>CM057147.1:22671610-22889399 GCA_029964075.1 Patiria pectinifera | reverse complement strand
AGCCAAATTGCCGACCTCAAATCTTTGAGTGACAGATTTGGCCAAAAAATTTAAAAATAAAGCATATTTTGAAAATACAAAAAGTATTCCCCATGTCAATTTTGTTTGTGCGTGTTACTGGTTAGTTAGTAAATATATAAGACTGACATACAAACATAAAAAAGTTACACAAATATAATTAGTCCCTGTGCCGCCCCAAAACCTCCCTGCCTGTTACTCCCTGTACCACCCCAAACTGCTCTGCACTGTGCGGTTTTACAGATTCATCAGCATATAAATACAATGTAATGTGCTAAACGTTCAATGCATTCCAGTAAATTGCAGAAAATTGGATTTAGTTATTCCGACCTGTTTGGATGAATCTGTTTCCCTGGTGGCGTCGTCAATTTGCTTGAAGAACGTCCGAGTCTTCTCCAACACCTGGGCAAGAATGGAGTAGTCCTCATGGGCAGGAGGAGTGCGTTTCAGGAGATCCTGATGGGAGGTTAAAGAAAATGACAAGTCTATTTTAGTAAGAAAATATTTCAGTTTTGCTCCAAAGATTGTGAGTCCAAATGAGTTCACCCACTTTTAACCTTCACAGTTTGGCCCCCAAAAAAAGCCTCCGGTTTCTGGTATGGAGCTTGCCCAAAAAGTGGTGCGGCGACGCGGCTTTTTTTTTTGTTTAATCTGATTTTTTTGCCTCAAATGTCGGCTGATGACTGCAAATGGTGCCCGACTAAACTTAGTGCAAATATATGGGAGTCCAGAGAGGCCACATAGAGCTTATTCTCGATCATAACCCCATCCAAAAACACGTTAAAATTGTGCAGCAGCAGGATTCCAGTCAAACCGGTGAGTTTGGTTTTGAGACATCATCTCTCATTGAAAAAAAAACTTTTTCATTTTGCCGACGCGCATGGCTACGGCGACGCGCGCGCATACCAGAAACCGGAGACTTTTTTTTTTTGGCCTTAGTGACTTTTACATGTTTCAAAGCTTCAATATATTGAACTTTAGATGAGTTTTGAATTATCTATACAGTGGAACGCCACTATAGCAAACATCATGGGATCCACAGAAATTGTTCACAATATCGATTGTCGGTATAGCGATTTTAAGCTGCTGATGCTCCGATACGCACTCTATTTAAACAGTCTGATACGGACTATATTTACACAGTTTTTGAGCTTACTACCTACAGCAATAGGTGGCTTTCCCTCCTATTCCTTTTGGAAATAATAGCGACTTGTCACTATTCTGTTGACATTTTTCAACAACAACGTTTGGTACGTTTTGTACACAAAAATCGGGAGCCAAGGATGACGTTCAGTACAGCTGAATGTTCAGTACAGCGGTGTTTGTTATAACGACGTTCTACTGTAATACATAACTGTAAAATCAACATAGTTTGTTTTTGTTTTTGTCAATTGAGACATGAGACATGTTCCTCAACAGTCCCAACTTGAAGTTCGATTTTAATATTCAATAAAAACCCTGATTTTTACAAGTGCAACAAAAAGGATTTTAAGGAGAATCTTGTTCTCTTACTTAAAGGGAATGTACATCATTGGCCTTTGCTGTAATTTTCAGAAATGAACTATTTGAGGGGTTGGTATAATAGATCAAATATTGTTACACTGACATGTTTGAAGTTTTGTGTCCGAAAATGCTGGAAAAAAGAAAAACAAAATTGTTGAAGTAGGCTGGTTCCTTGACTCCACTAAAGATAAAATGGATCAATTTATGGATGCTGGAAATTTGTAAGGTAAGGGAAGCAGTCTAGCCTGCCTGCACCCATTCATGAACATGTAACCAATAGCAAACAAAATTTGGACTGAAAAAAAATGGTAAATTTGGAGCAGTAGTTGAAAAATAGTTAGGTTTTTCCAACGGTGGTCGGCCGACCACCGTTAGAAATGTATACAAAAATACCATTTTCTTGAAAATGACTTCACACCAGGTGCCATAATTTATAGGATGCTTTAGACTGTCATTTACCAACATCATAGTAAGGTATTTCGTTAAAACTTGGTAGTTTTATTTTTTGATGTTTGCAAATGTTGTATATTCCCTTTAATACCCGTAAAGTCGCAACCCCCCCCCCCCCCATTCCTGCCCAGTTATGTTTCAATTTGCCAGTACACCTCAATTACGTTGGCTATTTATCCCAATTTGTACAGGGACTCAAGTTCACGTTGGGGAGTCAGGTTGGCGTAGCGGTACTTTCCTCGCCTTCCACCGCTGTGACCCGGGTTCGAATCCCGCCTGGGCCAATATGTGGATTGGGTTTTCAGTCCCTGCCTGATTCCGTGGGTTTCCCCAGAATATTCTTCTGGGCTTTTCCTCCCACCTCTAAAACTGTAACTTCTTCTCATTGTCTTCTCTCCACAGGTTTCTTCAGGCTTGCGAGCTACAGTGCCTAGGGCGCTTTTGAGGAATCCTTGGTTTCATTACCAGAAATGATTAGTAATAATAATAATAAAAGGTGAGAGATCCTTTGATCTGCCGGTGAACCAGGAAAACCTTGTCTCAAACTACACAAAGAAATGTTTTACTTTTCCCCAACGACTGATTCTTCTTTCCATTTTCACAGAAACTTGAGACAGTCCTTGTAACAAAAGGGAACTTTCCAGCACTGAAATCTGAAACACTTTCAGTTTGCAATCAAAACAGTCCCCAGTGAATCAACAGAATGATCCCGAGTGTCAATTGCGGTGTAGTCATTGTGGCAGAGCATTCTCAGTTCTTGGTTCCGCTCCCAGTAACAGGAAGGAAAACATGAAATTGTCGTTTGAGTCAATGGAAGCATGTTGTGATGTCTGTCTTCTTTATAAGGAAATATTTAGCACAGCTTTTCCATCAAGGTCTGTGTGTGTTAGATGACTGAAGAACTTATATGTGTACACATAGGCCTTTATGGACATCATTATGGCAGTCTAGTCCAATCCATCTTTTGATTGGTTCTTGTAGTAGTAAAATAGAATAATATTAGGGATGTTATTGTGACAGTTAAAATAAGTCTGAAAATTGGGAGAAAGGTTTGAAGATGCAATTCTTTTTGATGTCTCTCCCTCTCAGATTCAAAAAAAGCTGATTTCAGACTAAAGTCCGAAAAAAAAATCTTAAGCCTCAAATATGTAAGCCCCCCCCCCCCAATAGTCAGTCTCTGGTCAGGCCAAAGTTCCGGAATTGATGCGGCGATGTGGGTTTTTTTCCATTCCTTTTTTTCAAGCTTGAATTGTACAGACAAGGTGGGTACTATTTGCTTTTTTTGTGTCCTCATATACGTTGGTGTCCTCCATCATTTGCCTTGGTGCCCTCCATCGCTGTTGTAGCTACCGCGAAAAATTTGGAAAAAAAAACATTGACGCGCACGATCAAAATTGACACGCACGCTGACAAGAGACCGATAATTTTTTTTTTTTGGCCTAACTGGTTGTACATGTAGCAGCCACATTTTGTTGAACTTACATTTGTACAATCTTTATATCTTTGACCTTTTGCCACCTTTCCACTTCAGTTCAAAAACCTATCAACACTTGATTCAAGAGTTGAATCCGTTACTAGCCTTGGCACTAGAGAAATGTCAAATCAAACACTCACTGCCTGTTTATTACATCCTAAAAATCTCCACCCTTGATTTTGTTTCATCATTATATTTACCAAGTTCACTGGGGCTTTCCAAAGTTTATTTCTGTCGTTCTAAGAAGTTCAGGGCTGCTTGCAGCTATTGAAATATTTACATGACAAAAGCACGTCTGAGCTTACTGCGGTATACAACTGCCCACATCTGGGACAGAAAACCTCAGCCGAACCAAAGTATTTGTGCAACGGGTGTAAAAAAAAGGGCGCACAAGGCCATCGTTTATTCTGGAAAAACTAATGCAGATTTGCAGAGGAAAACTACATGGTTTTATCCAAGGAGTTTAAAAAAAAAGAAAAGGAAACCCAATGTCAGTACCATTTTTTTAATGAAGTTCTGCATGTAGCACTTTCAATATCTAGGATATGAAATCCCAATTAATAAGCTTTCTTTTAGTACAAGAATCATTCCAATCACTCATGTCCTTCTCAAGAAACAGAACACTGTTTAATAGTTCTGTCCACGGATCACAAAAATGGTTAGCGTTCTTTCAGCAAAACAAAATCAATTCACATGGGGAGGGTTGGGGTGGTGTGAGGGGGTATTTAAACCCCCCCCCTCCAATATTTTGTAAAGACTGCCCTTTCCATTCAAGTGCCCTTTTCTTCAGCAGCCTTTAATCCCCTCCCTAATATTTGTAAAGAGTGCCCTTTTTTTTAACACCTGGCCTTTTTTTTGTAAAAGAAGTGCCGTCTTTTTAATAGCAGCCTATTACGAGTGCCATTTTTGGGTCACCTTTTTTTCCCAGACTGGCAAACAGGTTGCACTGTGCCTTTTCCATACCGCCGAACATGTATACAATTTAGTATATAATTTAGGGGCGAATTTTGCTGCCATGAAAAGGACCATATGTTGTCCTATTCTGTTTATTATCGTCCAGTTTGAACAAAACTCCCATTGGAAACTTACCTGGCTATGTACATTGGATTATGTCAGTGAAATGCACTTCAATCAGTTGGAGAGCCCCTCGACAGAAACCATGTTTCTTTCGGGTGATCCAGCTGGAGCTGGTTAAATATTATACTGTGTATGTTTCGTCTAAAATGTTTTTGTGTATTTCTGAGTATTTAATGTTATTGTTTGTAATTGTTGTTACAAATGTATCCCAAAAAGTGAAAAAAGTTTAAATGCAAATGGATTCCCTCTTAAATAAAGTGCAAGTCTATCTTCTCAATTTACTTTGTACTCCTTTTCTATTCACTAATTTCTTTTCAAAAGTTATACGATGGGCCCAAGTTGCATGGAGATCCTTGGCAGAAAACAAAAAATGCTTCAAGTGTAACTGTATGAGTGTGTGTTCAATTTGGGCAATTCATAATGCAGTGCGCCACCAAGAGTTTGCCATGGAGAGTCAATTTTTCAAGTTTACGGTCGACAAAACACCGCCCATTTGAATGAGTGTCAGTAGACAACTTGAGCTAATTTGTTATAGATTCGGGCATGGCATTCTGCCGCCTTACACAAAACACCATATTGATAAAAAGAAAAGACAAGGGCAAACTTATACTAGAAGCATACGCTTACAAAACAACTGACTGCAAAAACTAACAATTTCAAATGTCCCGCGCTGCGTATGTGTCGACCATCTCCCACAATGCACTGGGAAAATGAACTCTCCGTGGTAAACTCTTGGTGGCACACTGCATTGTGAATCGCCCAAATTGAACAAACATTGACAGATGGAAAATCCCCTTTTAATAAACGGAAATCCGTGGTCCCTCACACCAGCTAAGCAATTCACCATTACCTGACATGAATGATGCATGTATTCATATACAAGTCAAGGGATATTATGATGCATGCCCCACATGAAACATACTTTTCTTAGTCTTAAACTCTTTCCCCTACGTTAAGTCATCTTTGATTGGTGGAATTGACAGGAAGCCAACAGGATTGACAGGATTTCCTGAGCAAAACACACTAGGTCACTGTTTGAGTGGAGTGGTTATTTTATTAGCAAAGTATGACCGTAGCCGGAATTTGCGTACTTGTTTGGAGTTTAGAGGGTCAACGTTACTCAAACAGTCATCGTGGATGACCAGATATTCCAATATTACTGTCATACCGGTATGTGTGCCAGAATTGTTGTTAGACCTACAGACAAGCCCTAATTTGGACTTATCCACAAGGGTTTTGAGACGGAACGTCTCTGTCACTGATATTGGCATCGCTTACTAATTTATGGGCTCAGTCTTGTTCTGGTACAGAGATAATGATTCAAGGATGATTCTGTAGGTTGGATTTGAATTACTGTTACATGTGTGCTTGAGTATGTTTAATTACTGGGTGGACCAGTCCAAATTTGGACTGGTCGACAGGCTTTGAGACAAACTGAAAGTCTGGGTCACTGATAATGGTGTTGCTTATAATGTACAGACTTACATGCATGTATATATTTAGTCTGGTTCCGGTTCCAAGGGAATTTGATTCAAGGACTTTTTCACAGGTTTGATTTGTAATATGGGCTCCGTGTACAAGTACACCCTCAATGGTAAGAAAGGGAGAGTTGGGGGAGACCACTGGGAGAGACATTGGAACACATTGCCGACGCCGTCTGACGTTCACAGTAAGACGCCATGGCTTTGTCCACATTCAGAATGAAATAAGTGACCACAAATTCGCTGCCTTGTGGGACAATAGGTCTCCACAAGGTTTTCACGAAATAGATATATGGTTTTTTCAAAACTAGGGGAATTTCCAAGGTGTGTTTATTTGTCGCAGATGGAAGAGTTTTAGAAAAGGATATTAATTCCAAATTTCAGCCCCAGAAACTCTGGTTAAAATTTTGGAATGCGTGTGTCCGTACTTCGCGCCATTACGTTAGCGTGGTGTATCCGAATTAGGTTATGTATTAACACACATCTTAAAACTTTTCTGTCTGAAAGTAGGCAAATGTTTGCTAAAAGTTTTCAACAAAACATCACTTGTCAACAATCGAATAGTTTGCTCATAATGGTCTGTAAACTATATATAGAATGGGATTATAATACCTTATTTGACCGTCAAATTTGGAACAAAAAATTGAAATCAGAATTTTTAAGTGGCCAGTTGTGTGAAAAATAAGATCTGTAAAAATGAATCATGTATTGTTAGCCGAAATTGCTCACTAAAGAAACAATTTACTGCTCCATTGTCAAGGCTGTCACAACTTTGTACGTCATTCAACCGTACCGTGACACGACATTTTTGCTTGTCACTGTGACCTTATTCCACTTTTGTGTCCGTCCGGAGTGTGTCACTGTGACAAAGCTACAGTTGGGGTCAGTATAAAATGACAAAACCAAAGTATATATACACTGACATCTGTTTCAGCCGGGCGTAATAAAGTTGCGATGATCCAAATCATTCCCAAGATGTACATTAATTCCCACTAGAAATTTGTCATCCCGAGAAAAGCACCCGTCCTATAATAACCATGATTAGCAGGTTTAAAATAAGTCATGGGAAGATGGTGCCCCCGGCACTTTTATTTTACATAGGCCGGGTGTGCGGTGAAAAAAAACCTGTGTACCTTTCAGCACGGATGAACCCCCCCCCCCCCCCATTGTAACATCCAGCCCCCCATTCGCTCCCTAGGATGAGAACCCTGGCTACACCACTCATAACATCACCTTTTATGTAATGATCTTATAAATGTATTCGTACCGTACAGGTATGAATATTCATCCCAGCCGCTATTGGCTGATTGTCTCAATTTGTTGTATACTTACGCTCAGGACCATTGTCAGCTTTGTTATTCTCTGCAGAGGCGTATTCAACATTGCTGTAGGAAACAAAGGACAGAAAAAGGTTCCACATTATTATACATATTTCTGCAGCAAGAAAAAATGTATTTTTCCCACTTATCTTTAGGGCGCGGGGAACAGAAATTGAGAATTATACATAGGCTTTGAGTCTGCATGCAGAAGACTCACATGCTGATGAGTGAATCAGGGAAAACCCCTCCACTTTTTACTGTTACCACTTCCGTTTTTTTATGCAGTCGAATAAGATTTTCTGCATTGATCATACACTGATGTAATAACATTGCACACTCCTATGAAATCCTCAGAGCATCTACAAGTTGGTGTTCTTGTCACTTGAAATCACTTGAAATCACTCAAAATGGGTGACAGACCAGGAACATAAGGATGTCATATTTTGTTTACATGAGCACTTTCTTATAGCAGCTTGGGGTCTCTCGTTCCCACCTGGTTTCCACAGGAAAGTGCGCACATACATGTATGTTAAAGGGAATGTACAACATTTGCTTTTGCTACAATTTTCAGAAATAAATGGATTTGGAGGATTAGTATGTTATGGAAAATATTGTTAAACTGACTTGTTTCACGTTTTGGGCTTGTAGATGCTGGAAAAACCAAGAAAACCTATCATGTTCTTGTAGTCTGGTTCCCTGACCCCACTTAAGATGAAACGGAGCAATTAATACACTTTGGGAAATTGTAAGGTCGGAGAATCAGTCTAGCAGGCTTGTACCCCTTCACACGTGTGTAATCAATTAAGAAGAAAAGTCAGGATAACTAAATATGAAAAATTAGGAACAGTTTTTGAAAAAGGCCAGTTTTCTCCAACGCTGGTCGGCCGACCAGCGTTGGAAAAATACACCTTTTCTTGAAAATGTCAGCACACCAGGAGCCACGATTTTAAAGGATGTTTTAGACTATCAGTCCCTAACAATTCAGTGGGATATTTTGTGATAATTTGATCATTTCATTTTTTGACGTTTGCAAATCTTCCCTTTAACATCATTGTGTCTCAAATCTATGCCATAAACCATCACAGACATTATATTGCCTTGTGTTTGCCAATGCTGAAATTGGATAGAAAACACTGAACTTAGTCAATTTTCTTACTAACTCAATACGATTCAAAGCTGTTTGACAACTACAATAAAGTTTTCTTTTAGGTCACAGAAATCACTTCCACAATCTCTAGCACTGATTCAATGTATATATACCCCATTATTTTGATTTTTGAACCGATTTGAGGACCGTTTTAAGGCAAGGTACAGAGTATGTACATGTACTTTAACTTGGCGTAAAAAAGGGTGTGTTTTTGACGACTGAAAATGTGATGGAGCATTTAGTTCAGCTTAAATACACTATATGAGCTTATTATAACATGAGAAACCAACCCTTATTTAGGCAGAATTTGTTTGAGGTTTTTTAAACACCATGCTGGGTTTGGTGACTTCAAACTCCAATGTCCAGTTTACATGTATACATGTCAGAATGCTTGTATTTCTGAAATTATACAAAAGTCTGTGTGATGGGTGCATTGAGTTTTATATATATATGCATGAGGGGGTGAAATGCATGGAAGTTGTATGAAACCCATGGACCATACCACAACCCATATACAAGGCCTCACTTGTTTTGTGGGGGTTCTATTTTCGTAAACAATTACATAAATTATAAAAAAATATTTTGGAAATGAAACTGACTTTCTTCAGCTTTTGATATATTGTAATGTTTTAATTTTAAAATTCAAGGTTTTGGGTTGTTTTTGACAATTACATATACATGTAGGCTATGTCGAAACAAGACTAATATTATACATGTACCAATCACTGGAGCACAAAATGGACACATAGATGTACATGTAGGACCCAGCGTTTGTTCTGTACAGGGTGAATAAAAAAAGCGAAACCCAAATGTCGGGACTATTGTTTTAGTGAAGTTCTGCATGTAGCACTTACAAAACATAGGATATGAAAGCCCAATTCATAAGCTTTCTTTTAAGTGCAAGAATCATTCACATCACTCATGTACTTTTCAAGTTACGGAATTTTAAAAACAACCACCGTTTTAAGGTTCTGTCCATGGATCACAAAAAAAATTTGAGTGTTCTTTCAGCAAAATGAAAACAAATTGCATACAGATGTGTGTAAATTGTTTTCGTTTTGCTGAAAGAACGCACACTTTTTTTTGTGATCAGTGGACAGAACCTTAAAACAGGGGTTGTGTTTAAAATTCCGTAACTTGAAATGTACATGATTCTTGTACTAAAAGAAAGCTTCATATCCTAGATTTTGAAAGTGCTACATGCAGAACTTCACTATAACAATGGTCCCAACATTTGGGTTTCCTTTTTTTTTACTCACCCAGTACATGTAAGACCCAGTGTTTGTTCTGTAGTACTAACAATGACTCAATTGTAAAAACAGGTTGGGGGGGGGAGAGAGAGAAAGAGAAAAATATAAGTTTTGAGGATGATCAAAGTGACGGCGAGCGGGTCTTTCCACACAAATGGGGTGCAATGAGAGATTAAGTATGTTTTGTCTTACATATGATTCTACAGTATGAAAACAAATATAACATGTATAAAAATCTAAAGCTTCATGTAGCAAAGCACACTTTTTAATGCATAGCATGCAAGAGTACATTATCATGTGTACGTGTACTTTATCAATGCAGAGGACAATAAATAATACAATGAAACAGGAACTGATTACTGAATAATCCCTTTTCTTGTAGGGATGATTCAATTTAGAAACAAATCTCTTTCACTTCCAAGTTTCTATCTAGATTGCAGATTCAATTAATTTAGATAAAAATGCTGAAACCATGCACGTACACGTAACTGTGTAGTGGCAAGATCACGTGCTACAGAATCATCATCAAAAAAGGAGAAGTAATGGGTAAAAAAAATCCCAATTCAAAACCAGTTGGATAAATACAAAAACAGGGCCGATTACCAAAAAGCTATTTTTGGTTATTATACGGACAACTGATCTACATGTAGATCACATGGTTATTGGAAGCCATGCATGCATGGCAATATCTTTTTCAAAGCATAAAATATGCTTACTCACATGCGCTAACAAAAGGAAAAAGTAGGGAATCCATTTTTTTTTTACTATACTTTGTTAGGTTTATTTGTTTGGTCATTTTGTGAACTGAACTTCTGGCGGCCAAACTGAAAATGTACGTATATGATATTTTTTTGGATGAGCCGTCTAAATGCAGAGCTGTAAATCTGACTTTTGTGAACGTGTCTCTTCCTCTCCACAATATTTGAACAAAATGTGACCCGCTCTGCAAAAAAAGGGTATTAAGTCGTGCTGTGCATTATCGTGTAATGGCCCGCTCAACATTGAGAGGGTGAAAATTTTGTCAGAGTGTGATTTTCATTGTTTGTCATGAATAACATCTTGGTGACCCAAAGTTTTGGGCTTCATTAACAAAAAAGTTGATTTCAATGAATAAAGTGGGGAAAAATGACAATTTTGAGTGCGTCGTGCCCACATCTACAATCGAGCCAGGTATTTCAAAGCCTGTTTTCTCAGTTGTGTACACAAACTCCAAGGAAGTAATATGCAATGTCATATCTCCAGAAAACGAGCTATAGAGCTCCATACCAAAATGAAAGCCCCTACGTTGTGGGCTTTCCAACATGTACATGTAGACTATTGATACATGGTACAAGCACACGTACATGATTGTTTGTGTATTTAAGAAATACTTTGGAAAAATCTGTACCTCTTATTGCTAATTCTACATTAGGCAAAAAAATTTGAGGAGGTGCGGCAATAAAGGGTTGCTGTTGTAGCTCCCGTATTAATTTGAAAAAAAAAAAAAAAAAAATGACGATTTAAAAAAATGCCGCTGCCCAGAGACAGAGACCAAGTTTTTTTTTTTGGCCTTATACGAAATGACATGTACCAAACGTGTGTGTGCTGTGTTTTTGTACACGCATGTTTTCATGAAGGCTGTTTTGTTCAATGACGACAGAGGGGCACCACAATGATCATGTACGTATGTAACCTTGATTTGCACAATACACTGACAACAGGAAGAAATGCTACATAAATGTATCTTGATCATGTGATTATGACGGACGTGTACCGGCACATGTGCACGTACGCAGTCCTGAATCCTCCAATTTCAATATGATTTTGCACACCCCCTAGGGAGTTAGGGTGATTAACAAGTCGGAAGGAATAAATAAAAACTCAGTACTTCCAGTTGCCACCAAGTTCCACGTCACAGGAAAAAAAAGGATAAATCTGAAATTAAAATCAAAGGACTCAAGAGTTCTTGATGGAAAGTGTATCTAATCTCTGTGACTGTTTCCATGTTTCTCATGCAAATTGTGCAGTCATTTAAATTTAGTGTGATGTATCTGCCAAGTGTACTTATTTGTTTAGTTTTGTTGTAGTGATGAAAGGTCATGGCAAAAGTCAGCCATGCATTACAAAAAAATATCACCAAAGTGTGATGGTTGTAAGGGACTGGATGACTCAGTGAAAACCCAAGTTAAATGTAAAACCACAGCCCTCCAACACAGCATTCGCTATCAAGGCTGCAAACTCTGGAACGGATTGCCATCTTTCACTTCTGAAGCGAAGTCTTTAACTGTTTTCAAAACATTGTATAGAAACTACTTGCAAGGAAATTGATTTTGTTTATTTTGTTTATTACTACTTTACCACTCTCACAGTGTTTACATTGTTCATTGTTTTAATCATACATTCTTGTCTTTATTAAGTTAATGGAACATCTTAGGTTGGGTGTGGTAGTTGGGCGTAAAGGGAACACTTGGAATTTTCTCTCGGGGGTGGGGGGTGGGGGGGGGGGTTAAAAGGGAGTGTTTCATAAGTCCTTGGACTTCTTACAACTTCCTTATAACTTCTCTGCTTTTCATTTATCTTTGTTACTTATCTTTGTCATTTACTTTTATGTTTTGTTTATCTATTAAGTTACGTACTTTATATGTTTTCATTATGAAGTTATGAAATAAAACTAGATTGATTGATATATACATGTATGACAACAAAAGTCCCCAAACATCTTGTCTACAAACGGTAATACATGTGCTGTGTTAGAACAGATTCAATTTGAAAGTTTGGTTAAGTGAAGGTTATATGTTTTGTTATAGGATGATTCCATGGAAACAAAACAGGAACTCTCAAGGAGAAAGCGTGTTTTTTGTTAATTTTCTGGGTTGTGGGGACAGCGTGTAAGGTTAACGATACTTATTTTGGGGACTAAACATGTTTTTGGCCGTACTTGATAAGTTTCCCCAACACAGTCCAAGTTTTTCCCAACAATAGAAGCCCTTATACCCTTCCCACAAATGCTGACCTACCAAGGGCATGGAACAGGAACAACAAACCAACCAAAAAAAAAAAACACCACTGTACAAAATGCTCAACACAAACAACAGTTACATACCCGGGTGTCATATGAAAATCGGACTCGTATGAAAATCGGACTCTTTTTCCCTTTTATTGGTTAAACCCTCTCACGTGACCGGTCCCTCTCCTAATTATCTATGCATGAGCATGCGCAATACCACCAATGAGATCGTATTTCATGAAACCTAAATTCATGCTTCACCGGTACTACGTGTAAGGAAGAGGGTACTGACAATGTGCATTATAGTGTGTACCAGTCAAATTACACAGGTCTACTCAAAACAAAACAATTACACACAACAAAGAGAAACTGTGATTGATTGAATTGTGTTTAATAGTTCAGTCTTGCTTTCATTTACACGTACGCGCACATGTATGACGGTACCGTTAATATAGCTGGGCAAACAGACAACTTCAGCGCAGGATTCTGCGCCCTTGCATGGGCTGATGGGAACATTTGGACTGAGTTGTGGGAACTTCAAATGTTAATGCATCTTGTCCCCACATAAATGCAGCAACACACTCCACACTCCAGCAGCAATGGTGCAAAGTGCCTCTTATTGGTGAAAGTTTCCTCTTTAGTTGGATTTGTTTGGAGGTTAATGATTTCTTTCCTCCTTTCAGTTACGGGAGCTGACCTATTTCCAGGATTTGCAGGATAATGCATGTTTGATTTCTCTCTGTGTGTTTGTTTTAGTTGTCATGACTAATAACTGCAAAGTGCCTCTTATTGGTGAAAGTTTCCTCTTTTGTTGGATTTGTTTGGAGGTTAATGATTTCTTTCCTCCTTTCAGTTAATAATAATAATAATTAATTCTTATTCTCAGTTACGGGAGCTGACCTATTTCCAGGATTTGCAGGATAATGCATGTTTGATTTCTCTCTGTGTGTTTGTTTTAGTTGTCATGACTAATAACTGCAAAGTGCCTCTTATTGGTGAAAGTTTCCTCTTTTGTTGGATTTGTTTGGAGGTTAATGATTTCTTTCCTCCTTTCAGTTAATAATAATAATAATTAATTCTTATTCTCAGTTACGGGAGCTGACCTATTTCCAGGATTTGCAGGATAATGCATGTTTGATTTCTCTCTGTGTGTTTGTTTTAGTTGTCATGACTAATAACTGCAAAGTGCCTCTTATTGGTGAAAGTTTCCTCATTTGTTGGATTTGTTTGGAGGTTAATGATTTCTTTCCTCCTTTCAGTTACGGGAGCTGACCTACTTTCAGGGTTTTCAGAACCTTGCATGTTTGATTTCTCTTTGTGTGTTTGTTTTAGTTGTCATGACTAATAACTAGAAACAAAACCAGAAACGACTGCACTACGATGTATTTCCAAGCCAGTTCCAAGCCAGTTCCATGGTGAAGTACGACGACCTTAAATCAGTGACCAATTGAATGAATTTTGCACATTCACACTTCCTACTAGATAAAAGGCCGATGCATTTTAAACAGCAATTCTTGTGAAACATGAGCTTTGATGGTTTATACACGGAACAAAGTTTGTGACTGAAAAGGCTTCTTTCCATTTCATTACACTATAATAACACCGACATCAAACGCTTAAAAAAAAAGGAGAAGCATTCTTTAAAAAAAAAAATTTTCTTCACTTGAGATAACAAGTTCTGTGATACCCTGGGCCCAATTTCATAGCGCTGCTTAACAGCCGCCTTTGTGCTTACCGAGCCTCCATCTATTTCATAGGGACCGTTTAGCAGTAAGCACAGCAAAAGCAGGCTTAACCCCAGAAGAAAACTTTGCTTAAATCAGTGACGTAACAATCGAAATCTCCATGTGCGCGCATATTCTTAGCATGAAATAGTGCTTAAGCAGCAGCATGATTTTCTGCTATAGTAAGCACAACTTTTTTGCTTACTGTTAAGCTGTGCTATGAAATTGGGCCTAGATCTGATGTTCAGAGGTTATTAAATTAACACCTCTGCTCAAAATGAGCCACCAAACAGTTGGCCAAAAGTCCAGTAGTTTGGTGACCGGTGTACAGTCATATCTGGTGGTCTCGTGATTTCCCTTGTAAAACAGTTCTACTGATTTCAGCAAATGGGCAAGTTCAAGAATTTGGGCACGCTACATTCCCACACATAACCAAAGATATTCATGGATTTCAGTGGTATTTCTTTTTTTATTCTACTGGTGAGCATCTGCACGGACAATACCCATAAGAAATTTTATGTTATTAGTCTTTGCAGTGATTAGGTAATTAAAGAAAACATGGCGTTACATACGAGACAAAAAGAGGACCTTTTTGCCCAACAACTTCCCCATCTCATACAATGTGCTTTCAATTATTTAATTGAGTTCAATAGGCTTACACTGTCCAGTACACAATTCACAAGCTCAGCCTTACAATGTACATCTGAAGCAATGCCTAGAATGTAATTTACGGAATCTCAACCTTTTTTGTGTGAGACTGTCTTGGTCAAGTACTATTAATACTTAGATTTGCATACTGTACATAACCTATACACTCAACCAAAAAAGAAAGTCCCCCTTCCAATACTTTTTTGTCTAACTCAAAAACTACTGAGCACCTCTCGCTTAAATAATGACTAATCAGTACAGAAATTCCTTAGCAGTCCAGCCATACACTTTAATTGGCCCAAAACAGTGATAATGTGTATGAATTTATGCAATTTATGACAAATGATACCGTAAACAGTTGCACTTTTGTATACGTGCAAGTTGTGGTTCACACTCACCTTGCACGTATACAAAAGTGCAACTTTTTTTTTGGTACCAGTTGTCATAAATTGCTTAAGAGTATGACTGGATTGCTAAGGAATTTCTGTACTGATCAGTCGTAATTTGAGCAAGATGTGCCCAGTAGTTTTTGAGTGAGACAAAGAAGTATTAAGGGGGGGGGGACCTTCTTTTCTGGTTGAGTGTATATAAGCTGCATTTTTCTTGAAATAAATTTCCCGGACATTTCCCCAAAGAAACACAATTTGTCTGGCAAGGTGCAGAGGGGAATTTAACGCCTGAGGAAGCCATAAATGTGGATTTCCATGTGCTGGATTACATACGCAATAGGGAGGTGCACCCACTATTCCCACAACTTTATGCTGATCTACATAAATACCCAGATGTCTGCATTCATGATCTCAGAGAGTTTTTATCACCACCCATGATCTCAGAGAGTTTTTGTCACCAAAAATAAAAAAAGGAAAAAAATAATCCACAGGAATGGTTGGGAGTATTCGGTAACACCCATCAGACCACAATGCACGTTGCCATGCCGGGTATTAAGTCTACCGACGACGACAACAACCCAAACAGGAACTGTGATTGAATGCAGAGCACAATGCATCCGTCTATGCATATTTGTGTGACGTCCCTGGTTTTTTTTTTTATTATTATATAAAGAATACACGTCACATTCCCCATCGCACGCAATTCTTATCCAAACAACTGTACCTGAACGTGACTGCACAGGGGCAATGAACAGCGCTTTGTGCTGTCAAAAACGTTTGAACAAAAAGGATCATTTCTGCTTAAAAAAACCCACCTAGGCCACCGTATACACATGTAGTGTGCCACCTTACTTCCTGTTACTGATGTTTTTGTGTTGAATGCACTTGTAGAACGAATATATATCAAAGCTGGAATTCATTTCCTGATCAATAAATGGCATGTGATTTTTTTTTTTTTCACAAGAACCCAAAGTTCTTGCCATTACTTTATTAGGCCTTTAGGATATTTTTTTAGAGAAGGTGGATTAAGGCTGGCTTCTAAATTTGGAAATTAAATTAGTTTCTTTTTTAAAGTTGAACAAAGAAACTGACTGGAATGGGGTTTGAACCTCTGTCCTCCAGATTGCTGTTCCGGTGCTCTTCCAACTGAGCTATCAAGGGTTTACTACAACAGCTCACAGCATTTTGATGCTCCTCTAATTAAGAAGCATCCAAGACATGTACTTACATTCCATTGTGTAGGTGACGCCGTTCGGCAACTTGATGCTGACTGAGATTGCATTGAAGCGTTCGCTCTCTTTCTTCAGCCTCTCCAAGCAGGCCATGGCTTTCTTGTAGTTGGCTATGTACTCCTCATGCACCCCAAAATGACTTGCCTGGAAAGTGGGCACAAAGTGGATATGATCAAAACTAGGACATCGATGAACTGACAAGGAACTGACAAGCGGAAACTGACTGGGTGAATTCTAACAATTTATTGAAAAAATGAACAAAGGCTGGAGGGGGCTTGAACCTGCAACCTACGGATTACCGTTCAGGTGCTCTACTAACTGAGCTATCCAGCCCTGTTGGCAGTTTTCTCCATTTGTCAATATCTTTGTTCAAGGGGCGCTAGTCACAAGCCATAAACCCTTATGGAGAGAGGGGAAGGGGCCGGGCAAGGAACAAGGGAGTGGGGGTAAGATCAAAAGGTGGGAGGGATCAAGAAGGAGGGAAGGGATCAAGAAGGGGGATCAAAAGGTGGGGGGGTTAAGAATTGATTACTGAATGGTCTGCCTCACCAGAAGTTTGAAGGAATCACCGTAGGTCTGCTCGGGGGTCCATTCTTGCAGCTTGGGCTCCATGTGATTGCAGAACTCACGGTGGACCTCACACAGCTCGGGAATCTTGAAGAAGAGGGTGTCGTAGTCCTCGGGTGCCAGGATGGGCTGGGAGGTGGTCATGCTGGCTTTAAAGGTCTTCATCACCTGAAGGATTGATGGGAGAAAATGAAAGAACTTTGAAAATAGAACAAAATCAAGAACATTTAAATGCCTGTGGGTGTGCGTGTGAGTTTGTTTCTGCATTCAATTGGGGACGTTGAACAATAGAGGACAGTAGGGTCCCAAATTCCTGAGAGGTTCCCAATTCCCAAGAGGTCCCCAATTTGGATTCAGGTACAAAACATATGGGAGGTCTTCCTAAAAAGTTATAGTACAAACGAAAGAGGGACAATAGGGGGTCCCCGATTGCAGGCAAATACACACTTAAAAAGTTAGTGAATGTGTGTGCATTGCCTGTTGGCAGGTAGACTGTATCGGGATTTTCAAATGATGACAAACTCATGACTCTTAAGGGGGCAACTTCCCCTTTCCCCGTTGATTCTGGTGCCTGCAGTTTCGGTGCTACATAAATTTTAAAATGATCGATATTTTCAAAAAGGTTTTCAAAAATGACAATTTCCCATTCGTGTACAAATGTAATTACAAGTTAAATCCACTGTCAAAATTATAAAACCATCAAGTGCATTTTGGAAACTTTTCTTGACATTCATTAAAATTAGTATTAGCTTACGGTAAATCTTTCATAACGGGTAAAACTTGCATGCTGTTTGCCTGTTCCTCAGATATTGTACTTGGATTATCTAGTGCAACACATAACACTTCTGTCAGTTGTGTGGTGTTTTTTGCTAAGAAATTTCAGAAAATTCTCCGAAATCAACCACGGTACATTGTATTGAGACATTCTGGGTAAATGTACAAAGTACTTTGGACATCAAGTCCTGTTAATGGCAGCTGTTAGGTGTGGCAGCACTGACATTTTGCAAATGACCAAACCGTGTTCTGGATTTTTGAAGATCTGGAGTAGACCTGCAGGGTTAATTAATAAATCCTTTTTCAAATTTGCCTCAAATGATATAAACATGTAGACTACATGTACCGGGGGTATATCATTTAAACAAAATATAAAAAATAATATATGCCAAATCATTTACAGTACAGTTAAATGATGGAATGAAACCATAAAGTAATACATCATACAAGATCAGTGTTCTTTTGGGACAACAAAGTGGCACTACAAGTGATTAAAATAAATCACTTGTACATGTAGTGCCACTTTATTGTCCCAATGAAAACACTTTAAATGTACCTGTAAACAAAACCTTATTCCTCCATGACAAAACTTAGCGGCACGATAAACAATATTACAGGCTGAGAGAATCCATTATGTGTACATGTATCATTTACCCATACGGTGGGACAATTTATCATTTTTCTGGGAAAATATCATCTGCATTTGGGACTTTGGATCATCGATGGACTTTGGTATCAGCTGTTAGTGCCAGGGAACACACACGTTCATTGTATGTGACTGTTATTAATTAATATTACAAACAAGAAAGACCTTTAGTTTGCAGGCGTTATTTACTACTGTATGTGAATAAAAACAGGTGCTGATAAGCTGGGATATGGTGAGAAATAAAAGACCGTTGAAATCATATCATGTAATTTAACATGTATTATTCAGCAATGGTTTCCATATATCTTAGAGTGTACATAAGGAAATTATGACACCAAGGCATTGCATACAATTAAATTTTTTAAAGAGAATTCAGCAACATTTAACCAAACTATTCTTTAGTCATGATTGCCTAAATTCTTAGAATTGAAGCACAATCATCATTTACATGTACGACACACGTTCATTTAAAAAGGTAGTATGCATTTGTCATGGCTTCTCTAATGAATGCATACATTATTTGTCATTGTCATGCAATGGAATGGTATTTCATGTTTCTTTAAAATCTATCAACACATGGATTAGGCTATCTATTTTCGTCAATATACATAAATGTTTATGTACTCATGAAATTACATGTACCTTTGTGGTTTCACATTCTGTATGACAAATGTAATGTGTACACATGGCATACAAGAACATGAACATGCATATCGGTATGTGCAGGTTTATGTGTGTCATGTACATGTATGCACCACAAAATATAGAATAGGAAATAAAAACCTGAGAAAAATAAACATGTTAAAATGTGTAATCTACATGTACATGTATATTTGACAAAGTAAGCACAGACTTGTTTGCGCTGATCTCCACATATATACATGTAACAAAGCCTCAATATTACAAGGTGATACATGTACAAACAACATGTTCCTGCTTTAAATACATGAACGACGGTGAAGGGCAAAAAACCTAATATTGATGTCCCCCTTGTCTGACCACAATTGTGTACCTGCTTAATTGATTATTTAAGGTCTGTCAAAGGTGCCCCACCCTTTTTACCTCCACGTGTGACCTCTGATGTGTCACATGCTCAGGAGTTCCTTCATTCTTGTACAAATCCCCACCCAATTATCACCCTGTCTGACCACTAATGGCTCCTACCTTCTGCAGTTCCTCCATGGTATGGACATATTTCAGTTCACTCTCCAACGTTCCACAGAGTAGAATCCGTCTCACATTCAAGATCTCAACATCCGGTCTTGACAGTCTGTGTGCGAGCTGTCAACAACAACAAAAAGTTGGTTAATTTCAATTTTGTTCTTTATAAAATTTGGGTTTTATTTTTATAATGTGAAACAATAGGGCCTATAATATTGTCTTGAAATGAGAAGAAGATAAAAAGTGACATCACATTACTAATTTCAGTCATCATCATCATTATCTAGCGGTCGCAACCGAGATCTCGTTCACAACGCCACGCCAGGTGTCTTTATCCCTCATTGTGTACGGAAGGTCTTCAATTTCACATTGGGTGTCTCTGCCAATCACATCAATGTACATGTAGTTGAAAGGTCTTCGCCCTCTAACTTCAGTAGGGCTGTCTATCTTCGAATAATTTAGTATTCCATTTCTCCAAAAAGTGCGTTTTGGCCGAATATTCAGATACTCGAAGCTTTTCGATCAACTTTTACATGTGCCAGCTGCAACTCTGTGCTGCACCTGTCAAAAGTGGCACGCAGAGCGCGCCGGTTAAACTTTGCGTTCGCTGATCGATATTACAGGATGCTGGAATTTTTTGCAGTAGATATTTCATAACTATCAAGGGCTTTAACCTGCTAAAAGGATTGGAACAATTGCTGTCGACACAAAAAGTTACTATTGACAAAAAAAGTGGCCACTGACAATAAAAGCCCCAACTTTACAATTAAAATAACATCAAAGTTGCACACATGTACATGTATGTGTGTGTTCGGAAATATGATGCCTTGTGGAGACCTGGGTATAATAGGGAACAAAAGATTGTAAATGTCTCCACAAGGCAATCATAACAAGGATTTTACTCAAAAACTAGGAATTTCCACAAATCAAAGTATTTTATTTAAGGGATATTTGATCGGAATTTCAACCCAGGAAAGTAATTCTGGTTAAAATACATGTAGGAGCATTTTGAAAATAGCCGTCAGTGGCTTGCTGTGATTTATAAGAAACCAAGATGTGATTTTCAACGATCAGTCAATAGACCGATTTTTGGAAATGAAGAGTGTTACAATGTATCTACGAAATCTTTTTCGAAAACTGTTGTCTTGAAAAGTGTAATATTCTAGTGAGCTGAAACTTCAACAGGTTAGGTTTGGAACATTTCTCTATGGACTTTGAGTGATGTTATTATTGGAAAAGAATATATGAAAAACAAATGATCCTATATGCCCTTAAAGCTATAGTCCATCATTTGCAGCTATCCGAAAAGTAACTGGCGTAATTACTGTTGAAAAACAAACTTGGTTGAAAGATAGTAAGGGAACTAAACTCCCTGTGAAATTATTCTTTCTGGGATGCTGTCATTTTGAAGAAATCAACGAAAGAAGGCATTTCCAACGGTGATTCTTAAGAAGCACCGTAGGAAAATTTAAATTAGTAGTTCGTGTTGTTATTCGGCGCAGCGCGCGCAGGCATTGGAACGACGCACACGCGCGCGCGGTTGTTATAATTCGTCGGATCAGTGCGCGACGCTGCGTATAGCTGCAATTCAAAACAATTCAAAACATGATTCAGTAACTTTTGATGTGAAATTGAGATCCTAGAATGCTGCTTTTCTCGGACTGTACAGCTGAAGCTTAGCTGAAACTTCATCAGGTTAGTTGCTCAGTATCCTTCATTAGATTTTGAACACTTTTGTTGCTTCAAACGAACAAAATGCACTAATTACAAATGATGGACTATAGCTTTAAAGCATTGTTTCTAGACCAACAAGGTCCTAATGTTTTCAAAAATAAAAGAATCAGCAGAAATTATGTTTTTGAGATACCTGTTCTTTGGTGGGTTGGTCTGGCTCAGGGCTCGTAGCGCCGGCCGGGGTGACGACAATATCTGTGGGGCGGGGTATGGAGACCTTGGGACGGTTGTCTCGACCCAGTGACGAGGCTGATCCGCTGCCCTCATTGGAAGACACTGAGGCATCAGGTGTGCTGGTGGCACTGGGTGAGGGGGAATCTGCAAGAACAGACAGTTGTAGAGAACAGTTCATCATCTTGGCATCGTTATCTTCATCGATAATCTGGATATTAACCTTAGTTTCATAAGTGCTGGTACCACAGAATTCCAAGCTTACAACCACCATTCTGCACTTAACAGTTTTTGCACAGAAACTGTAAGCACAAAATCTTTAGTAACGAGATGTAAACAAGCTCGCAAGCCAAACTACATTGGGCCCTACTACTTGTATTTCAAAATGACAGCAAAGTCACATATCTGGGACTTAACTAAGGCCCCCCAAAAAATAGTTCTGCTTCCGATTACATGGCATTTGAGAATAGGGTAGGTAGGTGGGGAAATTTTTTTGGGGGTGGCAATTTTTCTTGTGTGCGATTATATGGAGGTGTTGGCCTGTAGTCATGGGTAAAAGGTAGAAGTTTATGGTTTTGGGTGTTTTTTCTCATTTTCCAATAAAAACATAAGGGTAGGGGCTATCAGAATAGGGTAGGTACATGTAGGGAAACCAGAAGCAGAATATTTTTTTTGGCCTTAAGGACGTTCAATAATGTCAGGCATGCAACTGGGAATTTAGGGGGGGGGGGAACGAGGAAATTCCAAACCACACAAGACTTTGTACAGTGTTTTTTAATTTGTAATGGCATTCATGAAAAGTTTTAAAAAAAACCAAGGAAATCAGCGGATCCGAGAAAAAGTTGCATGCCTGTAAAGTGCAAACTGATTTCTTTGATAGAATTTTTTTTAATTTTATTTTTTACCAGAATTACGTTTCAACACGCAACAACAACATCACTATCAAGTATATAATGAGCTTACTAGTCACGCTTTTTAATTTAAAACTGTATAAAGATATTTATATTTTTGATTCTGCAGAACGAGAGCTAACATTTGGGGGTATACTGCGTTCAGTTATGGAAATACATGTATAAGACCGACAACTAAATTGGATGGGCAGCCATGTCAGTTTGGCAAAATAGAATATAAAAGTAAGGTAGCACTTTCAATGACTACCGGTAAATGGAATGATAGTTTGCATAAAATAAGCTTTCGTTGTTGCTACGAAATACTACCGGTATATGTGCACACTTTCATTCAAGTTCGTCATTGAAAGTACTACCTTACTTTTAGAAATTGAAGTTGTAAAAGTAATTTTTGAAAAAGTGGCGCAAATCCAGCTGTTGTATTACATTGAATGAATAGTCAAGTAATAAAATGGGATGAAAAGAGGTCTTTATGTTGATGGAACAAAACAACAGGGAAAGGTAGAATAGGACTACATGTATGTTCCGGTATGTACCTTACAGATTGAGGTTGAACTGAAAAAGCAAAAGACTATAAGTTTTGTCCCACTTATTGTAAACATTTGAATTTCCAACTTAATGCTCATTTCATGGTGGTCACATACATGTCAATCTACTGTAAATTCATCCCAATTTTGATGAGGTTGAATGATTTCAGACTACCTCCGCTGAGTGGAAAAGTACAACATCACAGACCCACGGTTCCCTTTCATTCAATCCACAAGTGAAAAAAAACACAAATGAATTCCATTCAAAGTAATCAACATAAATTCATTGAAAGATTTATTTTAAATAAAAAATGGGTGTTATAAAAATAAAACATGTTGGGGCAACTCTGTACAGCTGGTGTAACATTCCTTGACCGTTAAATGCATGAGTGACCATGTCTGAATTGTTCGGTGGACACTGCGTTACTTGGCACAGGACAAAAAAGTGGACCGGACCTCGGTAACAATAGAAACATCTTTGACGTCAATCAGAAGCCAAGTATGACCCTGAGTGGAATTCCCCTGTACTATTTACTGTACAGCTCCTACGGTAATTATCCACCAATGAACCTGTGTGGTTTCACACTTCAGGAGAATCAACCAGCACAGAAGACTTACCGGGTAATTTCGGTGATTTTAAGAAATCAATTAGAAATTCAATCAACGTTTTCATTTACTGTGGGTGCAAAGATGTACTCAAAAAGTCCACAATGACAATTTTATTGACAGGATAATTAGGCCTTATTAATGCGATGCTTCGTGTTGTCATTAAATCTTATAATTATTGTTATATATTATAACAATATTGTATTTATTTTGGTATTATTATAAGTTATTGTTTCACTCTGAATGTACTCTGTAAAAGTTTTGGCATTTTTTTTGTACATCGGATACCGGCACATCCAATAAATTATTTTAATTTGTTTTTATTTGAATATTAATTACTTGGGGAGGTTAAATAGTAACTCTGCTTCTAATGTACATGAACCCACAACTTCCATGTTATTTTAATAGTGTCAGCATATTTTTTTCCACTTTTGATTAAAAAAAGGAGAAAACTAGACAGTAGTAATCAATTTCACATGTATGGCTTCTCATATTCTCAAATACTTTAAAACCAAAAATCTGTATGATTTAATATAGATGGTATTGTGTCTTTAAAAAAAAATCTGTGACGTTGCAAGTCTGGTATGCAATGAAACAAACACTTGAACTCCTTCCTGTCAGGCTGTCAGTTACGTAGTTTTCCTCTGTACAAAGGGAACAACTGATATCCCTGACTGCACGTCCTCTTGTGAATTCAACTGAAATCCAGCATTCAGAAAGATAACCTTGAGAACCAGTACATGTACGTGTATGGGGCATCCTGCAGGGCCATGGTGGGGTTTCCTGGTTCCAATTTGCGGGATCGGACCAGTGAATAATGACATACAGAGATTTTTTTTAACAGGCCGTTTTGTTCGTGAGCAAAAAAGTTCAAGGCTTGTCCTTTATTGGAGCCCAACTCTGACAAAAAAGGTCTCTTGGTGTGTGTTGTTTGATGGGCATGGGTTTCGGTTTTGTTGTCGCACAGACCTTGTACCTTGAAAGTATGGAAAAGTTAAGGTGACAAGACCAGAGTATGGTACGTGCTGGGCATGTACGTGTTAGTCGTGGCCGGTCCGTTTTGCTTTCGATATTGAGGCCAGGATGTGATTTGAATGACACAGTTACAACTTGGGACAAAAGAAAGAAAATTTAAGTCTGCACTGTAAACTACTGTAGAATGCTACACTGTACTAAACCCTGCCCAACCTATGAATTCAACGATGACGTGCACTTGTCACGCTTTTTACGTACATGTAGTGACAATCAAAGCGAACAAATGTTTGCTTTTTCAATTTACACGTTTCTCACAAAAATTGATTTGATTCAACCATCAAAACCTAAAAAGAAACAATTAAACTTTCTCAAAAAGTAAGTTTTGTCATTTTTGTGACAGTATCAACTGAATTGACACCTGTCATGACAACTGATCAAGAATATGTCAACCAAATGCGCAAATCAATTTTCAGGTTTTTTGGGCCTACCTTAATTAATGGCAATTTACAATGTTTTTCTGAAGAGTTGCAGAGTTATAATGTATTTGTTTGATTTTGTCAGACTGAAACAACAAAGTCAATGGCCATCATTGGTATTATTTGTACTGAAGGAACACAAACAATTTTTTTCCTTCTGTTATTTGTCCTATCATCAGTTCACCCACTACAGTACGTGCCTATACAGTACTATCAGTACAGTGTTCACTTCCTGTAATGTACATTTGGCTGCACAAAAAACTGTTTCCTTTCAACCGTGTACAAACAAAATCTGGCAGAAATGGCCTCTAAGTCCTATTGTTGGAAGCAAGAGGGTGTAAGTGATCAGTATCAGCCTAGTTCTTCAAATGCTAGTCAATGATACCATGCAAACTAAGCACATGGGACATTCAACCACATATTGGACACACCCATCCCCATTCATTTGTGTGTGTGTTAAGACAACATATGAAGGCTATGAATCATATGTGTATTGTAGTTGTACACGCACATGTATGATAACAAGTACTTTAATTAAACTGTTGGACCAACATGTACGGTATGAGGCCAAATATATCTACTGTGTGAACCACATGCATGCACCAAACTACATGTAAATAAGAAGTTGAAACGAGATGGTTTACTTTAACAAACAGATAAATAAACAACCCAAGCAAACAGTAAAACAGGTTTGTCTTATCGAGGTTGGTTGAAAAGACCAAGGGATTTTTGTCTTAGTACAGCACCAGTACATGTACAGAATAACGTGTGCATTAGTTTAAAAATGTCCACAGACTTTAGCAATTCAATGGGCCATATGGGAAATATTTCAAGAGTCATCGAGGCACAATCGAGTAATATAATTCTAAGACCCTACAATACCACCCCAAAAAAGGAGAATAAACAATATAATAAACTTAATGAGATATTTATTTTGAAGATTTAACATTACGAACAAATAGAAATGTAGTACATGTGTAAATATGGGTAAAGAACCACAATTCAAACAATATCGGTAGAGGATCACAATTCAAACAACATCTTTGTGATTTTTATAATGAGAAGGCCGTGGATAGTCACAAAATGTACACTGGAGCAGTTAATTAAAAGAGGCTCGGGCATTAAGCAAACTGAAACTTACGGTAGTTACGTAAACTGACCAATCTCTATTCAAACAGCCAACCCCTGCTAATATGCAGAATATTATCTGGCTGTGTCAACGGACGTTTATCCCAATCAAAGAACCAGGGCAGGTTGGAATTTAAGCACAACCTGCGACTGAAAAGAAGAAAATTACCCATGAATGTTTTCGCTGCATTTATCTCATGAGCCATATTTGAGTATTATAACACCTCACCCACAGATTCTGTGTCTTGATTGGCCGAGAGCGAGTCACATGTTACTTTCTAATTTTGCTATCTTTCTGTGCACGGCCAAAAGTACTATGCGCATAGCAACCAAAGTACTATACCATTAGCAACCAAAGTACATGTACTATTTCCACGGCGCGGTATTTGTGTGCAAATGCATGCTGGTGTGCGCGTTGCGCGTAGCGCGTATTATTCCAAAGAGAGCGCGCCGCAGACTTGGGTTCAAACATTTTGTGAAGGGGTAGTTTTTAAGAGAGAAACACATTTTCCACCAATTTTGTATTGAAATTGAAGTTTATTTCAACTGTGTTCAGATTTAAATAATTTTAAATATTAAAATCAAACAGAATCTGTGGGTGAAGTGTTATAAAACAAATATTGAATGCTTTATCTCGTGGTGAAGTAAAACTAGTCTCCCTCGGTGATCCATGGACCATTCTATTTTCCCTCGGCTTCGCCTCGGGAAAATAGAATGGTCCATGGATCACCTCGGGAGGCTAGTTTTACTACACCACTCGAAGCATTCAATATTTGTATACTATAAAGCAATTTATGTCTCAGTTACCAGAACAGGATGACAATCCTCAATTTTGATATTATGCAATGAAATTCAATCTGACAAATCATATTGCTGAGAGCCTTTTGGCCCATCGGGACCTTCTTCTTCGGATTTGCTGTGGATGATGTTGAATTTGGGTTAACAGTGCTGCGGAGATACATGTACCGGTACACGTATACATGCAAAACAGTTTTATTTATTAAATTGTATCGGCTTACAGTGTACACAGTAGATTCTTTACATTTTAAATACATGTGTACATATTGCCTCAGGACTGTATTCGTAACAAATACCCTGTCGGAATATGAAAAAAATTGTGGCTTATCATGAGGTCATGGAGTGATTTTCAGAAAGACGGCATCGCGTCAAGTACGTGTACACGTTAAAGTGCACGTTTTGTGAGGAAAGTGCTTTCTCCAGAACCAGGAAGTTCTAAGTTCCGTGTTCGTTAAGCACCTGGCAGCCACATGCCTGGATGCAACACAAAAAGAAATATTCCTTGTTATTGAGATGTATTGTACGCAGGTCATTGGTCAACAAGTTTGAATGCAGAATTCAGCCCGGCCATTGAAATGAATAAAGACCTGCTGAAAGCCAGTATTTGCGGGTTGAGAATTGGCTGATTTTTCTTTCAATAGGCCAGTTAAAGTAATCCCGTGTCGCAAGATATGACTTTCAACTAACAATGACGGGGACTTGGAATTTTGACGGAGGATATTTGAGCGTATATAAAACCATTTCATGTAATTGTGACGCCGTACCTATTGGTTGTCAACACACAATTTCCCACATTAGGCTGCAAAGAAATTGTGCGTTCCCAAAAAATTATCCAGACATACATAAAGGTTCCGGGTAGTTGGAAAAAAATTGATGTTCTTACTTTTTTGTCTGTTGTTCTCTAAATATTTGCTTTGTTTACTTTCGGATAACTTTAATGGTATTAAATGGTAAAAATCCGACTTCGGGTTGAGTCGGTTTTGGTTAAATTGTGTTTGCCATTTTAGGGTCGGGTCGGGTCGGGTCGGGTCGGTTAAGCCATCTTGTGAGAAACTCAAAATAAGTAATCTGAAACTGTTCGTAAATTCACGCAGTGAAATATTATCACAGAGTTATACTGGTAGTTATACTGAGCCCGGTACGATTATGGGTCCTTGCTCTATATGATATGTCCAACCCACTGCGCCAATGTGCATGTGGTTTCGTGGTCTATCATGCACATGTCTATAACGTGTAGGCCCACCACTACAATGTAGTTCACTTTATGAGTCTTCACATTACCGTACGGTATGATTCTTAACTGAGAGACGACGATTTTTATTGGATGCGGGTAAAATTCTGGCATTAAGAGCAGAAACAGTTGCCCAAGCCGGATACTCGGGGGTTTTCGGGTCGGGTCGGGTCGGTTTGTTTGTTTTTTGCTAAAATTTTTGTTAGGTCGGGTATAGGAGGAGTTGAGATCGGTTGTATACACTTCGGGTCGGATTGGCCTGGTCAACTCAACACGATGCACAGCATTAATGCAAGATCACTTTTATTCTAAATATGCGCAAACTTACATTATCTTTGGAAGAATGAATGGTGTAGGCCTACATTGTGGCAATGCAGCACGCGCCTTACATGTACTCTGTTTGTAAACAAAATGCACTTGTTCACAGAGTCCATAACATTGTCCCAGCTACAAAGTCCAAACTACAGCTGAGATAATCCAAAACTATAGCGAAACTAACATCAAAGTTGTGTCAATAATTTCATGACATCACAATGACTGCCTGATATGTCAAATGGAGTGGCAACACAGGGAACAATAACTAATTATATGCTATGCACAAACAAGTACATGTCGCTTATGCATGCATACCACTTTGACATTTAACCCTAACAGAACTCAACCCATCAAATCCTAAGGGCATGTTTTGTTGGAATCTGTCAGGATGGGTAAAAAAAAGTAAAGTCTGTCCCGAGCCTATATGGCCCATCAGGCCGGTGTTTATCTCCGGTTTCAGTGGCATGAAACGACTGAGAATATTTCTATTCCCCCTGGACAGGATGCCAGTCCATCGCAGGTTACTCCCCAGCTAATGCTGGTACCCATTTATACTCCTGGGTGGAGAGAGGCAAGTGGGAATAAAGTGCCTTGCCCAAGGACACAACGTATGGCCAGCAGCTGGATTCGAACCCCTGACCATCTGATCATGAGTCACGAACCCAAACCACTAGGCCACACTTCCCCACTCAGGATGGGTACAGTACCCCTAAACTGACAGTCTTTTACATTGGGTTGACACATCTCCAGAATCAAAGTCAGAATACGTGCAGTTTCCCATATGGTGTTGGAATTTGCCAGGATGGGTATGGTTCCTAGAAAATCATGCCAGGGAGTTAGGGTACATATGAAATACAGTTACTTAGATGGACCATCCATGAAACAGTCGATCAACGCCACTTGTACTTTAAGAACTAAACATCCATTTGAGTGAAGAAACTGAAGAGAATCGTCCATGGACAGATATTGCACAGGTCCATCAGCAACACAATTCTCAGGATGGAAGGAAAAAGAAAACTGTGATGTACATGTAATGAGATGAACCTTAGTTTGAAAACACAACGATGGATAGTAATGCACTTAAAAAGAAAAGAAAACAACTTACCCGCATTTTGCATGTTATCACTTCCTTCACTAGCAGGTGGCAAATTACGCGATGGAGGGATAGGGGCAGCTCGAGCAGGGGTCCGCCTTAACGGCTTAGGAGGCAAGTGTCGGTGCCCATCCACAACGGTTATTTTGTTCAAGTCAATCACGGTGCTGACCCTCATGCTCGTTGTGAGCGGGCAGTCTGGGTCCGGACTGTGTGGGAAGACATCCTCGCCTTCTGAGTCCTCATTCGAGACATTCCCATTCTGCAGTTTCCGCAGGAAGTCCAGATTTTCGTAGATGCCTTCAATGTCATCGTCAGAGCTGTCATCCTGGATGGTCAGGTTTTGCCGGTTGTCGTACAAGGCTTCCTCTGTCTCTTCCTCCTTGTCTGGGTCTTTCTCATCGTCGGGTTCTCTCGACTCGTCCGTGTCCATCTCCATTGAGCCTCGTGGAGTGTCCAGGCCACCTTTGTCGCTGATCATCGCATCCGTATCATCGTCAGTGTCCAGGCACATCTCAGACTCCTCCGAGCCAGTGGATCCGGCATCCAAGCCCTCGCTGGCCCGGTTGTATCGATTGATCTCCTTCTTCAGCCAGTCCTGGCAGAACTTCTCCAGCTTGAGCTCGTGGCGGAGTTTGTGGATGCGGGACGTGTTCTCCTTCAGATCTTCCTCCAGGTTGGTCAGAATCTCCGAGTCCACTTCGCTGAACCCTGTGGCTTTGGAGCCGTCTGTGTTCTTGCGGTCGCTCTGCTCAGGGATTTTCATTTTGAGAAATGTCATCTCTGGAACCTCCAGCTCCCCAAAGTTCTCCTTCCATTCAAAACTAAACTGTTCCTTGATGGTCAAATTGACCGTATCTGGATAGGACAATAACATGTAACATTGCAGTAAGGTTTTCAGTACGACTATTAATAACACACAATTATGGTTTCTTCATAAACAGAAGGAATTCTGACAATGAACCGTTTTATGTCATTTAGTCATGGGTAAATTCATTGTTCATTTATTTCCACAGTGTCACATATTTTTATTAAAGTAATCAATACACAAAGGTACTAATGGTGAATTAGAACAAGGAATTTCTTGAATATGACTATAAACAATCAGTTGATATAACTCCAAACTTGCAAAAAATGGTTTATCATAAAACTGATTTTGGAGAAATGTCCAATTCAGATGTGTTGGTTATTTCATTTGTGTACAAAGTCAGAAGACATTGTGAAAAATCACAGGTGGGCTACTCATAATGTAGCCCCATAAATGTGGCCAATTTACTGGACTACCTCCGTAAACATAGGCCACACTTCCACATGTACAAAAAGTGTCAAACTTTGTCAAATTTTGATTTTCACATTTAGGCTTAGTTTGTAGGGTTTTTTTGCTTTAGAAGCATACTCACCCTCTTTATAGGCTATGACTGCAAATGGTGCCCGACTAAACTTAGTGAGTGAGTTTGGCGGTTTTGAGACATCATCTTTCATTGTTTTTTTGGCCTAATCAGAAAGTGCTGCCTTTTTCAGATGTCTAATTTTTGTGAAATTTCATGATGAAATTTTGATACGCAAATGTGTGCAAATGAATCTGGAAATTTCAAATGAATCAAATGCAAATGAATCTGGAAAATAGACATCTGAAAAAGGCAGCACTTCCTGATTAGCCTATAAAGAGGGTGAGTATGCTTCTAAAGCACAAAAACCCCTACAAACTAAGCCTAAATGTGAAGATCAAAATTTGACAAAGTTCGACACGTTTTTGTACATGTGGAAGTGTGGCCTTTGTTTACGGAGGTAGTCCAGTAAATTGGCCACATTTATGGGGCTACTCATAATGCAGCTTGAAAACTTGTCTCAGCTCTAAATGCTAGACAGGAGTTAGCCCCACTAGTGTGGCCGCGGTATGCTGCGCTGAACCTCAGAGGTTCAGCGCAACATACCGCGGCCTAGACCCGTGAACGTGGCTATATACCAGTGTTGATAGTCCGAGACCGAGACCAAGACCGAGACCTGAAGTTGCGAGACCGAGACCGAGACCGAGACCGAGACCGAGACCAACCCCTTCAAGGCGGACCGAGACCGAGACCGAAATGGTCCGAGACCGAGACCGAGACCGCGGATAATAAATAACAACAATATAAATAAAAAAACAAGTCACTAATTACAGCTGAACAGTCTGTCCTTGAGATGATGATGTTGATGGGAATGTGAAGGAAGTGACTGAAAGTTAGGAATCACTTGTACCTGCTTAATTGTGTCATGCGAGTGCTCTTCATGTTTGCTTCATACAATAAATTACAACATGGCAACAGAATTTGTTATTGTCACAATCAATTTAAAAAAAAGGGAAACAACATAATTTAAAGAAGGGGAAAACCTAATTGATGAACTCCATATATTGTTGCCACTTTTTTAAAAGCATATTTTTTTTAAATATAATATTGTTTAACTACAGACTATAAAGTGTCAATCTGATGAAGAAACTCTAACCTAGGAGTACGGCAATTTGTACTAGTTTTTTGCGATGTTAAAACTTGACAAAAGTAAAAAGTTAAAGGTGGATGTTTCATCTGTTATACATGTAGGAACTAAACTAAACTGTTACAGGACCCAAAACTCCACAGCCACCCCTTGGTTTCAGCAATGACTACTAACGGATATTTAAAAGCAGCTTTAATTTTACATTGGACCTCCTTGTAAACCTGATTCAAAAAATATTTGGAGCAAGAAAATATTGATTTATTTTTTAAAATTTCAGTCATGGAATATAGACTTGTACATGTAGACCCCAAAACTGAGAGGTGGTCACCAGAGAGGCCTGGCTTAGGCTGAAATGTAATGCCACTTTATTTATGTATAATGTCAATATCATTACATACACTATAGAAGATCGATGAACCGTATTTGCCTGATCTATCTTCTGTTAATCTGCCCGCCGTCATCATCGCCATTAGCCTATTTGAGAATGAGGCCTACACAATAGAAGGGCGCTGTCACAAACTGAATGTGGTGGGCGAGATGTACTTTTAGGATTCATGGCTGCGTGTGCACGCCTATTTGTGTTTTGTACTAGCGTATCACCCGCATCGGCTACTATGCCGGGCGATAACACTTGAATATTTTAGTAATTTACAAGTACAACATATTGCCAATATTTCACTCTTGGTTATTGTGATGGCCGTAAACAGCATTTAGCGATTAATGGAACAAAAGTCTTCTCTACTCATGCAAACGCAACTGGCATTTAGAAAGGAGACGAGGCAGGCAATTAGACTCTATTTATAGCTCAATTTGTGTTTATCACAGATGAAAAGATGAATACATGGCAAGTCAAGAATAAAGTGACAGTATGATAAAAAAGAAAGAAATGGCACCCTCTATATTTGTAAAAACAAATAAATAATTGGGATAAAGAACATGTTTAACTCTGAAAATTTGCATTCTATTCCCAAGTCGTGCCTATTTTAATAAAGAGATCACAAAATTCAGCTGTCCACCACTAATAGCAATTTAACGGTCTACGAATTGCTGAATATCCATTAATAAATATAATGAAAAAAACAACAAACGTTTTCCCGCCTCCACGAATAAAGTAAAAATTGAAAAGGAAAATAGAAAAAAAATCACCAATATTTCTGGGGGAAAAGAGTTGAATTGTTTCCCATATTCAAAACAAAAAATCTGACGGTAAACATAATGCTTCAATCTTGATTCATAAGATTTTAATCTCAGTTGTATTTGGAATCAATGAGGATGGCTATAAAGTGCTTGTTTCAACAAAGCATCCCACAATAAAAGCAAAAACGAAAAGGAGCAATGGTTGTTGGACTATGCCCTCACTGAAAGTGAAGAGACATGTCTATCAGCATTACCTGCAGTCATTTGCCTCAACTGATTTCTAGCAATCAATCCCTGGGGCCGGGCAATCCACTTCCCCACTCACTTACAGCTAGTCTCGACTTGAAGCCAGCCAAAATATCAGACTCAAAGAGGACCAGACCAGACAGACCACCCTGACCCCCGAGACCAGAGACTGAGGCAAGAGACCAGCAAAAGTGGTCTGAGATCGAGACAGGAGCCAGGGCCGGTCTCGAGACCTACAACACTGCTACATGTATATGCAAGCGTGGCTGTAGCCACGCTTCAGTCATGGTAAAGCACTCTGTTGTGATCCGGTTACTAAGATGGAGTGACCGTTCTAGCCGAATTTCGGCTAGATTTGACAGAATATTTGCATACAAAAAATAAGTTGTACAGAAAATTAGCAGAATATTTTTTTCGGCAGAATTATGAAGATGAAGGAAATGAAAAAGATTAGAGAAATATGGCACATTTGGTTTGAAAAACACAATGGAACAGCAATATATATACTGGATGATTTGGCAGACTTTCCAAGTGGATTTAGGAGAATTTTATATGCTAAGTATTACGGTCATCCTGCCATGTAAGACGGTTAGTCGGGTACCCACTGGTGATACTCCTACCGTTTTGCGCATGCGGAACTCGGGGTATCATAGTGTCATGCCCGTCTTTGATTTTCTGATCATTTATCCGATCGTTTTTGTTGTGCCGTAACTTTACATCAAATTTCTTGGCAATGACGTACAGATCCAAACACTCGCGTAAATTCACAGGAAGCCCAACAAGTAAGTGATTTACCTATGGGCAAAATTATACGTGGTTATATGTAGCGGATCAAAAGATAGAATGCTTTCGCTTGTATTTACCCGAGGGAAGCAAGTGGCGTTGTATACAATGCCACGTTCACGGGTCTAACCGCGCCACACTAGTGGGGCTAGACAGGAATTAGAACTATTCAGCACAACTTGCACAAATTCATTGTCCGTATTTATAATTTATATAACGAGGCAGTCGTTGTTTAGCGCCCTCTACGATACTTTTTGATACGCACGCAGGAATATAATTATTGGTTTCCACACGTTTTAGCGAGCAGTGCGACAGCTCAGTCGATAGAGGGTAGGATTTTGCACCGCGAGGTTGCGGGTTCGAATCTCAGTTTTGCACTCGAATTTTTTTTCTTTTCTTAAACCTGAGGCTTTGGAGGATTTTTTTTTAAAAGGGAAATAAAGTCCGAATTTCATAACGTTCAAATTCACTTTTTTCCTTCTAATTTTGTATTTTCTTGTCATGTTTTTTTAAAAGTTGCAGTCTACCGTAATGATAAAAAATGGGAAATGCGTTACGGCTGCCGTAACAATAGCCACTGCGTTTATATAAAGCATGCATAGTTTAAATGACATAACTCATAATTCATAAGATAATCAATTTAGGAAAGGAAATAACAAATTCGCTAATGGGGATGGTCAAAATTTAAGCTGAACATGCTGAACACCACTAACATTTTGCACGCTTTCTCAATTACACCAAGGCCTCCTAATTAATTCAAAACTTGCAATAAACGTGACCAAAATCGCCTCAATGAATGATGTTATATTCGAGCAAAATAGTGAAGCAGCTGTACAGCATTCTTTCTCATAATATCAGGATTTTAAGATTTACCGTGCGGAGTTATCCGACGAATGTGATTGACTGCCATTTTGACGTCGGTTTGCTGTATCTGCACAGCTCCCACTAGGTGACTCGTACGTCTCTTGCTACTGTGACGCGACTTGTTGACAGTCTAAAGTTTAAACCAGACAAACTGTTTTCAAACCATATTTTCAGCTCTTTCCTCAGTAGGATTGAAGTGTTATCAATACCAATTATGATCACAACACGCTGCACTGTGCTCCTGTGAGTGTTTCCGGTGTGTTACTGCCCAAGTACTGGTTTCAGTCAGCTGCACACATTCAATAGCTCATATCTCGCAAAGTCCGATCTCAATGTACTGTGTGCGAAATGTCGTCTGCTATTTTATTGTTATGCGTATTTTACAGGAAGTCAGCTCATTGTAGCAAGAGGGGGTTTCACGTGTACGTTTTTGCCTACTCGGACAAGTAGACAGATAGATATTACTTGTTTCAGATCAGATAAACTTACCAATGCATTTTTTTTAATAAAGTATCGATTTTAAGTGTTTTAATAGAAAACTTTTGTGTAGATATTAATATTGTATACATAACATTCCCCTGCAAAATATGGAACAGTCGATTTACACTTGTTGCGTGATAGACAGTGTCAATAGAGGGGGTAATAATTCCATGAGTTCAGTCTACATACTATGAATCATGCATAACATGCCTCATAAGAAAACTATTTCAGCAACCGTCATACCTGGAAAACGTCCTAGTTTTTATTCGTTAGGACGGATGCACGTGTGAACTCTTCGTTTTTGACTTTCTGTATCAGATTTGGTATCCAATACAAAACCTACACATGATATTGACCACCCTTCGCCCCAAACTCCAGGTCTTTATTTATTATTTAGCACATCGGACAAAAAGTAGAAGAGACAAAAAGATTAGGGGGAATGAGGGGAGGGAAGATGAGACGGAGAATAAGATCTCAGAGCCAGTGACCAACCATTCTTGACGAATATGCTGCCCGCAGAAACCATGGAGGGATATGAGGATTGCATGTGATTGAAGTCGCGAATTTGATTTGAACAGTTTTTCTATTTAATACGTTAGTAAGCTGTAAAACAAGACTGGGAAGCGAGAGTGGATTATTCCTCCATGATCAAATCGATGTAGTCTTTTAAAAGTTGAAAGGAAAAATGGGGTTGTTTTTTTTTTTAGAGGCAGTGGCGTCTTTGCCTAGGACAGGGGGAGATGGGGATGATCCGATAACTTTTTTTGAAAATAATGTCTTAAGTTTTAAGGAAACTAACCGATTTAATGATGATTGGTCAAACTGCCGGCCCTGATGAATTCAAGTTGACAGTGGAATGTCGTTCCTGTTGTTAAAAAGTTGCGTTTATAACGTGAAATTTATTTTTACAAAAATGGTCACGGTGCTACATTTACCCCAAAATGCGATGACACCAATATGGCGGTTCGGGCCCCCCTTAAACAATTAGAACCAATTTTTTTTTTATACGTGACGTCGCACAGTGGGCCAGAATGCAAAGTGTGCCAACTTTATTACAAATGCTTGATGAAGTTAAAATTTAAAGTACATAAGGGGTTTGCAGACCCGTAGATGACAATGAAGTATTTTCAAATCTGTATGACATCATCAAAATACCGTTTTCTTATTGGACGAGGCAAATTATCATTATAATTACAAGGCAGACTCATACTACATTGATTACTGAATCGTATAATGGGTTTCTGCACCTAAAGGAATTGAATAAGGGGATTTTTTTTATTTTCTAATAGGTCAGCGATATATTGTTTTTTGATTGGTTGAATCAATTATCCAATCAAAAAAGCCGGGTAGATTCAACAGTTATAACTGGTTGTTGAAACCTAAATTGGTTTGGGGAAACATATTTGAAATGCTGCACTTTGATTGGCGGGTTGAAATTATATTTTAATTCTAATGAGGATGTAATCTATTTTGCTAAACAATTGACATTTATGAACTCATACAATTTATTGTTGACTAGACATGTTTACAACTATCCAAAATGAGGTAAGTCTTTCCACTGATTTATTATGAATTGTGATCTTTTTCTACTCAGTATGAATAAGTATTGCTCCAATTACAAATAAGTCATTTTTTTTTCACTTTTACGCGTTTTTATGTTATTAGTACCACATAAACAGTTTATTAAAAACGACGAACATGGGGCATTTACATGCAGTATAACAAAATTCTAGCAAGAGGGGGTTTCACGTGTACGTTTTGCCTACTCGGACAAGTAGACAGATAGATATTACTTGTTTCAGATCACATAAACTTACCAATGCATTTTAAATATATAAAGTATTGATTTTAAGTGTTTTAATAGAAAACTTTTGTGTAGATATTACTATTGTATACATAATATTCCCCTGCAAAATATGGAACAGTCGATTTACACTTGTTGCGTGATAGACAGTGTCAATAGAGGGGGTATTAATTCCATGAGTTCAGTCTACATACTATGAATCATGCATAACATGCCTCATAAGAAAACTATTTCAGCAACCGTCATACCTGGAAAACGTCCTAGTTTTTATTCGTTAGGACGGTACGGATGCACGTGTGAACTCTTCGTTTTTGACTTTCTGTATCAGATTTGGTATCCAATACAAAACCTGCACATGATATTGACCACCCTTCGCCCCAAACTCCAGGTCTTTATTTATTATTTAGCACATCGGGCAAAAAGTAGAAGAGACAAAAAAAATAGGGGAAATGAGGGGAGGGAAGAGGAGACGGAGAATGAGATCTCAGAGCCAGTGACCAACCATTCTTCACGAATATGCTGCCCGCAGAATCTATGAGGATTGCATGTGATTAAAGTCGGGAATTTGATATGAACAGTTTTTCTTTTACGTTAGCAAGCTGTAAAACAAGACTGGGAAGAGTGGAAAGTGGAAAGGAAAAAGTGTGTTTTTGAGAGGTAGTGGCGTCTTTGCCTGGGACAGGGGGGGGGGGAGATGGGGATGATCCGGTAACTTTTTTTTTGAAAATAATGTCTTAAGTTTTAAGGAAACTAACCGATTTAATGATGATTGATCAAACTTGGAATTCAAGTGGACAGTGGAATGTCGTTCCTGTTGTTAAAAAGTTGCGTTTATAACGTGAAATTTATTTTTACAAAAATGGTCACGGTGCTACATTTACCCCAAAATGCGATGACACCAATATGGCGGTTCGGGCCCCCCTTAAACAATTAGAACCAATTTTTTTTTTATACGTGACGTCGCAGTGGGCCAGATTCTGGCCGCCAGAATGCAAAGTGTGCCAACTTTATTACAAATGCTTGATGAAGTTAAAATTTAAAGTACATAAGGGGTTTGCAGACCCGTAGATGACAATGAAGTATTTTCAAATCTGTATGACATCATCAAAATACCGTTTTCTTATTGGACGAGGCAAATTATCATTATAATTACAAGGCAGACTCATACTACATTGATTACTGAATCGTATAATGGGTTTCTGCACCTAAAGGAATTGAATAAGGGGATTTTTTTATTTTCTAATAGGTCAGCGATATATTGTTTTTTGATTGGTTGAATCAATTATCCAATCAAAAAAGCCGGGTAGATTCAACAGTTATAACTGGTTGTTGAAACCTAAATTGGTTTGGGGAAACATATTTGAAATGCTGCACTTTGATTGGCGGGTTGAAATTATATTTTAATTCTAATGAGGATGTAATCTATTTTGCTAAACAATTGACATTTATGAACTCATACAATTTATTGTTGACTAGACATGTTTACAACTATCCAAAATGAGGTAAGTCTTTCCATTGATTTATTATGAATTGTGATTTTTTTCTACTCAGTATGAATATATTGCTCCAATTACAAATAGGTCACTTTTTTTCACCTTTACACGTTTTTATGTTATTAGTACCACATAAACAGTTTATTAAAAACGAAGAACATGGGGCATTTACACGCAGTATAACAAAATTCTAGCAAATATAATTGACATCAACGAAAAACTTAGTAGGCTAGGGTAAAAAAGGGACCAGTTTCATCAGCCCAGCACTGAGGAACTTCTGCTTGCTAAGGTAAGAGACTCACCAAAATACATAGACAGGTTACAGATTAGGTACAAGGTGTATCAAAAAAAGGTAATCCGAAAATAGTATGTTAAAATTAGGAATTTGAGCACTGTCGGGGTCATTGCATCTTAAAAGGTCGTTCATTAGCTTTCAATGGATACCTCACTTGTACTCTTGCTGTCATGGATGACAAAACAAAAGGTCAAAGTCATCTTTTTATGATAACATAAATGTAAGACAATCAAATTTAGGGCAAAGTAACAAAGACACAAACACAGACACAAATTCAGGTATCAAAAACATAATTTCATTTATTTACTTCCCAAAAAATAAATTTACTTTCGATGCAAAATTCAAGTGAAACATACATACCTTTTGTTATTGATATAATTAAAATATTTCTTGAACTTTTGGGGAAAAGATATGCAAGATAGAACTAAAAGGCAGTCATTTTGGTAATACTGTTTTGTCATAAATCTATTTTGTCTTTGCCAAGAACTGAAAATTTCACTTTGTCTTTCTCTGTACCTGACTGGAAAAGTCTGGACAGTTTCAGAGCTTTTTGTAAGGCGAGTACAAGCTTAAGAAAGTGCTCACTTTCTTATGGGAATAAATGACTTGTCCAAGCATGTACATGCCTCAGAATGGAGTTCATGGTTTTTCCTACTCCTTTGCAGCAAAACTAACAAAATGCCAATCTTCAAAATTCTCTTCGGACTGAGTATAGGGCCTACTTCAAGTTTTTCACATCTAGACTTGAAATGTGGTGAACATACGGGAGGGGCCATGGGAGGGATACCCCCCCCCCCCTTTGTGCCTGTGGCCCATACCCCACTCAGAAATGCAAAAAATAAGCTTTTCATTGTTAAAATCCCACTGAGTGCCCATACCCCGCCCCCCGCCCCCCTTACACACACACATTTGTTGGACGGTTGAAACAGCGCCCCCAGTTGGCAATATACAGAGCAGGTGGTACAACTGTCCGGTGTGACAGGTAATTCTGTCCCCCCTGGTAAATGTGTCCCCCCGGACACATTTACCGGCTCGTGACCCAGTAAATGTGTCCGGGGGGACACTTTTACCTAGGTAAATTTGTCCCCCTCCAGGTAAAAATGTCCCCCTGCCCAACGGTGAAAGTGTCCCCCTGGTAAATGTGTCCCCATGCAGTATGTACTGAGAGCAGCAGCGTGTCGCACGCGCCAGTACATGCTGCAAGATTTGAGGCAGTGATTATAACATGTGTATATATGCGTCTCCCTCTACAATGGAAATTCGTCCAATAGAAATTTTCGTTACGCGCTATGATGGGAACACAGACCAATCCAAGGAGACGTTGAATCATACTATCAATGAGACGAGGGCCATCGCCATGCATCGCCGCTGTGTTGACCTATCGCGGTAGCTAGAATCGCGATAGACTTCACCGTACTCCGAATCGAAACATTGTGTTCACGTATCATCTAATAGACTAAATTAAATATTTTCTATATTCATGAAGGGCAGACTAAAAGTCCAAAATGTATACCTTGTAGAGTGAATTCATCAAAACAATAACCTTCCGGGTTTCAAAAGAGGGGGACAAAAAAACAACTGGGGGACAGAATTACCTGGAGGGGACAGAATTAACGGGCCAGGGAGGACACTTTTACCGGGGGACAGAATTACCTTCCACACCAGCATCAGTGCTGTACTTGCTAATGTGGGTACACAACTACACATCCTTGTTTTCCCATTGGTGGTGACCACACACGGGTTGTACGATAGTCATTATGGGACCAAAAACATTGGGATCCAACTCTCCAAAGTACCCGCAAGTTGCTTGACATTTTTTTCAAATAGAAATCTTGCCCAAAGCACTGCATGTCCCTGCCAGGGCACCAATTGCATACCAGCTTTGACAAAAAAACTTTGTTATCAGTGACAGTTTTGTAAATAAATCAACCTACGACTGATGTTGAAACTTCGCCATCGGTTTTGCAGGATCTTTTCATGTCCACGGGTACCTCGTAGTAGGAATCAACTCGGTCAGCTCTCTCAAACAGTATGACCAGCTCACAGTGTTTGGTGTGTGGGAAGAGGTCAACGGCCACTGCCTTGGTCGGCCGGAATGGGATGCCCTTGATTCGATTTGAAATCGGTTGACGGAGACTGGGGAGGACAGAACATAAATGAGTAACTACCCCCGAGGAGAATGTCATAACTAGTCATCCAGTCTCAAGTTAAGTCACAAGCTATTTAAATGAACAGTGAAAAGGGAATAAAGGATTGTGATTGACTTGTGACTGGCTTGCGATTGGCTTGTGATTGAGTTGTGATTGACTTGTGATAAGTTTGTGATTGGTTTGTGATTGAGTTGTGATAAGTTTGTGATGCCTGTGATTGACTTGCGATTGACTTGTGATTGACTTATGATTGACTTGTGATTGACTTGTGTTTGACTTGTGATCAGTTTGTGATTGGTTTGTGATTACCTGCAATTGAATTGTGATTGACTTGTGATGGACTTATGATGGAGTTGTGATTGGCTTGTGATTGACTTGAATACATCTCAGTTTCACAATATCCAGAATCTTTGTTCAGGGTTCAAAAACTTTCCTACTGAGTAAGCTTGAAAAATCAGTGACAATTTATCTTTTGCCCGAATATATTCCAAAAAGTTGTCTTCTTGTCTTCTAACAAAGTGAACAAATAAATCAACCTACGACTGATGTTGAAACTTCGCCATCGGTTTTGCTGGATCTTTTCATGTCCACTGGTACCTCGTAGTAGGGATCAACTCGGTCAGCTCTCTCAAACAGTATGACCAGCTCACAGTGTTTGGTGTGTAGGAAGAGGTCAACGGCCACTGCCTTGGTCGGCCGGAATGGGATGCCCTTGATTCGATTGGAAATCGGTCGGCAGAGACTGGGGGAGGACAAAAAATAAATGAGTAACTACCCTGAGGAGAATGTCATAACTAGTCATCCAGTCTCAAGTTAAGTCACAAGCTATTCAAATGAACTGTGAAAAGGGCTTGCGATTGGCTTTTGATTGAGTAGTTATTGACTTGTGATAAGTTTGTGATGAGTTTGTGATTGACTTGTGATTGACTTGTGATAAGTTTGTGATGCCTGTGATTGACTTGCGATTGACTTGTGACTGACTTGTGATTGATTTATGATTGACTTTATTATTATTATTATTATTATTATTTATTCGACCTCAACAGAACAGCAACAAGCAATCAAAACGGCACAAAATGTAAACAACTTGTGACTGACTTGTGTTTGACTTGTGATCAGTTTGTGTTTGGTTCATGATTGACTTGTGATGGACTTGTGATGGACTTGTGAAGGACTTGTGAAGGACTTGTGATTGGCTTGTGATTGACTTGAATACATCTCAGTTTCACAATATCCAGAAGTCTACTTTTTTACTTGTTTTGATTTTTGGACCGAAAAGATTTGGGTTTTTTAACCGAAAAGGTATTTATGAATGGGAATAAATGTGTGTTCGGTCGGTATTAAACACTCTGTTTAAGACCGGTGGGAGTCTGGATGGGTGATACTTACCCTCGGCTTCGCCTCGGGTATCTGTCACCCATCCAGACTCCCACCGGTCTTAAACAGAGTGTTATAATACCTCCCGGACACACATTTATTCCCTTATTAAACGTTGCCTGACTTTGATTTCCTAAAATCCAAAGGGATTTTCCATTCTAGTAAGAAAATACTCACCTCTGTTTACCTACATTTGCATATCAGCGCGCATGCGCACAAACATTCGCTGAAAAGAATAGCGCCCAAGCCACACCCTCATTGTCCACTGCATGCCCCACACCCACAAAGGACCCTGTAACATAATAGCTCGTCCTAGTTTTTTTTTTTTTTTTTTTTTAAAGGGAGGGATGGTAAACAGAGGTGAGTATTTTCTTACTAGAATGGAAAATCCCTTTGGATTTTAGGAATTCCATTACAGAAAATACCTCACCTCTGTTTACCTACATTTGCAGAGTAGCACCGAAAGTCTCAAGGGGGGGGAAAGGGACATGCAGTGGTTCTTGAAAGTCTAAACTAGGCCTACATGCAATTCTAAATGGCATGAAAAGGTTGCTTAGACATACCCGGGTGCTGCCTATCTATTCTAAAGGAGCTTTGCGGGCTTTACGGGCTGCTGATTGTGCAGTTTCCTGGAAGACTTTCTGCTAATGCAACCCTCTGCTTGCACCACAGCTATAAGCAAGGTGTCACAGTGTAAGGGTTCTTCCAGCAGTCCGCTTTTCTGATACCTGAAAAAGAGAGTCCTGTTCCCTGTATCTGAAAAGGAAACTCCAAGCAGTTGAGTTCAGGAAGTTGTCACGCTGGGTGTTTCCTGAGCTTGAGATTTTGATCCTCGATTTCGGGAGGGCACTCTTTGGTGGCACCGACAATCGAGTGATCATGGTCACAGAGGCTTGAAGATGATGCTAGATGACTGTACGAGCATTTGCTTGATGATGAAGCCTCTTGAAGGCCATCAGTGCGAGCATTGTAGTTCTGCAGAGCTCGCATGGGGCACCACCATATCCTTTGCTACTAATGGAGAGGATGTCAACTTGGCCGGAAATATCAGGTCTGAAAATAAGTTGAATTATTCCGTGTGTTGAACTTCACCCATGGAATAAAGTAAATGCAGTCATGTGCCAATGGCTGTGACCTGGTAACTTAGTGAAATTCCCTTCTTAAGGTAAGCTACTGCAGCAACCAGTAAGAATATGGGTTTCGCAACCTGACAGAAAGGAGAGTTGCAATGTACCTGTTGGTTCCGCAAGGGGCCAAGGTGAGTGACCCAATGACGATAGTTGGATCCAAAGATGGTAGGCCTATCTACCGGTACTTTACAGTAGGCGGTCAACTGATAAACCTGCCGTGCATCAGAGTGATTTGAGGAAACTGTAGATGTATCATTGGAACCCTGATAGAGGACTACAATTATGGCTCATCAGTAACCCTGGACAGTAGATATCTGAAACTGGATTGAAAGACTGTCAGCGAAATCCCAAATGAAGGTGTAGATGCAGATCGGGGATTGGCAGCTACTATCATACCCCATGGGGAATCAACTTGCTTCTGACTGTAAAGACTGTAGTTTTCAGATAATGAAAGCATCCAGGTACAAGATGGAGAGTACATGTAGCTGTGTCCGCGTGTAGAATTACTGTTGTGAGACCAAGGTGGTCTAGGATTAAAGGGATTATGGCTGCTGTAGCCAAAAAGAAGCTACATGTATGAATTCCTGCCGCGTTGAAGCTGAAGGATTCTGCTAGATCAGAGGACTATAGGATGAGTATAAACTTGGCGAAAGGCTGGAATTGGAAGCTGGTGGCCTGGAAGGGATGCAAATACCTGTAGATAGGTGCAAGTACTGGTAGCAAACTGAGAATGTTGAGGACCTTTGTCTGAATACTGATGGGAGAAGAATCATTCTGTTGAAGTGAATTCAACACCTTCTTTCTGGCCAGGTGAAACGTTAAAGCAACAGCCAACTGGGTGTCTCTAAAGTGGACAGGCAAGAAGAAAGAGCGAGTTCCCCGGAAGAAGCATGTAGTACACTACATCTGAACTGTGGAATTGTCCATCCGGACCAAGACAAGCTTGATTATGACTTTGGATGAGCAAATGCAAGGTCTCGAGCACTGTCAATAGCTCTAGTGAAGGAAAGCAACTGGCTCTCTATAGTTGGCCAAGTGCTAGGTAATGAAAGACCATACAGATGGAATCTCAACCCTGTCCGAGGTACCCAATGCGATGGTAGAACATGTAGTTACCCGGTACATAGTCCTTAAAAGGTGCAGTAGGTCATAGCTAAGATGGGTAACTGGAATCCCTTTGGAGGTGACCCTTAGTAGCATTGATGGGAAGACAAAGGAAAGGCTGCGCAGAGCTTCTGTGTGTCATGCACCAGGGAACTAGGTCTATCATCAAGATGCCAGAAGGTTCTGATGTCATCACGTTGTGTTGAACCTTTCCCAGTAAAGCCTGAAACAAAGTTGAAGGAGCTTAATGCTGAAGATGAAAAACCACCTCAAGTGCAAGTTAGGTAGACTGTTAAAGGCTAAACTGGAGATACAATTACACGTAAGGTCTGCTGTAGCCTAACATCTAAGTATCACAACAAATAGATCTGTTTTGCTGTAAAGGAATGATGTAACAACGGCGATTCTTATAAAGGAACCAAAGGAGCTGTGAAAATCCAAAGGTCTGTAGCGAAACCCTGTAGGTATGCAGAAGTCCAACTTCTGATGATCCATGCATGGGTACTGTAAAGGACATTAGTATCTCAAAGATTGATGGAAGCAGCAAACCAACCGTCTCAAGAGACTGGAGAGAAGAAGAAAGCATTTCCATCTGAATTCCTTGTTGCATGTCGAGTCTGATAATGGGCCGCCATTCGTCAGACTGTTACTGACTGAGAAGATTGAAGTAAGCCGAAACCTGATCCAGTTGGAAGTATCCTGGTCTAGATCATTCCTTGAAGAAGATAACCTTCTGTAAAGCAACAAACAAGTGCATGTTGAGGCAGAAGCTCGTGGTCAGGGATAACCGAGGTAGACAAGAATTCTGAACAATGCTTCAAAGAAGTGTCTGACAACCCCTTTATGTATGAAGTTACATAAACCACATCTGGCCGGATTGTGGGACAAATACTTGTTCTAGAGACTCGAAGCAGAGGGGATATGTCGAGATTCTGCTGTAAGCCAAGGATGAAGAGAAGGCCGGTCTACAAACTCCTAGCTGAATCATGCTGGTTTGAGACCCGTTGGAGACCGACGTAGAGGATGTACATGCATGCCAAGCACCTATGAGGATTAACTTATCTCAAAGTATGGAATCCTGCACCATAAAGTCTTGCTATATAACCTGCTATTATGCCAAGAAGCATTCATTCAAGACAAGAATGCCAAATAGCCAGAATTAGCAATAAGTCCAAAAGCAATTCCACCAATCTAGACAATAACGCAGAATGATAAATCTCCAATAAAACTGTATCAGTTAAGGGAGATATCATGGCAACTTGCAAGGGCACCAGACAAAGAAGAGTAAGAGTAAGAATCCTTGGTCTATTGTAAAAATCAACGAACCATCCCAACAGGCTGAAGAATATATAAACAGGCCAGCTGAGCAAGATATTCAATGATAGAATATCAAGAATCCGAATAAGGAATCCTCCTACAAAACAAACCCCCAACCCAATCGTATATATTGGGAAGAAGCAGGGAAAGAATGCTGCATCCAGACGCCAGTAACGTTTGAGTACCACTACCATGACTACCAGTCTATGGATAGTCAAGACTATTTTTTATTTTTTTATTTTTTTTTTTTTTTTTTTTAATCTTGTAATGATATCAAACTAAGTGGCATCAGGTTGCATCCTACTAAAAAGTACTATCTAAAGGAAGCTTTGAGCGTAGAAACATGTGAGCCTGTAATATGAACATGCTCAAAAGGACCAACCCACTGTTATAGGATGGAGAAACTGAAAGCTTACCGATAGCCGGTCGAGTGCTGCTAATGGAAAGGCGGCAAGGATGTAGTGTTATCATGCATTTCACAGAATAAATAACATTATAAGAGAAAACCCAGAAGGTAATCTCGAACATGGGAGACGACTCCAAAGAATGAGTAATCACAATCCAATCGGCCCGAATGTCCGAAGTCAATCCTCCGTCCGAGTCCAATTGAAAACGCAAGTTGGAACCGCAAACATTCTATCAATGGGAAAAGTGGGCTGCGAAGGCTTAGATTTACGAGTACCAGAATCTCTGTGATATGAAGGTCGAGTAGATTCGACTGGGGAATGGGGTGGAAACTGAAGGATCTTACCCACTTCCGTCATCGTAAGATTAGCCTGTTGGACATTGGAGAGACATGAGAGACTATCTTCATCCACTGTCTGGCCCGAGGAAAAGAAGACCTTGAAGGAGATCTAGAATGTGAGTGTCGGCTTCGATGACCAGAATCCGACCGTGAGTAATCACGATCAGGACGAGAAGAACGATGTCGGCGCCGAAGTCGATCGTCGGAGTCCGAACGGGACCGCGCACGAGACCGGGAACGGCGCCGTGAATCGCGGCGTTCTCTCCCCGCCCGGCTGGTGTGTTCACCGAAGCGTTGCGGAGAACGAAGTCTTTGTCCTGTGAAAGGTACACCATGATCTCGCGGATAATGTGAAGAATTACCCCGATAAGATGTGTAATGGTGTGAAAATCCCATCGGAAATGTCTGGGGATAAACCCGCGGGTCGTAGGCTGGAACACTGAGTGGATACGGAGTGCGAGTATTGTGGTCGAAGTGATGAGGATCGTTCGGGAAAAAGACCACGTGTGAGGCTCCGAATGATGAAGAAAATCTCGCCGAGATTCGCTTGTAAAACTAGGTTGAGAATACGAACCCGTAGTATGGATGGTGGTGGTGGTGCCCCAAGCCTCTGTGACCCGGCGGGGCTGGTCGGATTACTGAAGAACCTTTGGGTTTCGAACGCCAAGCCCCGCCGACCCGCCTGCACGCGCGAGTCGACCTGTTGTTCCGAAGCGTGCATGCATTTCTCTTGCAGACTGCCGGAAGAATGCGGGATTTGTCGGGGAGAGGCCGTAATTCTCATTGGAGAATTCTTTGACCATGTTGACCCCCGGAGAAATGGCCGTAATTCTCATTGGAGAATTCTTTGACCATGTTGATCCCCGGAGAAATTCCAACTGCCGAACCCGGGAGATTGGACCCAGTCGTAGCAGAAGAATTATCACGCTTGGATTGAGTAGAGGGTGACTTTCCAGTAGAACGGCTTGAGACAGTTTTCTTTTGGTTTTGGCGGAGTCCGCCATTTTATAATCACAGCGAGAACAGCTAAAAATTGTACGTCTTCACACTACGCGTCGCTGAAAAAACTAGGACGAGCTATTATGTTACAGGGTCCTTTGTGGGTGTGGGGCATGCAGTCGACAATGAGGGTGTGGCTTGGGCGCTATTCTTTTCAGCGAATGTTTGTGCGCATGCGCGCTGATATGCAAATGTAGGTAAACAGAGGTGAGGTATTTTCTGTAATGGAATAAGTTCTCACGTGGAAGACTGTTTCCCGCCACTATCAGAATTTAAGTGAATGTTAATTTCCATAATCAGGAACATGAACAGAGGATTACACAATATGCATGCACGAAGGTATCATCTGAAGCAAATAATAAAAACTGAAACAAATTTAATTCTCAGATTTTATGCCAATGGCAGTAGCGAAACTGAGTTGTCTGCTTTGGTTACAGCCCTACTGCTATCATGAGATAAGTCACGTGCATATGTCTAAGAGAAATTAGGAAAAATAGGGGGAAACTTTCAAGAAACTTTCTATTTTGACTACGCATTTCTTGAGGTCTTATAGTTCCTGTTAGTATAAAACTGGAGTGATCTTGAAATAGGGCAGACTACATCTGAACAAAATGTTGGACGCACGAAATCAATGCTACACTGTACATGAACTATGGGTGATGGCTACCAAAACAGCTCCACTCCATCAACTGAAGTACAAAAGCATCTTGAGAACTTATACAAGAATGAAAAAAGAAGTCTTCAAATAATATGGTTAAGTGCTGAAATCATTGCACCAATCGGCCTCCTCATCAACTTTGTCTTTCTCTTCACAGTCATTCGAGTGAAGTCCATGCGTACAATCATCAACATCTACTTATCCAATCTGGCTGTGGCTGACTCGCTCTTCCTTTTGAACGACTTTATATTTGCATTGTTCTCACCCACACAGTCCAATTTCTTAGCCAAAAGAACATTCTCAAGTGTCCGATACACGTTCATAGCTGCTTCTAATTTCTTTGTGATTACCATAGCAGCTGAGAGATTCTCTGCAGTGTGCAATCCTCTGACATTCAAAGAAAAAGCCTCTAAATCTCGAGCAGCAAAGATATCAGCAGGACTCTGGGTGCCAACAATTGTTGGTTGTGTGATTTTGATATTCTTACTTGAAATTGTCTCCTATGATATCTTCATTTGGTTTCCTTCCATTTTCACCATTGTTTGTGTAGTTGCAACTCTTGCTTTGTACATCTATGTAGTACTGAAAGTACGCAAGCAATCAGCCCTGTTACCAAACCATCCCAAGCTAGCAGGCAAGGTCCTCCGTATGGTTGTTATCAATACTGCTGTTTTCTTTGCCTTGAACTCACTGCATACTGCAGCTGGAATTATTATGATAGTGGCAAGAACTTATCCATTGCCTGCCCAGATTGTTGCCTTTCAAAAGCTTGGAGAAATAGTCAATATTCTCGCTATATGCTCAGAAATTTTGCAAATGGTCAATAGCTCAATCAATTCCTTAGTCTACAGTGCCACAAACGCTGACTATCGTGCAGCTGTAGTCGAGGCTTTCTCATTCATGAAACTGTGCTGTCGTTGCTGCCCAAGACGGAATCCCAGCCGACCATCGCAGCCAGGGAAGCAGATTGAGCTTCATGTGATTCCACAGGCAGAAAATGACCAAGAGCACCATGCTGCCAAGCCAAGCAGCAGCAAGCCACCAAGCCAAGGACACTCACAACACACAGAGAGACATCAGTCACTGGACAGTTGTCAAGAACAATGTTCCAGGCAAAGCAGCAGCAAGGCATCCATGCACAGTCAGCGGCATGTTCAAGTGCATGTTGAGGTACATGCAGAACCAGCAGGGACCCCAGTGCTTGCAAGTTCTCATCAGGAACAATGCTCTAGTCTGACCGACTGCAAGCCATCCATGCAAGGGGAACAGTGTGTACATCCAGAACCAGCTGAGAGCCAGCAGTCACTTGCAAGTACTCAGGAACAATGTCCTGGGCTGACTGGCACCAAGCCATCAGCACAAGGGCAGCAGTACGCACATCCAGAGCCAGAAGGGAGTCAATCGTTGGAAAGTGGTCAAGAGCAAAGTTCTCTGGTAATTGAGTGTGAGACGTCCAAGTAAAGGGAGGACATGTGTGCTTTTGATCTGCTCTGGGATGTTCAAACTGTAGAGCAGTTTTAAGGTCTTTTCATACCTGTACTGTACATTTTCTTCATTGGAAAGCCAAATAGATTTGACGTCGAGAAACATTAACAGCATAATATGGTGGAGTTGAAATGTGTTTTACTTTAGTGGATTGCCAATAAATGTACGTACCATGACATCATTAATGTGCAAATCCAGAGCAGATTGCAACCAACTATCAGTAAAGGGAACAGCTGGAACTCATTCAATGTACGTATGCAAGTGGTTCAGAAATTACATACCGCATTACGTTAATTGCTAATTGAATGAGGATTTTTGTGTTTCTAAATGAGCAAGTTTGTTTGTTTTCTGTGTGAACAAAATACATGAACATGTATCGGCACTGGATAACCATGACATTTTCCACTTTAAAAATATTGTTTTAAATGCCTTTGAAACAGATTTTGAGGTTTATATTTTGGACGTGCACCTCTTAATAAGTTTCAGGATGTTTCAGGCTTTTAAATATTTTCATGACAGTGCCAAGTTGCATATTCATGAGCAATACAGTGATGTCATGAGCTGGAACTTCAGTGTCACTGCTGTTTGACGACAAAAAGTTACAAAAGTGTTTTGGTCGAGGTTGACTGATTGAGCAAGATCATGGCACAGGGTCATAATGCACAAAGTGCTATGTGTGCATGCACAATGCAAAGAATTTTTGGTTCATAAATTTCACAGAAAATCCCAAAGCTGTACAGTGAAAATACCTATATTGACATCACAGCAACATAAGAAACAATTGTGAAAGTGCACAGGCCTTGCTAAAAGGTATGCAGTTGTTTACCATTTCATGATTATTTCCATGTTTCGCAGAAATTCGTTCCATGGCCCTTTCATTTGGTTAATCTATTTTAAAAGAGCCTGAAAAATCCCAACCATGGTTGGCAATATGAACTCTTGAAAAATCGCAAACTGTATGATTATCTTTATCGAGGGTTCAATGTTAAGGGAGCAAAACTCACCGCAAATCCAAAATGTCTTGGGAGGTTTTGGATCTTAATCTTGAAGATCTCTGAGGTGAAGTGCTGTTGCGTCAGATAGTAGTATTAGGATCCATTATGGCAGCGCCAGTCACTGGTACGTCAGAGGTGCTGGTGGAATGGTTATCTTGTGGGTCAAGACGTGATAGACAAATGAACAGATTAAAAGACCAACTCCAATCAGAGAAGACAATAGATTGAATTGCTATTTTTAGCATAAGGTATGTTTAAGTCTAATATGAGCTTCCGAATGAGATGTCCATGGCTATTGTCTAGGTCTTCACCCATTACAATTACATGGGAACAATCTGACAATAGCCGTAGCCATAGCTCTAGAAGCCTGTTTCAGACACAGCCTAAGTAACAGACAAAACAAATCGCAAATTATGTATTAGGAGCATCTGATTCCAAATACATTATAGCAATCTCTATGCGTACATGTAGCACAACGTAGAAAACATTTTCTGAAGACCAAATAAAGCAAGGAGAAATTCATTATATACATATAGATGTTTTTTTTTCTGCAGAGAACAAACATATGATATGAAATGTACAGTATGGTATTTAAGTCTGGTGTATCAAACGTGTCTTCACAGCTACTAGCTGGAAAAAAATGTAGAAAAAAGTTGATAGTTAAGTCAGCAATTTGTACTCCACTTCTGTCAATAGAGCGTGCAAGTTGACCTCAAAACCTGCAAGAGTATGGGAATATGATATATCCGAGCATGGCACCATGTATTATAGGACCTACAACATGTGTAACATCCTATTGCTTTTAATGTATTTTTTGTCCTATGTTTATCCAGTCAAGGGCAATGAATGGGTTCTGAAAAGAAAAGAATGCATTACAATTTACAACATGCCAAAAATACTGAAAATTGATGACTATGATGAAAAGAAAAAAGTTGACCTCAACTTCCGTTCAATCAATTACGCAGACAACTATTGGGTGAATTCAAACTTGGAAGTCTGTGACTAGACTAGTCAGTGTTTGGTATTATATAACCGACATACATATCCTTGTCATTTGATTGGTGGAACTCACATCACGTGACATTCGTTATTGCTCCCATTCACGCTGGGGCTCAAAAAGTACTAGCCGCCCATGGGGAATGGCAAATACTATTGAACAGTTAGGGTCATGACGCAGTAATTGTATGCAAATGCATGCTGGTGTGCACGTTCAGCATTGCGCGTAGCGTGTATTGTTCCAAAGAGCTGGCGTGTTGGGTTCAAACATTTTCGTGAAGGGGTGGTTTGGAAGAGAGAAATACATTTTCCTTCAGTTTTGTATAGAAAAAAAGTTCAAATATATCAAATAACAAGGATCTATATGTCAGTTATATAAAACAAATATTAAATTGTGAAATGGGAGGAATATTATCGCTCGGTAAAATCTAGACTTTTCCAGTTCACTCGGCTTCGTCTCGTGAAATGGAAAAGTCCAGATTTCACTTGCGATAATATTCCTCCCATTCCACGCTGAGCCACTCAATTTGTATAGCAAGACGTTCACATGAAAAGTGAATGTGATCTGATGAGACTTGCACGCTCTATACATTTGTACATTAACAGTGTAGCACCACTAGTCTTGTATTAAATTATGAGCTCCATGTCTCTCTGATGTTTAAATGCAAAGCAATATTCTAATATTTCTTTTAGATGGACTCAAGGGTACTTCAAATTTGGATAATTGCACATTAATGCTATAAAATATGAATGTCTTTGTAAAGTTAGCATCAAACAAGATTGTATATGTATCTTAATTTGGACATTATCCAAGGAATTGCTGCTTTCTACATGTTTATTAAATCTGCTATTTTCTTGTGTAATTTAACACTCTAAACACAAATAATACAGAAATGTACTATCAACAAATTCGTGTTTGAGTGCGTATGTCTTTCTGATACCTAGTAATATTTGATTGTTTGTTTTGTTGGCCGGCAGTGGGATGCAAACCCTGTTTCTAAAAGTCACATCCTTTTATTGGACAAACAAATTTGCTTGTAAAAGCAAGATCAGTGATCAATTAAATGTGCATGTACACTAGCAACATTTAATGAAGCAGTGATTTTCCTGCATTTTGTAACCTCAATCTTGGTTGTAATTGTTGAAAAATCCCTATTGAGTAAAAGAGCTGGCTGGTCAATGTTGAAAGTACAAATATACACCATTAATATTCATGCCACAAAAGTAAGCCAACATATTGGTTAGGAAAGGGGATTTTCCTTACAAGGGTTAAAATCTTTTGTGGCTTGTTTCTTTCTTTTCAATAATTAATTCCTGACAGACAGATTAGACAATGCACAATATGTACATCTGTCAATCATTCCATGTGCTGCATTCTGATTGGTTGGAGTTGATCAGCTATAGCTACTAATAGGCCACGCCCCTCGACAGCCGATCCAATAAACATGAAAGCTGATCTACGTCTTTTGCAAAAAGGAAACTGCAGAGGAAATACTTACCTCTGTAAGTGCCAAGCCGGAAACCAACAGTGTTATCTGTCAATGAAAATAATAAAACATGAAACTGAATTTTTTGGATAACTTATCCAGGGCCATGTTTCATGAAGACCTGACAAGAAATTAGGGGAATAACTGGAAAAAAATCTTGAAACTTTCTGTTGCGATATTCAAAACAGGCTCATAATGCACTTGTCCACGTATGCACAATTAATGTCCATTTAACTTAATGATGTACATGTACTGTCTGGAGCACCAATACTTGTGAACTGGTGTGTTCTATCTTTAAAAAAAATATAGAAAATATGAAAAGAATCGCTTTGATTTCAAATTTCAATTTCATTTAACCAGTCTACGTCAGATGACATGTATACACACAAAGTTTTTGTTGTATTTGGAACGGATGAAAGATAAACACACATGGAGTGAGGCCAGAAATATCTGTCAGCGACCCGCTCGCAGCGAGCAAGGCCAGAAATATGAGTGTGCTGCCCGAGGGTGATGGCTTCAACCCTCCTGGCATTGAGGTCGAGTGAAAAGTAATCCCACGCCTTAATCCGTTCTTGTCAAAATATTCCCGGCGTGAAATGGTTTAGTTAGAGTGCCTTGTGTTGCTCTTTGCTTCTCTCAGAACTACTTTAACTTCTTTGCAAATTCATGTTGACAGGATTCAATGAACAGCATTTTCCCCCAACACATGATAAACCCATTGCCCATTTCCCCCCACCCCTGGTCAAAACATGGGAGGGCCGCGGGCACAGATAAATCCCCCACCCCCTGGTGTTCAGCCTGTGAGACCCAGTTTGCCAGTAAGTGGTCTCAATCTGCCCCTGAATGAGAGACTTTCTATAAGCAGGGGGTTGGGGTTCACATCCCACCAATGACACTTCATCAGAGTTGGCCAGAAATCATCAAATCCAAAGGATGCAGAACCAAGTAAGTGAAGAGATTGGATAAGTACAAATGAATGCCAGTTTCACTCACCGATGCCATCTATATACACTCTTGCCGATGGTAAACTGACACTTGTTGGGATGACTCTCTAATACTGGCTGTAAGTGGGGACATAAAAATGAAAATTAAGGATCAAATCAGACATCTCCAATGTCAGGAATATTTATCCCACAAAACAATTCACATGATATGCTGACTAGAAAATCAAGGTTGAAAAATATAAGTTTAGTAAAAGTAAGATGACTCTCTTCATCTGCCTGAGTTCAACCAGTCAAGCTAACCTTACACTAATTATGTGCCAGAGTAAACTATCGTTGAGATTACAACTCATAGAATCATTCACAATACTACGGATAAATTTACAAAAAAATCACTCATTCATTTGATTTACATCACCCCGACACAAAAATTCCATCTTATGAATAATTAATGCGGTACCCGCTGCTATATGTACATCAGATTCGAACCAGCTAACCGATCCCATTAGCTCGGTGGTCGAGTGGTAAGACATCTGCACTAGAAAGCAGGAGGTCGTGGGTTCGAGTCCAACCCGAGTGATTTTTTCCAACTTTCACTCAGGAGGTAACACACTGAGTATACGTGCTTGTACGTTGGTGCAGGGCAAAATCTTATTTGATTTACATTACCCCGACGCAAAACAAATTCCATCTTATGAACAGATATTAACATTCACAACTCCCCCATGTAAACAATCCATTAAACTCATTGACTGTGGTACCTTCTATATCAGATTGGAATCAGCCAGCCAACCCCAGCAAGCTTGATGGTCAAGTAGTTAAGACATCTGCACTAGGAAGCAGGAGATTGTTGGTGCGAGTCTCACTCGGGTAGCTTGTGAGCTTTAAATTTTAATTGTTCATTTGGGGGTTTGGGGTTGGTTTTTATTTTCTGGGAGTTTACTTCAGAAAATTTGATACAAAAACTTTGGTTAATATAAAATAATTCTTAAGAAAGATAAACAACATTTTCTGGAGCTTTAACAAGAGTTTTGTCTTAACAAATTTTAGAATCTTTAATAGTTCAGCTGCTATTAGCCTTTTTTAGATATGGCAGAAACAATACAAGGGTGTTACTTGATTTGGGCAAATCTGGGGTAACTTGTGCAAAAGATTAGACCCAAGCCATATGGTGCCCCAATATTGTGTAAGTAAAGTAAAGCCCAAAACACCATAGCGTACACATATGCGTATGTTGTTTGGGAGAAAAAAAAATCACAGGCTGGTTCCCGCCCCACAATCAGTATCAACAATACATGGACCGGGAGCCGGTCTGCTAGCATAGGGGATCATCAGTTTTTGCTCAAAACAAAAAGAGTTCATGGGAACTTTCTTAGTATAACATTTGATAGCAGAAATCGAAGAACACTTTCAATTTCAAGTAAGAGAGTGTGTGAATTCCATGGTTTCAAATCTTTGTTGATGCAGTGACTATTTGTATCTGTATTTTAAATTTCTTTCTTGATTATCCAAACACCAAAACTAAAACTTGTATCAAGTTTCCCCGTGCTCTTATTTGTGTTTCATTACGTCAGCACACTCAACTTTCACTCTTTCACAAGCTCCCATGTCACTCACTCCAGACTAGAATTTTCTGGCACCAGTTTGTCTTTCATGTCTCAAATATTCATCCCTATTTTGCTAGTTATTTGTACCCGGAAGCTTCCTGAACACTCCAGTTTCACTGTGTAGTATTGGACACATTCTTTGTAATATTTTTCATACAGAGAAGAAAAATGAATGGATTCACTTTATGGTTGGAGGGGGGAGGGGGGTGTTTTTACGAAACCTGTTTCTCTCCATGTTCTCATGAATAGAAGAATGAAGCTACATTCGTGAACATAAAGTACAGCTCAGTTTCCTTGTGACAGATAGGGGCAACTCCAGCGTTATGAAAGGAAGCATACTTTCGATGACAGAGCCAATTAACCATGATATCTAATCAAGGATTCAGATAAATGGATCCAAAACTCCTAGTCTGTAATCTTCTTGACCATTACAAGATGATGGATATGTAAGATTTGAAAAATACATTTTCAGGTTTATTCACTGAGGTCTTAAAAGCTCTGTCATACATGATGTATACGTGCTGATGTATAAAAGTCACAGTTTCTGCTTGGCATCTGTTCAAATATGGACACTGGACTGGATGTAGATGCCCACTTTATTTGGCAAGCAACAACTGAATTTGAAAGCAAAAATCAATAGAGAGTTTGCATTCTTTACCTGAATGTCACAAAAGCATAGGTTGCCTTGTTGACTGCCTTGGGTTTCAGTTGTAGACCAGTCAAAATCTTCTTTGGTTGCTGTTAAAAAAAACAAAATGAAAATATACACAATTGAGCTTGCAAGTCGTGCCAGTGCATGATTACTTTTTATGGGCAGAGCTCGGTACTAAACAGTAACAAGCCTAGTCACAGACTCCTGTGTTTGTATCTGCCAAATTGTTTATTGGCAGATTGATTGCACGGAAGTTAATGATGAAATTTGACATTCTATTTTAATCATCAATTTGCAACATTTTCAATATTGGGTTTTTGCCTGTCACAGACATAAAGCACTGTGGACTCCGTGTTGTCTGAGTGCCTGTAAGAAAAAAATAATCCCAAAATACAAGGGTTGGACATTCTCTGTAGATCAAGCTGCAGAAATACATGTGCTATGAATTGTAAATCGGCTTTTTAATCGTATGGCAAAATAACCTAACTCTAAAAATAACATTTTGAGTAAATTGAGATTAAGGCTTGAATGTCTGCCTTTTTTGTGATATTTATGTGGGGACTGAATGATAGTAATGTCAGGAATGTTTTGTTGTAATTTTTTTTACATTTTGAGGGAAATAGATCGAAGGTTTTGGAATTAGAATCATTTTTGTGAATTGGAATTCTTTGCCGCAATAAATATAACAAGTACTTAACTCTGATACCAAGTAAAACAGTATAATGCGTGTATCTTAAGTAAGCCTTCAATATCTGAGCATATAACTCAAAGTTTCCATACAAATAAAGTTGTCTTCCTCAAATGATTTTTGTTGTCAACACATCATCGAGTCAGCAATCACTGACCCAAGTTTTAGGCTGTTTTGCAGTAAAAACAAAGACACCAGCATGTCTTGCCAGCATAAACTAAGGTAAAATCTCAAAATGTGAAATAGGTCAGAATCCTATGACATTACAACTTTCAGAAATGAAAAGAGTGCCCTCAATATACACAGAAGCAGACTTAGCTCAATAACTAAACATTTTCAAGTTCAGCTGTTTTGCAGTCCAAGGGCTGAAATGTAAAAAAAAAAAAAACAGGAGCTGGGATTTTTTTGCATTTGGGATATTTCGTGTTAAAGAACAAGGCGCACAATCTGTATGTGAGAAAAACACACAAAAACAAACAGTTTAAATGACACGAAACAAACAATGGCAAATATCATGCCACTGTCTATTATGAAACTGTGTGCACTGTTTTTGTTACACTGCTATCAATACAAAGACAGGATAAAAAAAAATCAAAAAACAAACAAACATGGAATGAGTGTAAAAGAACTTTACTACACAATTCTCATGGTCTTACATTCTCTGTTGGTATAAAACTAGAGTGCTCTTGAATTGGGGCAATACAGATCTCTGCTGTCTGTCTGAATAAAACAATGGATATATGGAGATCAATGCTACACTATACATGAATATGGGTGCTACCAAAACAGCTCCACTCCATCAATTGAGATTTAAAGGAATCTTGAGAACTATTATGAGGCTGCACAGAGAAGTCTTCGTGTTAAGTGCTGAAATCATTGCACCAATCGGCCTCCTCTTCAACTTTGTCTTTCTCCTCACAGTCATTCGAGCGAAGTCCATGCGTACAATCATCAACATCTACTTATCCAATCTGGCTGTGGCTGACTCGCTCTTTCTTGTGACTGAATTGATATTTGCAGTGCTTTCATCACTAGAGTCCACTTTCTTCTGGCAAAAAGCATTCCTAAGTGTCAAATACATACTTCTTGCTATTTCTAATTTCTTTGTGGTTACCATAGCAGCTGAGAGATTTTCCGCAGTGTGCAATCCTCTGAAACACAAAGAAAAAGCCTCTAAATCTCGAGCAGCAAAGATATCAGCAGGACACTGGGTGCTAACAATTATTATTGGTGTGATTCTGATATTCCTACCAGAGACTGTCTTTGCTGACATTATCTTTTGGACTCTTTCCATTATCAACATAGTCTGTTTAACAGCAACTCTTGTTATGTACATCTATGTTGTAGTTAAAGTACGTAAGCAATCAGCCCTGCTGCCAAACCGTCCCAAGCGAGCAGGCAAGGTCCTCTGTATGGTTATCGTTAACACTGCTGTTTTCACCATTCTGAACTCGTTGTACACTGCAGCTACAATTTTTGTCATTGTGGCAGCGACTTATTCTACCAGTGTACCTTTCCAGGCTGTTACATATCAGGAACTTGTAGAAAAACTAAGTGTTCTGGTTATATGCATAGCAATCTTCCACCTTATCAATAGCTCAATCAATTCCCTTGTCTACAGTGCCACAAACACTGACTATCGTGCAGCTGTAGTCGAGGCTTTCTCAATCCTCAAACTGTACTGTCGTTGCTGCCCAAGACGGAATCCCAGCCGACCATTGCAGCAAGGGAAGCAGATTGAGCTTCATGTGATTCCCGGCAGAAAATGACCAAGAGCACCATGCTGCCAGGCCAAGCAGCAGCAAGCCACCAAGCCAAGGGCATGCACAACACACAGAGAGTCAGCAGTCACTGGACAGCTGTCAAGAACAATGTTTCAGGTAAAGCAGCAGCAAGGCATCCATGCACAGTCAGCGGCATGTTCAAGTGCATGTTGAGGTACATGCAGAACCAGCAGGGACCCCAGCGCTTGCAAGTTCTCATCAGGAACAATGCTCTAGTCTGACTGACTGCAAGCCATCCGGGGAGCAGTGTGTACATCCAGAACCGGCAGAGAGCCAGCAGTCACAAGTACTCAGGAACAATGTCCTGGGCTGACTGGCACCAATCGAGCCATCGGCACAAAGTGAGCAGTATGCACATCCAGAGCCAGAAGAGAGTCAATCGTTGGAAAGATGTCAAGATGCAAAGTTCTCTGGTAATTGAGTGTGAGACGTCCAAGTGAGGGAGCACATGTGTGCTTTTGAACTGCTCTGGGATGTTCAAACTGTAGAGCAGTTGTAAGGCCTTTTCATACCTGTACTGTACATTTTCTTCACTGGAAAACCAAATAGATTTGATGTCGAGAAACATTAACAGCATAATATGGTGGAGTTTAAATGTGTTTTACTTTAGTGGATCATGCCAATAACTGTACATGTACCTGCCATGACATCATTAATGTGCAGCCCCAGAGCAGATTGCAACCAACTATCAGTGAAGGGAACAGCTGGAACTCATTCAATGTATGTATGCAAATGGTTCAAAAATAACAAATCGCATTACGTTAATTGCTAATTGAATGAGGATTTTGTGTGCGTCTAAATGAGCAAGTTTGTTTGTGGCAACAAAATACATAAACATGTATTGGCACTGGATAACCATGACATTTTCCACTTTAAAAATATCTTTTTAAGTGCCTTTGAAACAGATTTGAGGTTCTTATTTTGGGACATGCACTTCTTTATAAGTTTGAGGATGTTTCAGGCTTTTAAATTTTTGTATGAAAGTGCCAAGGTGCATATTCATGAGCAATACAGTGATGTCATGAGCTGGAACTTCAGTGTCACTGCTGTTTGAGGACAAAAAGTTACAAAAGTGTTTTGGTCGAGGTTGACTGTATTTAGCATGATTATGGCACAAAGTCACAATGCACAAAGTGCTATGTGTGCATGCACAATGCAATGAATTTTGGGTTCATAAATTACACAGAAAATCCCAAAGCTGTACAGTGTAAAATACCTATATTGACATCACAGCAACATAAGAAACAATTGTGAAAGTGCACAGGCATTGCGTAAAGTATGCAGCTGTTTACCATTATTTCTAATGATTATTTTCATGTTTCAGCGAAATTCGTTCCATGGCCCTTTAAGTCGGTGAATGTATTTTAAAAATCCCTGAAAAATCCCAACCATAGAGTTCAATATGAAATCTTGAAAAAGCGCAAACTGTATGATTATCATTATCGATAGTGATTAAGGATCCGTTGTGGGTCAAGACCTGATATACAAATGAACAGATTATAAAAAGACCAACTCCAATTAGAGAAGAAAATAGATAGAATGTTTAGCATTACGTATGTTTAAGTGTAAAACAAATGTATGAGCTTGCAAGTGAGATGTCTATGGCTATTTTCTGGGTCTTCACCCATTACAATTACATGGGAACAATAGCCGTAGCCATAGCTCTAGAAGCCTGTTTCAGACAGTCTAAGTATTAGACAACACAAGTTGCAAGTTATGGATAAGGAGCATCTGATTCCAAATACATTGTAGCAATCTTTGTGCATACATGTAGCACAACATGGGACATATTTTCTGAAGACAAAATTAAGTGCAGACCTTTCGTTTAAAGTTTCTTGAAAAAAAAAATCATCGAGGAAAAATCCATTAAATATATGAGTTTTTTGTGCAGAGCACAGACAAATGTTGACCTCCACTTCCGTTCAATCCATTATGCTGACAACTTTTGGGTAAATTCAGTGTTTAGTAACAGAAGTTCACATGAAAAGTGAATGTGATCTGGCGAGACATGCACGCTCTAGAATTGTACATAAACTGCGTAGCATCAGTATTATGAGCTCCATATTTTTATGATGTTTAAATGTTAATTCATAAATATCTCAGACAGTTTAGCTATTCCTATTGGTTTAGAGCCCGTCAGGTGGCTGGTCTTAAACGGATGATAAAGACATGGCTAGCTGGTCTTAAACACTTTTCCAGTGTCACAGAACATGCTACGTGCGTCAATCTCCATAAAACGGTTGTTTACATCTTACTCGCCAGCTGAACACTCCATTATTTTGCTAGAGGTGATGTTTCAAAAAGCATAAAGTGAACTTGTTGAACAAAATCAGGATTTTTTGAACAAATTATTTGATTTTTTTTTACCGAAAAGGTATTTATGAATGGGCTCAAGACCGCTAAGAGTCTGGGTGCTGATAATTACCCTTGCCTCCGGCTCGGGTAATTATCAGCACCCAGACTCTAAGCGGTCTTAAACAGAGTGATAAAAACCTCAGGAGCACACATTTATTCCCTTAGTAATATTCTAATATTTCTTTTAGATTGACTCAAGGGTACTAAAAATTTGGACAATTGAAAAACCAATGCTATAAAACATGAAGGTCTTTGTACAGTTAGCACAGACAACGTTGTATATATGTATCTTAATTTGGACAGTATCCAAGGAATTGCTGCTTTCTACATGTTCATTAAAGCTGCTATTTCCCTGTGTAGTTTTACACTCTAAACACGCATAATACAGAAACGCACTATCATCAAATCGGTGTTTGAGCTCGTATGTCTTTCTGAAACCTATTAAAATTTGATTGTTTGTTAATTGTTGGCCGGCATCGGGGTGCAAACCATGTTTCTTAAGTCACATCCTTTTACAGGATAACTTGATTTTATATTTCCTTACTGTTCAAAACTTTTGATAAAACAAAGGACTTCAGTATAACGCTTGTCAATACTGCCATCATGTACAAATGTACTTAAGTAGTAAATGTACAAATGTACTTAAGTAGTAAATGTACAAGTACTAATATTATCATGTATTGTAGATTGTAAATTGTTTGAAACATATTTTTAAAGTTTCTCAACTTGTCAATATGTTTAGACTTTCAAATAACTGTTTGAATATGGTTTGTTGAGTTAAAAAATATACATACAAATGACTGATTTATACATGAAATTATGTCCAAATTTAAAGCAATTTTTTTGGGGGGGGGGGGAATATCAGGGCAAAATTATAATTGTGTGCACACTGGTGAATGTTACTTTAATGAGATACCATCTTCAAATGAATGCATTCATTGTCAAATGAATCCAAACTGTACATTCAGTGATTACAAGTCCTACATGGACAAAAATCTGAATTTATTAACCTTCCTTGATTTTAATCATGATTTCCCACAATTACCACAAACATCTACACCATTATTATGAAATGTAGCAAACCTGCTAGAGCCATCTGACAGATTCAAATCCTATATTATGTACTGATTATCAGCACCACTCAATGTACATGGATATCTGCAGCAATCTGCTGTTCACACAGGCTTCCATTTAGCCAGCCGACTCTAGTCCAAATTCTGGACATTTTTTTTTTTGGGTCACAGGCCCAGTAAGGCGCCCTCTCCAACAAAAAACACTCGCATGGAGAAGGTGTGAGAGTCTGCTGTATGCGCGTACAGTGGCTCGGGTCGGGCGCATGGGGGCGCGCGCTTGATTGATCGCACGAGAACAGTCAAGGCAGTGGACTAAGCTGACTCCAGCAAGCTTGGTGGTGGAGTTTGTTAATTGGATGCCTGCACAATTATTAGCAGGTTTCCTTTTTTTTCTTGCAAAGATGTTCCGTCAACAAAACTCAGAATAAGACAAAATCAACATGAATGTTAGGTAAGGCAGAGTCTGATTTCAGATGACAACTAACATCAGCCCCAGACAGCAAGAAAAAGTAGCAGATGAGCAGAAATCAAATAGTGATTTGAGAATAAAAACTTCCAGTTTAACTTCATTCCTCATCAGATCAAACTGATCATTAAACGGAAGGGAAGTACAGAATTGCTCTTTGGATAAATAAATCAACATCCAAGGGAACAACACAGTTGCATTTTTATTTAAAAAAAAAAGACAGCATGGTTTTACAGTTGAGAAAATTACCCTTTTTGTTGTTATCTAATTCTACTTACATTTGGATAAAGTGAAGTTAGTATTTAAAGAAGATTTGAGCAAATGTCACTTACAATAATCAGTAACACAAACAAATTTAAAGCAAGGGATTACACAATACATGTGGAGCATATTATTTAAACTGAAACAAATTTTATTCTCAGATTTAATGCCAGTAACGAAACTGAGTTGCCTGCTTTGGTTACAGCTGCTGCTGTCATACATTATAATACTGTTACATGTATGACAAGTGAAATGCGGGAAAAAATATGAAGAACTTTCATTTTCAAATACACATTTCTCAAGGTCTAGTATTCCCTGTTAGTATAAAACTGGAGTGATTGTGAAGTACGGCAAAACACTTTCCTATGTCTGAATAAGAGCAATACTACACTAACATGTGCTATGGATGATGGCTACCAAAACAGCTCCGCTCCATCAATCAAATTTGAAAAGCATCTTAAGAACTTTTTAGAGAGTGTAGATAGAAATCAACAAATATTTTCGCTAAGTGCTGAAATCATTGCACCAATCGGCCTCCTCTTGAACTTTGTCTTTCTCTTCACAGTCATTCGAGTGAAATCCATGCGAACAATCATCAACATCTACTTATCCAATCTGGCTGTGGCTGACTCACTCTTCCTTATGACTAAATTTATACTTGCACTGCTTTCACCCATACAGTCCAATGTCTTAGTACGAAACACAATCATAAGTGTCCGATACGTGTTTTCAACGGCTTCTAATTATTTTGTAGTTACCATAGCAGCTGAGAGATTCTCTGCAGTACGCAATCCTCTGAAACACAAGGAGAAAGCCTCTAAATCTCGAGCAGCAAAGATATCAGCAGGACTCTGGGCGCCAACAATTATTGTTGCTGTGATTCTGATATTCTTGCCAGAGACTGTATTCACTGACATCATCTTCTGGTTCCCTTCCATTAGTGACAGTGTCTGTTTATTAGCAACTCTCGTTTTGTACATCTATGTAGTAGTGAAAGTACGCAAACAATCAGCCCTGTTACCAAACCGTCCCAGGCAAGCAGGCAAGGTCCTCCGTATGGTTATCATCAATACTGCTGTTTTCTTCATTCTGAACTCATTGAAAATTGCAGCTGCAATTATTGTCATTGTGGCAGAGAGTTATGCTACAAGTGTGCCTTCCGAGAGAAATGAATTTCTAAGACTTGCAGAAACAGCATACACAGTGGCACTGTGTGCAGCAATCACGCAACTTATTAACAGCTCAATCAATTCCCTGGTCTACAGCGCCACAAACACTGACTATCGTGCAGCTGTAGTCAAGGCTTTCTCATTCCTGAAACCGTGCTGTCGTTGCTGCCCAAGACGGAATCCCAGCCGACCATCGCAGCAAGGGAAGCAGATTGAGCTTCATGTGATTCCACAGGCAGAAAATGACCAAGAGCACCATGCTGCCAGGCCAAGCAGCAGCAAGCCACCAAGCCAAGGGCATGCACAACACACAGAGAGTCAGCAGTCACTGGACAGCTGTCAAGAACAATGTTCCAGGCAAAGCAGCAGCAAGGCATCCATGCACACTCAGCACCATGTTCAAGTGCATGTCGAGGTACATGCAGAACCAGCAAGGACCCCAGCGCTTGCAAGTTCTCATCAGGAACAATGCTCTAATCTGACCGACTGCAAGCCATCCATGCAAGGGGAACAGAGTGTACATCCAGAACCAGCAGAGAGCCAGCAGTCACTTGCAAGTACTCAGGAACAATGTCCTGGGCTGACTGGCACCGAGCCATCAGCACAAGGGCAGCAGTACGCACAACCAGAGCCAGAAGGGAGTCAATCGTTGGAAAGATGTCAAGAGCAAAGTTCTCTGGTAATTGAGTGTGAGACGTCCAAGTAAGGGGAGCACATGTGTGCTTTTGAACTGCTCTGGGATGTTCAAACTGTAGAGCAGTTTGAAGGTCTTTTCATACCTGTACTGTACATTTTCTTCATTGGAAAGCCAAATAGATTTGACGTCGAGAAACATTAACAGCATAATATGGTGGAGTTGAAATGTGTTTTACTTTAGTGAATTGGCAATAAATGTACGTACCATGACATCATTAATATGCAGCCTCACAGCAGATTGCAACCAACTATCAGTAAAGGGAACAGCTGGAACTCATTCAATGTATGTATACAAGTGGTTCAGAAATTACATACCGCATTACGTTAATTGCTAATTGAATGAGGATTTTTGTGTTTCTAAATGAGCAAGTTTGTTTGTTTTCTGTGTGAACAAAACACATGAACATGTATTGGCACTGGATAACCATGACATTTTCCACTTTAAAAATATTGTTTTAAATGCCTTTGAAACAGATTTTGAGGTTTATATTTTGGGACGTGCACCTCTTAATAAGTTCCAGGATGTTTCAGGCTTTTAAATATTTTCATGACAGTGCCAAGTTGCATATTCATGAGCAATACAGTGATGTCATGAGCTGGAACTTCAGTGTCACTGCTGTTTAAAGACAAAAAGTTACAAAAGTGTTTTGGTCGAGGTTGACTGTATAGCACAGGGTCATAATGCACAAAGTGCTATGTGTGCATGCACAATGCAAAGAATTTTTGGTTCATAAATTTCACAGAAAATCCCAAAGCTGTACAGTGAAAATACCTATATTGACATCACAGCAACATAAGAAACAATTGTGAAAGTGCACAGGCCTTGCGAAAGGTATGCAGTTGTTTACCATTTGATGATTATTTCCATGTTTCAGGGAAATTCATTCCATAGCCCTTTCATTTGGTTAATCTATTTTAAAAGAGCCTGAAAAATCCCAACCATGGTTGGCAATATGAACTCTTGAAAAATCGCACACTGTATGATTATCGTTATCGAGGGTTCAATGTTAAGGGAGAAAACTCACCGCAAATCCAAAATGTCTTGGGAGGTTTTGGATCTTAATCTTGAAGATCTCTGAGGTGAAGTGCTGTTGCGTCAGATAGTGGTAAAGATCCATTATGGCAGCGCCAGTCACTGGTACGTCAGAGGTGCTGGTGGAATGGTTATCTTGTGGGTCCAGACCTGATAGACAAATGAACAGATAAAAGACCAACTCCTATTACAGAAGAAAATAGACTGATTTGCTATCTTTTTGTTAGCATTAGGTATTTTTAAGTCTAATATGAGCTTGCAAGTGAGATGTCTATAGCTACTGTCTAGGTCTTCACCCATTACAATTACATGGGAACAATCTGACAATAGCCGTAGCCATAGCTCTAGCAGCCTGTTTCAGACACAGCCTAAGTAGCAGACAAAACAAGTTGCAAGTTATGCATTAGGAGCATCTGATTCCAAATACATTACCAAACTTTAGGCATACATTTAGAACGACGTGGAAAATGGGCTTTACTCACGAGTCGGCCATACTAAATTGAAAGCGAGGTAAATTGGAACTTGCGAAGAGAAATGAAAGCAATGACATAAACTAAATTACAAATTAAAACCAGTCTGCTGTGATTTAAAATTTGAGATTAAAAAATAAACATACCCTAATGTTTTAAGCCACATTTAAAGAAAAAGACAAAAGTGAGGATAGAATGCACAAATAGTCTGGCACCATCCCACTCAACAGTTCACAATTAGAAAAAATACATGTACATGCAGGGAACAGGACCAAAATGGCTTCCTCATGAAAAAAGTCCATATAGTCTCAAGACCAAATTAAGTGCAGACCTTTTGTTCAAAGTTTTTTGAAATTTGTTTTAGCGAGAAAAAATCTACTAAAGATGTGGTGTGTTTTTTCAGCAGAGCACAGACATATTGTAGGCTTCAAATGTACAGTATGGGATTTAATCTGCTTTCTTCATAGCTACTACATGTAGCTGGAGAAAATGTAGTCGTTAGTTAAAGTCAGCAATGTGTACTCCACTTCTGTCAATAGAGCATGCAAGTTGATTGGAAAAAACCTGCAAGATTTTATGTAAATACGCTACATTAAGCATGGCACCATGTATGAAAGGAGCAACAACGTGTGTAACATCCTATTTGTGTGCATTTATTTTGTGTCATGACTAGGTTTATCCAGTCAAGGGCAATGAATGGGTTCTGAAAAAGAAAAGAATCATTCCAATTTACCAACACATTTAAAATATTGCCCATTGATTAGGTCTGTACCATAATCAATTAAAAATAATGTTGACTTCCATTCAATCAATTACACAGACAACTATTGGGCAAATTCAAACACGGAAATCTGTGACTAGACTAGTCAGTGTTTGGTGCCAAGACGTTCACATGAAAAGTGAATGTGATCTGGCGAGACTTGCACGCTCTAGAATTGTACATAAACTGTGTAGCACCAGTATTATGAGCTCCATGTCTGTATATTTAAATGCAAAGCAATATTCTAATATTTTTTTTAGATTGACTCAAGGGTACTTAAAACTTGGACAATTGAAAAATCAATGCTATAAAATATGAAGGTCTTTGTAAGTTAGCATCAGACAAGATTGTGTATGTATCTTAATTTGGACAGTATCTAAGGAATTGCTGCTTTCTACATGTTTATTAAATCTGCTATTTCCTCGTGTAATTTAAAACTATAAACATGCCTAATACAGCAATGTACTATCACCCAATTGGTGTTTGAGCTCTTATGTCTTTCTGATACCTAGTAATATTTGATTGTTCATTTTGTTGGCCGGCAGCAGGATGCAAACCGTGTTTCTAAAAGTCAAACAAATTTGCTTGTAAAAGCAAGATGAGTGATCAATTAAATGTGCATGTACACTAGCAACATTTAATGAAGCAGTGATTTTCCTGAATTTTGTAACCTCAATCTTGGTTGTAATTATTGAAAAATCCCTATTGAGTAAAAGAGCTTGCTGGTCAATGTTGAGAAAACAAACCCTTGATATTCCTGCCACAGAAGTAAGCCAACATTGGTTAGGAAAAGCAATGAAAAGGGTTAAAGTCTTACGTGGCTTGTTTCTTTCTTTTCAATAATTAAATCCTGACAGACATATTAGACAATGCACAATATGTACACCTGTCATTTTTTCTGAGTGCTGCATTCTGATTGATTGGAGTTGATCAGCCATAGCTACTAATAGGCCACGCCCCTCGACATCCAATCAAACATGAACGCTGATCTACGTCTTTTGCAAAAAGGAAACTTCAGTGGAAATACCTTTGTAAGCGCCAAGCCGGAAACCAATAGTGTTATCTGTCAATGAAAATAATAAGACATGAAACTGAAACGTTTGTACAATTTATCCAGGGCCAAGTTTCATGAAGACCTGACAAGAAATTAGGGGAATAACTGAAAAAAATCCTGAAACTTTCTGTTGCAGAGTTCATAACAGGTGCATTATGTACATGTGTGCACACATTATATCCAGGCAATGTGCACTTTCAATTTAATGATGTAGTGCCTTGAGCACCAATACTGGCAGACATGTGATCTCTATCTTAAAAAAAAAAAATTAGAAAAAAAATGAAACCAATTGCTTTGATTTCAAATTTTACTTTCATTTAAGAGTGCCCTAGGGTTGCTCTTTGCTTATCTCAGAACTACTTCAACTTCTTTGTCAAGTCATGTTGACAGGATTCAACAAACAGCATTTTTGCCAACACATGATGATGCCATTGCCCATCCCCCACCCCCTGGTCAAAACATGGGATGGGTGGGGATAACCCCCCAGCCCCTGGTGTTTATGGCATGAGACCCACTTTGCCAGTAAGTCCAGGGACAGTTGGTCTCAATCTGCCCCTGAATGACAGAGTTTCTATAAAAGCAGGGGCTTGGGGTTCACATCCCACCAATGACACTTCCAAGTTGCCCAGAAATCATCAAATCCAAAGAATGCATAACAACAACATGAAGAGGTTGGATAAATACAAATGAAGTCCAGTTTCACTCACCGATGCCATCTACTTTCTTGCCGGTGGTAAACTGACACTTGTTGCGATAACACTCTAATACTGGCTGTGAGTGGGCAAACAAAAGTCTTCAATTGTCAGGAATATTCATCCCACGAACAAATTTACAAACTGTAAATTTTATCTAACAAGAAATCCAGGTTGAAATAATAGAAAAAGTAAAAGTAAGGTGACTCTATCTATCTCCCAAAGTTCACACAGGTTAAGCTAACCTAACACTATCCATGTGCAAAAGAAAACTATTGTTGAGATTAAATTTCAAAGAATCATTTACAACAGATAAATTTACATAAAAATCATGTCTTTGTAGTCAACAAGCTTACTCACCGATGGCTTAATTGACTCCAACTCACATGCCATCCCACTGTGGTTCTCCAAAAACTGCGATTTTTCAAACACATATACGAGTTAAGTCCGACTGACCTGAAATTTGGTGGGTAGGTAGATACTGTTCATAGTATGCACAATCTGAAATAAATTCATAATGAAGTCATCACCAATGTTTTTTCATTCATTAAGAAACTTTTCACATTTCTTCTAAAATGCTTTTATGCATTTTCAAATACATTTCTTGTATATTTAAAAAGAAAATTGCGAAAAAGCCTATGTTCTGTTCATCCAATAGTTTTACTCTTTTTTTATTTTGATTTTTTTTTTAATGAAAAATGTTTGTGACGTTTTTGCATGGGAAAGGGAGGTATTTTAGAAAATTTGGTAAAAAGTTGGGCGAGTTTTAATTGATTCTCATGAAAAAGAGGCAACAAGTGGAGCATCTTGGTCCAATGGTTACGGTGTATGACTCATGTGCAGTGGTGCGTGGGTTTGAACCCTGATCAGGCGCGGATCCAGGATTTCTTTCGACGGGGGGCACACCTTTAGAGCATTTGCTGTGAGGACTAATGTAGCGAGCGCGCAGCGCGAAGAAGCCCTTATGGCGTGGGGTCCGGGGCCCGCTTAAGGGCCCCGGGAAATTTTGTATCATAGATGCTCTGTGGTGCATGCTGAGGCGATTCCTGGCCCCTTTCCTCCTGAATTATTTGAGCAAAAGTTGTTAAGCTTATAAGGATTTTTTTGTTAAAATATACTCTTGTTTTTACAAATTTTAAGCTACTGTGTACTTCAAAGTTGCAAACCATGTATTTTCGTCTGCATAATTTCAAGCATTGTATTAAAAAAAGGAATTGTATTGACTTAGAAAACTGTTGCAATGGGCGATGCGCTGGGGCATTTGCTCCAAGGACTAATGCGAATGTGGAGCAGTGTCTTACGGCGTGGGGTTCGGGGCCCACTGAAGGGCCCCGGGAAAATTTTGATTCTATAGATGCTTTGTGGTGCAATCTGAGGCGATTCCTGGCCCAATTTCAGCAAAATGTTGTGAAGATTATTATAATTTTTTTCCATATTGGCTTCGGTTTGCGGTAACACCATGTGTTTTTTTAATTTTTTGTTCATTAGTTTAAAATTGTACTCATGTATTTCTTAATACAAGCCTAGTTAAGTTTCTTCTGTTCTTCACTTGATAACCAAGTATTTTCGACTGCATAATCAGCTTCTTGCATTTTATTTTTGAAAAGGAATTGGATAGGCTTAGTTTGCAAACTGTTTTAAGGATGCGTAGGGCTAGGGAGATCTGCCCCGAGGACTAATAATGCGGAGCGCGAATGTCTTTCGGCGTGGGGTCCGGGGCCCGAGTAAAGGCCCCATGAATTTTTTTTGATAATTAGATGCTCTGTGGTGCAATCTGAGGCGATTCCTGGCCCCTCTTTCCCTGAGTTATTTGAGCAAAAAGTTTTAAGTTAAATAAGGATTTTTTTCATTGGTTTAATATATACTCATGCTTTAACAAGCCTTTTAAGTTTCTTCTGTTTTTCACTTGATAACCATTTTCGTCTGCATAATTGTTTTCGTGCATTTTATTTTTGAAACAAAATTGTATAGACTTAGTTTGTAAACTTTTGCATGATCAGGCTTTCTAATGTTTTGTATCAAGTTCAAATTTTCAGTTTATCAATGAGATAAGATTTTTAATGGAAATTTTCTACGGAAACGGACATGTTTTGGACTCCTTAAAGCGCCGAAGAAATGCTGTTTTCGTACGAAAACTGTACCCTTGACCAAAATAGTGTGGTACAAAGAGCAGCGTACAACGTGTATGTCGCGCTCAACGTGCGTGTTTTTCGTACCGGTACGCACGCTTATATGAATCGCATTTCATAAACCGATATACTATGCAGGGTTACGTATGGAGTACGTACGGTGGCCGGGATCGCGGTTTATTTCGAAGCTTCTCGAGTTCGCGCCTGCTGATGGGGAACATGGGCGTCTGTGTTCTGGGCAAGACACTTTACCACAATTGCCTCTCTCCATCCCAGTATAAATGGGTACCTGTAGCTCTTGAGAGACCAGATTGCCCTGATCTCGAGTAAGCCTGTTCGATATCCATTTATTTTTAAATCGGCATATCGTGAAAAAAATATCGGATATCGCGATATTATCGTGATGACGTCATTTTTCCATTCATGGAACAATGGAATAACAAAAACAAACACAAAAAAACACGACCTAAGTCACGATCCACTGCCGCGAAAAAGACCCAATATGTCCTGAACAAAATCGTCAAGTTTATTTGACTAGAGTCTCATTTACTTTGCCAATTGAGGTAGAAAACAAATTCCACATTCAAACATTGAAAACAAAATTACCTTGAAATGTTGGATAAAAATGTGCAATTTATTAGAAATCCATATCGAGGAAAGAACGAAGCACAAGCACGCAATTGCACGCCGCATTGACATGATCTACACGTGCGCGCACGCATAGTACAGCCCACACCATTGCGGCAAGGGTGTGCTTCATTGAAAACAATTTACCAGTATTTCCATCTTTTCAGAATTACAAATAATATTTTTTTTAATGGAGTGCGAAATATTTCCTGGTTCAGAAAAAGTTCTTCATCGTTACAAACTAACAAAATATTTTTTTTTCTAAAGATTTTTTTCAAAAAACGATGTTAACTCCAAAATGAGGGTGAAACACCCCTTTACAAAAAAATAATGGATCAGTCCAATTTCTTGTGACGCATTTTTTGTTCTGTGAACGAAATAAAAGGCGCGACTGAACAGTTGGTTTTCGACGTATTTTGTTGCTGAAAATATGAACAGATTTCATAAGTTTGGGACAGCTTTGGCACTAAGCAAGTGTAAGTGCCCAGGCACAACCACGGAAGAGAAGCTCGTTCCGAGTCAGGAAAAATACGTGCAGGAAAATTTGATCTAGTTCGCCCGCGCGGAGCTCCATGCGCGGAGTCGGCCTAGCCTGTGGCGATTTTTTTTTTTCTCCGGCTCCCAAACGCGTACGACATCCGCAATACGCTATGGCGTTTTGGACTATATACTTTTCTAAAAACATGAAAAGAAAATCAAAAATATAAATATATGAAATTCGGGCTTTATTTACCTTTTTAATAAAATCTTCCCAAGCCTCAGGTTAGAAAATAATAATAATAAAAAATCTTTTACAACACCGTGATTCGAACCCGCAACCTCGCGGTATAAAACACAATAAATTATCGACTGAGCTGTCACATTCCTTGCTCCCAAAGGGGAAAACTAATCAATATATAGTGCCCACGTATCAAAAAGTATCGTAGAGGGCGCTTAACGTGCGTATGCGGATGATGTTTGGTGCTGGGAAAAAAAAAATTCGGGATCGGCGTGGTCTCCTAGCCCTCTAGCCGGTGCCGAAACGAAACATTCACTTCTCAACGTCATAATCTACAATTCAAGCACATGTATTTGTGGTGTTTTGTCTATACAACTTCACATTTCCGTCAAAACAAAACAGGCACCGTATTTTCTTTCCGAAATGTCAGAGACTTCATTTCCCTTCGGTTAACTCCACGCACGAGATTACGATTTTGGCACTTGGTACGTGGGGTGAAATTGTGTTGTTTGTACTGCACCACGTGCAGCGTGGAAGACGCAAAATCCAATACACGTGACGTTAGTCAGTTGGTTCCGCCCTGCCCTGAATAGGTAAGACCTCGCGGTAAATACAACGCGGTGCGTGGGTGAATTTGTGGTTTGCGGTTTTTCATGGGAGCGCTTTAGCGATGGTTTGAAACTGTAAGGGATTGACTTTGGTTACAAAAGCGGAACCTCAAAAGAATATCGCGATATTTTTCGGCATATCGAATTTCACGATGTGCCGATTTTTTTTTATGAGATCGATACGATTTCCGATATGAAAATATAATCGAAATATCGTGAAATATCGCCATACCGAACAGGCTTGATCTCGAGCTGCTGCAAAACAGACGGTCTATGGCCTGATGAACAGGCCTTTGGTGTAAAGCCTATGAAAGTACCACATTTTCTGGCAGCTGTACTTAAAAATCCAATTGCCATAAAAATGGAAACAGTTTTCGTGAAGGGAGAGCTATGATTTCCATTCTGGCCCACAACCATCCCGTGTCTTTGGTGAGTAGCTCACCTTTGTTGCTTCAGCCAGGGGGACATCTCCCCAATGTTCCGTTGCAGCATCTTGGATAAATTCCTCAGAAACTCTCTTGTGTTGGTCTGTTTGGTGGATAGCTGGTCCTCATACGGCTGGTTCCATGGTGAAGTCACTGTGTTGTTTAACCTGCAGATTGGGAGAGGATGCAAAAAATGCACTTACTCAGAGTCTTGAAAAATGTCATGATCGTTTATACATGTAGTTCAACTGCTATTAGCCTGTAAGTTCCCTACGTGTTTCATGTGTGGGACACGTACACTTCATGCATGCAATGGTTTCTCAAAAATACCGCATCAATTATACACAAATGATACTTTAATTGAAATGAGCGCAAAGCATATTGTCTTTACCACTGACAGAAATTACTATTTACTGTCAAACCTACATGTGCGATACCTTGATGATACCTTACATATCTTAATGATATACCGTCTAAACTGTTTTCAAGGTTTAACAAAGAAAATAGATTCATTGTTTAATTGTTATTTTTCATGACTTTTATATTAAATATGTTTCCCACTCAACCTCGTCCCCAGTGCTCACTTTATTTCCAACCACGTTTCCAATAGTAAGCCCTGGATAGGAAACTTTCTTCCTGTATCCTGATTCGATACCGCAATTGGCTAGTAATGGATTTTTATTGTGTACTTGGTGCTACTATTCACAACGTGCAGTACGTGTTTTTCGCGATCATTCGTCCACGCCTTCTCGAAAATATTAATTTCCTTTCCAATTTGCTCATATTAATATGAAATATGATACTGCATGTTGTCTCGATAGAATCGTAACAGTTTAATTTTTTTAAATCGTGTTTTCGTAACTCACGCCGTGCTCGCGCTGCGACGAATTGACTCTGTTTGAACCCCACACACTGCATACAAAAACAAACACTAATGTATCCAGGCACCAGACTGTTCCTCATTTGCATACGTGTTCAAAAATCTTGCACATGCAAATGATCCAACACCAGGGTGAGAGGACAGGTACTGTTCGACACCTTGGGGTCGAGGTTGTTTCCCACTCCTATCAGAATATGGGACCGGGTCAGGAACCAGACCACATACCGGCAGGATCTCATTGTGTGCAAATGAGGCCTTTATTGCAGAGGGTTGTAGGAGACCAAAATATCCAAAAAAAATAGGTGTTTTTCTCAAAATAAAAACTAAATGTTGAAAAATTTATCAGTAGCAAAAAAACATGAAATTCTTGTTGATGACAGGCAGCACAGATTTTGAATGATGAAAGTTGACTTTTTGTTGTTGTCTACATAGGTCTGCATGTACAATGAAAAGCTAGTGATTAGAGGTGTTTTTAGTGGTGTTACTTTCCATAATCAGTAACAAGAACTGAAGGATTACACAATTGCATACTTGCAAATTTCTGAAGCAAATACTCATAAATAAAAATGAAACAAATTGCATTCTCAGATTTCATGACAATGACAGTAACGAAACTGAGTTGTCTGCTTTGTTTACAGGTACTGCTATTATGAGATATGTCACTTTACAATATGTCTTAGAGAAATTCTGAAAAACAGGGAGAAACCTTCAAGAAACTTTCAGTTTCATCTACGCATTTCTTGAGGTCTTATATTTCCTGTTAGTATAAAACTGGAGTGATCTTGAAATAGGGCAGAACATTCTTTGCTGCATCTGAATAAAATGTTGGACATGGAGATCAATGCTACACTGTACATGAACTATGGGTGATGACTACCAAAACTGCTCCACTCCATCAATTGAAGTACAAAAGCATCTTGAGAACTTATACAAGACTCGATACAGAAGTCAACAAATAATATGGTTAAGTGCTGAAATCATTGCACCAATCGGCCTCCTCATCAACTTAGTCTTTCTCTTCACAGTCATTCGAGTGAAGTCCATGCGTACAATCATCAACATCTACTTATCCAATCTGGCTGTGGCTGACTCCCTCTACCTTACGACTGCCTTTTTATCTGCATTGCTTTCACCCATAGCGTACACCGTCGCAGGGAAGAAAGCATACGTATGTGTCAAATACATGATTGTTGCCGTTTCTAGTTTTTTTGTGGTTACCATAGCAGCTGAGAGATTCTCTGCAGTGCGCAATCCTCTGACACACAAAGAAAAAGCCTCTAAATCTCGAGCAGCAAAGATATCAGCAGGACTCTGGGTGCCATCAATTATTGTTGCTGTGATTCTGATATTCTTACCAATATCAAAGACTGTCTTCTATGACATACTCTTTTGGATTTTTCACATTATCAACATTGTCTGTTTAATAGCAACTATTGTTTTGTACATCTATGTAGTGGTGAAAGTAAGCAAGCAATCAGCCCTGTTACCAAACCGTCCCAAGCTAGCAGGCAAGGTCCTCCGTATGGTTATCATCAATACTGCTGTTTTCTGCATTCTTAACTCACTGTACATTGCAGTTGTAATTATTACAATAGTGGCATTAAGTTATTCTTTGTCTGCTCAAACTGTTGAATATCTAGAACTTGGAGAAAAACTACATATTCTGATGGTAGGTGTACAAATCTTTCGACTAATCAATAGCGCCATCAATTCCCTAGTCTACAGCGCCACAAACGCTGACTATCGTGCAGCTGTAGTCGAGGCTTTCTCATTCCTAAAACCGTGCTGTCATTGCTGCCCAGGACAGAATCCGAGCCGACCATCGCAGCCAGGGAAGCAGATTGAGCTTCGTGTGATTCCAAAGGCAGAAAATGACCAAGAACACCGTGCTGCCAGGTCAAGCAGCAGCAAGCCACCAAGCCAAGGGTGTCAGCAGTCACGGGACAGCAGTCAAGAACAATGTTCCAGGCAAAGCAGCAGCAAGGCATCCATGCACAGTCAGCAGCATGTTCAAGTGCATGTTGAGGTACATGCAGAGCCAGTGGGGACCCCAGTGCTTGCAAGTCCTCATCGAGAACAATGCTCTAGTCTGACTGACTGCAAGCCATCCATGCACAGTCAGCACCATGTTCAAGTGCATGTTGGGGTACATGCAGAACCAGCAGAGATCCCAGCGCTTGCAAGTTCTCATGCTCTAGTCTGACTGACTGCAAGCCATCCATGCAAGGGGAGCAGTGTGTACATCTAGAACCAGTAGAGAGCCAGCAGTCACTTGCAAGTACTCAGGAACAATGTCCTGGGCTGACTGGCACCGAGCCATCAGCACAAGGGCAGCAGTATGCACATCCAGAACCAGAAGGGAGTCAATCATTTGAAAGTTGTCAAGAACAATGTTCTCTGGTAACTGATGAGTGCAAATCATCCCTATAAGGGAGCAGTGTATAAGGCCCAGAGCAGATTGCAACCAACTATCAGTGAAGGGAACAGCTGGAACTCATTCAATGTATGTATGCAAATGGTTCAGAAATTGCAAATTCCATATTGTAATTGTTAGTTGAATGAGGTTTTGTGTACAAGTTTCTTATTTTTTTTCTGTGTGAATATGTATTGGCACTAACATATGGACAAACCTGGCATTTTCCACTGTAAAATACTTTTTAAGTGCATCTGAAACAGATTTTGTGGTTTTTATTCCAGGAAATGCACCTCTGTAACTTACGTCTGAGGATGTTTCAGGTTCTTAAATATTGTTATGACAGTGCCAAGTTGCATATTCATGAGCAATAGTGATGTCATGAGATGGAACTTCAGTGTCACTGCTGTTTGACGACAAAAAGTTACAAAAGTGCTTTGGTTGAGGTTGATGTCACTGATTTGTTCATTATTTAGCACATGGCAGGTAGTCAATGACATAATTTAATGCACAAACTGATATCTCTGCATGTATACATTTTAGGTTCATAAATGACAAAGACAATTCCAAAGCTGTAAAGAGTAAAATACCTAAATCGACATCACAGCTACATTAGAAACAATTGTGCAAGTGCACAGGCATTGCAAAAAGTGCGCTTAAAAAAGATACCAAGCGTGCAGCTATTTACTTTCATATATGATTATTTTAATGTTTCAGTGAAATTCATTCCACGGCCCTTTAATTCGGTTGCTATATGATTATCGCTATCGAGGGTTGAATGTTTAGGGAGTAAAACTCACCGCAAATCCAAAATGTCTTGGGAGGTTTTGGATCTCAATCTTGAAGATCTCTGAGGTGAAGTGCTGTTGTGTACAGATAGTGATAAGGATCCGTTATGGCAACGCCAGTCAGCGGTACGTCAGAGGTGCTGGTGGAATGGTTGTCTTGTGGGTCAAGACCTGATGCACAAATGAACAGATTAAAAGACCAACTCCAATTAGAGAAAAAAAAGGATTAAATTGGTATTTTATTTTAAAGTCTAATTTGAGCAAGTGAGATGTCTATGGCTATTGTCTAGGTCTTCACCCATTACAGTTACATGGGAACAATCTGACAATAGCCGTAGCCATAGCTCTAGAAGCCTGTTTCAGACACAGCCTAAGTAGCAGACAAAACAAGTTGCAAGTTATGCATTAGGAGCATCTGATTCCAAATACATTACCAAACTTGAGGCATACATTTAGAATGACGTGGAAAATGGGCTTTATTCACGAGTCGGCCATACTAAATTGAAAGCGAGGTAAATTGGAACTTGCGAAGAGAAATGAAAGCAATGACATTAACTAAATTACAAATTAAAACCAGTTTGCTGTGATTTAAAATTTGAGACAAAAGTGAGGATAGAATGCACAAATAGTCTGGCACCATCCCACTCAACAGTTCACAATTAGAAAAAATACATGTACATGCAGGGAACACGACCAAAATGGCTTCCTCATGAAAAAAGTCCATATAGTCTCAAGACCAAATTAAGTGCAGACCTTTCGTTCAAAGTTTTTTGAAATTTGTTTTAGTGAGGAAAAATCTACTAAAGATGTGTTGTTTTTTTCAGCAGAGCACAGACACATTGTAGGCTTTGGATGTACAGTATGGGATTTAATCTGCTTTCTTCATAGCTACTACATGTAGCTGGAGAAAATGTAGTCGTTAGTTAAAGTCAGCAATGTGTACTCCACTTCTGTCAATAGAGCATGCAAGTTGAACGGAAAAAACCTGCAAGATTTTATGTAAATACGCTACATTAAGCATGGCACCATGTATGAAGAGGCAACAACGTGTGTAACATCCTATTTGTGTGCATTTATTTTGTGTCATGACTAGGTTTATCCAGTCAAGGGCAATGAATGGGTTCTGAAAAAGAAAAGAATCATTCCAATTTACCAACACATTTAAAATATTGCCCATTGATTAGGTCTGTACCATAATCAATTAAAAATAATGTTGACTTCCATTCAATCAATTACACAGAACCCTATTGGGCAAATTCAAACACGGAAATCTGTGACTAGACTAGTCAGTGTTTGGTGCCAAGACGTTCACATGAAAAGTGAATGTGATCTGACAAGACTTGCACGCTCTAGAATTGTACATACACTGTGTAGCACCAGTATTATGAGCTCCATGTCTGTATATTTAAATGCAAAGCAATATTCTAATTGTTTTTTAGATTGACTCAAGGGTACTTAAAACTTGGACAATTGAAAAATCAATGCTATAAAATATGAAGGTCTTTGTAAGTTAGCATCAGACAAGATGGTATATGTATCTTAATTTGGACAGTATCTAAGGAATTGCTGCTTTCTACATGTTCATTAAATCTGTTTTTCCTCGTGTAATTTAAAACTCTAAACATGCCTAATACAGCAATGTACTATCACCCAATGGGTGTTTGAGCTCTTATGTCTTTCTGATACCTAGTGATATTTGATTGTTCATTTTGTTGGCCGGCAGCAGGATGCAAACCATGTTTCTAAAAGTCAAACAAATTTGCTTGTAAAAGCAAGATGAGTGATCAATTAAATGCGCATGTACACTAGCAACATTTAATGAAGCAGTGATTTTCCTGAATTCTGTAACCTCGATCTTGGTTGTAATTATTGAAAAATCCCTATTGAGTAAAAGAGCTTGCTGGTCAATGTTGAGAAAACAAACCCTTAATATTCCTGCCACAGAAGTAAGCCAACATTGGTAAGGAAAAGCAATGAAAAGGGTTAAAGTCTTACGTGGCTTGTTTCTTTCTTTTCAATAATTAAATCCTGACAGACATATTAGACAATGCACAATATGTACACCTGTCAATTTTTCTGAGTGCTGCATTCTGATTGATTGGAGTTGATCAGCCATAGCTACTAATAGGCCACGCCCCTCGACATCCAATCAAACATGAACGCTGATCTACGTCTTTTGCAAAAAGGAAACTTCAGTGGAAATACCTTTGTAAGCACCAAGCCGGAAACCAATAGTGTTATCTGTCAATGAAAATAATAAGACATGAAACTGAAACGTTTGTACAATTTATCCAGGGCCAAGTTTCATGAAGACCTGACAAGAAATTAGGGGAATAACTGAAAAAAATCCTGAAACTTTCTGTTGCAGAGTTCATAACAGGTGCATTATGTACATGTGTGCACACATTATATCCAGGCAATGTGCACTTTCAATTTAATGATGTAGTGCCTTGAGCACCAATACTGGTGGACATGTGATCTCTATCTTTAAAAAAAATAAGAAAAAAAATGAAATCAATTGCTTTGATTTCAAATTTTACTTTCATTTAAGAGTGCCCTAGGGTTGCTCTTTGCTTCTCTGTCTCAGCACTACTTCAACTTCTTTGTCAAGTCATGTTGACAGGATTCAACAAACAGTATTTTCCCCAACACATGATGATGCCATTGCCCATCCCCCAGCCCTGGTCAAAACATGGGAGGGGTGGGGATACCCCCCCCCCAGCCCCTGGTGTTTATGCCATGAGACCCAGTTTGCCAGTAAGTCCAGGGACAGTTGGTCTCAATCTGCCCCCGAATGAGAGAGTTTCTATAAAAGCAGGGGCTTGGGGTTCACATCCCACCAATGACACTTCTAAGTTGCCCAGAAATCATCAAATCCAAAGAATAGGCCCTACATAACAACAACAAAGAGGTTGGATAAATACAAATGAAGTCCAGTTTCACTCACCGATGCCATCTACACTCATGCCGATGGTAAACTCACACTTGTTGCAATAACTCTCTAATACTGGCTGTGAGTGGGCAAACAAAAGTCTTCATTTGTCAGGAATATTCATCCCACGAACAAATTTACAAACTGTAAATTTTATCTAACAAGAAATGCAGGTTGAAATAAAAGTAAAAGTAAGGTGACTCTATCTATCTCCCAAAGTTCACACAGGTTAAGCTAACCTAACACTATCTATGTGCAAAAGAAAACTATTGTTGAGATTAAAATTCAAAAAATCATTTACAACAGATAAATTTACATAAAAATCATGTCTTTGTAGTCAACAAGCTTACTCACCGATGGCTTAATTGACTCCAACTCACATGCCATCCCACTGTGGTTCTCCAAAAATTGTGATTTTTAAACACATACGGGTAAGTCCGACTGACCTGAAATTTGGTGGGTAGGTAGATACTGTTCATAGTATGCACAATCTGAAATAAATTCATGATGAAGTCATCCCCAATGTTTTTTCATTCATTAAGAAACTTTTCACATTTTATTCTAAAATGCTTTTATGCATTTTTTAATACATTTTTCTTGTAGATTTAAAAAGAAAATTGCGGAAAAGCCTATGTTCTGTTCATCCAATAGTTTTACTCTTTTTTTATTTTGATTTTTTTTTTTAATGAAAAATGTTTGTGACGTTTTTGCATGGGAAAGGGAGGTATTTTAGAAAATTTGGTAAAAAGTTGGGTGAGTTTTAATTGATTCTCATGAAAAAGAGGCAACAAGTGGAGCATCTTGGTCCAATGGTTACGGTGTATGACTCATGTGCAGTGGTGCATGGGTTCAAACCCTGATCAGGTGCGGATCCAGGATTTCTTTCGACGGGGGGCACACCTTTACAGCATTTGCTCTGAGGACTAATGTAGCGAGCGCGCAGCGCGAAGAAGCCCTTACGGCGTGGGGTCCGGGGCCCGCTTAAGGGCCCCGGGAAATTTTGTATCATAGATGCTCTGTGGTGCATGCTGAGGCGATTCCTGGCCCCTTTCCTCCTGAATTATTTGAGCAAAAGTTGTTAAGCTTATAAGGATTTTTTTTGTTAAAATATACTCTTGTTTTTACAAATTTTAAGCTACTGTGTACTTCAAAGTTGCAAACCATGTATTTTCGTCTGCATAATTTCAAGCATTGTATTAAAAAAAGGAATTGTATTGACTTAGAAAACTGTTGCAATGGGCGATGCGCTGGGGCATTTGCTCCAAGGACTAATGCGAATGCGGAGCAGTGTCTTACGGCGTGGGGTTCGGGGCCCACTGAAGGGCCCCGGGAAAATTTTGGTTCTATAGATGCTTTGTGGTGCAATCTGAGGCGATTCCTGGCCCAATTTCAGCAAAATGTTGTGAAGATTATTAGAATTTTTTTCCATATTGGCTTCGGTTTGCGGTAACACCATGTGTTTTTTTAATTTTTTGTTCATTAGTTTAAAATTGTACTCATGTATTTCTTAATACAAGCCTAGTTAAGTTTCTTCTGTTCTTCACTTGATAACCAAGTATTTTCGACTGCATAATCAGCTTCTTGCATTTTATTTTTGAAAAGGAATTGGATAGGCTTAGTTTGTAAACTGTTTTAAGGATGCGTAGGGCTAGGGAGATCTGCCCCGAGGACTAATAATGCGGAGCGCGAATGTCTTTCGGCATGGGGTCCGGGGCCCGAGTAAGGGCCCCGTGAATTTTTTTTGATAATTAGATGCTCTGTGGTGCAATCTGAGGCGATTCCTGGCCCCTCTTTCCCTGAGTTATTTGAGCAAAAAGTTTTAAGTTAAATAAGGATTTTTTTCATTGGTTTAATATATACTCATGCTTTAACAAGCCTTTTAAGTTTCTTCTGTTTTTCACTTGATAACCATTTTCGTCTGCATAATTGTTTTCGTGCATTTTATTTTTGAAACGGAATTGTATAGACTTAGTTTGTAAACTTTTGCATGATCAGGCTTTCTAATGTTTTGTATCAAGTTCAAATTTTCAGTTTATCAATGAGATAAGATTTTTAATGGAAATTTTCTACGTAAACGGACATGTTTTGGACTCCTTAAAGCGCCGAAGAAATGCTGTTTTCGTACGAAAACTGTACCCTTGACCAAAATAGTGTGGTACAAAGAGCAGCGTACAACGTGTATGTCGCGCTCAACGTGCGTGTTTTTCGTACCGGTACGCACGCTCATATGAATCGCATTTCATAAACCGATATACTATGCAGGGTTACGTATGGAGTACGTACGGTGGCCGGGATCGCGGTTTATTTCGAAGCTTCTCGAGTTCCCTGTGTCATACGGCCAGTAAACAATGTTTGCAGGCCGCTGATGTTTAATATCGGCGCCAGTATTTTTGTTAGAAGGTTGCCCTCCTCCTTCCCTCCATTTCTCTCACCTCCCCATCTCTCCCCCCCTGTTTTATTCATTTTATTTTTTGTGGACTTAATTTGACGGGGGGCACGTGCCCCCGCGGCCCACCCCTGGATCCGCGCCTGCTGATGGGGAACATGGGCGTTTGTGTTCTGGGCAAGACACTTTACCACAATTGCCTCTCTCCATCCCAGTATAAATGGGTACCTGTAGCTCTTGAGAGACCAGATTGCCCTGATCTCGAGCTGCTGCAAAATAGACGGTCTATGGCCTGATGAACAGGCTTTTGGTGTAAAGCCTATGAAAGTACCACATTTTCTGGCAGCTGTACTTAAAAATCCAATTGCCATAAAAATGGAAACAGTTTTCGTGAAGGGAGAGCAATGATTTCCATTCTGGCCCACAACCATCCCGTGTCTTTGGTGAGTAGCTCACCTTTGTTGCTTCAGCCAGGGAGACAACTCCCCAATGTTCCGTTGCAGCATCTTGGATAAATTCCTCAGAAACTCTCTTGTGTTGGTCTGTTTGGTGGATAGCTGGTCCTCATACGGCTGGTTCCATGGTGAAGTCACTGTGTTGTTTAACCTGCAGATTGGGAGAGGATGCAAAAAATGCACTTACTCAGAGTCTTGAAAAATGTCATGATCGTTTATACATGTAGTTCAACTGCTATTAGCCTGTAAGTTCCCTGCGTGTTTCATGTGTGGGACACGTACACTTCATGCATGCAACGGTTTCTCAAAAATACTGCATCAATTATACACAAATAATACTTTAATTGAAATGAGCGCAAAGCATATTGTCTTTACCACTGACAGAAATTACAATTTACTGTCAAACCTACATGTGCGATACCTTGATGATTTTACATATCTTAATGATATACAGTCTAAACTGTTTTCAAGGTTTAACAAAGAAAATAGATTCATTGTTTAATTGTTATTTTTCATGACTTTTATATTAAATATGTTTCCCACTCAACCTCGTCCCCAGTGCTCACTTTATTTCCAACCACGTTTCCAATAGTAAGCCCTGGATAGGAAACTTTCTTCCTGTATCCTGAATCGATACCGCAACTGGCTAGTAATGGATTTTTATTGTGTACTTGGTGCTATTATTCACAACGTGCAGTACGTGTTTTCGTGATCATTCGTCCATGCCTTCTCGAAAATATTAATTTCCTTTCCAATTTGTTCATATTAATATGAAATATGATACTGCATGTTGTCTCGATAGAATCGTAACAGTTCAATTTTTTTTTTAAATCGTGTTTTCGTAACTCACACCGTGCTCGCACAGTGATGAATTGACTCTGTTTGAACCCCAGACACCGCATACAAATTACAAACGCTAATGTATCCAGGCACCAGACTGTTCCTCATTTGCATACGTGTTCAAAAATCTTGCACATGCAAATGATCCAATACCAGGGTGAGGGAGCAGGTATGTGGGCGTACTGTTCGACACCCTGGGGTCGAGGTTGTTTCCCACTCCTATCAGAATATGGGACCGGGTCAGGAACCAGACCACATACCGGCAGGATCTCATTGTGTGCAAATGAGGCCTTTTTTGCAGAGGGTTGCAGGAGACCAAAATATCCAAACAAGTTGGTGTTTTTCTCAAAATAAAAACGAAATGTTGAAAAATTTATCAGTAGCAAAAAAACATGAAATTCTTGTTGATGACAGGCAGCACAGATTTTGAATAATGAAAGTTGACTTTTTGTTGTTTTCTACATGCATCTGCATGTACAATGAAAAGCTAGTGATTAGAGGTGTTTTTAGTGGTGTTACTTTCCATAATCAGTAACAAGAACTGAAGGATTACACAATTGCATACTTGCAAATTTCGGAAGCAAATATTCATAAATAAAACTGAAACAAATTGCATTCTCAGATTTCATGACAATGACACTAACGAAACTGAGTTGTCTGCTTTGTTTACAGGTACTGCTATTATGAGATATGTCACTTTACAATATGTCTAAGAGAAATTCTGAAAAACAGGGAGAAAACTTCAAGAAACTTTCAGTTTCATCTACGCATTTCTTGAGGTCTTATATTTCCTGTTAGTATAAAACTGGAGTGATCTTGAAATAGGGCAGAACATTCTTTGCTGCATCTGAATAAAATGTTGGACATGGAGATCAATGCTACACTGTACATGAACTATGGGTGATGGCTACCAAAACAGCTCCACTCCATCAACTGAAGTACAAAAGCATCTTGAGAACTTATACAAGACTCGATACAGATGTCAACAAATAATATGGTTAAGTGCTGAAATCATTGCACCAATCGGCCTCCTCATCAACTTAGTCTTTCTTTTCACAGTCATTCGAGTGAAGTCCATGCGTACAATCATCAACATCTACTTATCCAATCTGGCTGTGGCTGACTCCCTCTACCTTATGACTGCCTTTTTATCTGCATTGCTTTCACCCATAGCGTACACCGTCGCAGGGAAGAAAGCATACATATGTGTCAAATACACGATTGTTGCCGTTTCTAGTTTTTTTGTGGTTACCATAGCAGCTGAGAGATTCTCTGCAGTGCGCAATCCTCTGACACACAAAGAAAAAGCCTCTAAATCTCGAGCAGCAAAGATATCAGCAGGACTCTGGGTGCCATCAATTATTGTTGCTGTGATTCTGATATTCTTACCAATATCAAAGACTGTCTTCTATGACATACTCTTTTGGATTTTTCACATTATCAACATTGTCTGTTTAATAGCAACTATTGTTTTGTACATCTATGTAGTGGTGAAAGTAAGCAAGCAATCAGCCCTGTTGCCAAACCGTCCCAAGCTAGCAGGCAAGGTCCTCCGTATGGTTATCATCAACACTGCTGTTTTCTGCATTCTTAACTCACTGTACATTGCAGTTGTAATTATTACAATAGTGGCATTAAGTTATTCTTTGTCTGCTCAAACTGTTGAATATCTAGAACTTGGAGAAAAACTACATATTCTGATGGTAGGTGTACAAATCTTTCGACTAATCAATAGCGCCATCAATTCCCTAGTCTACAGCGCCACAAACACTGACTATCGTGCAGCTGTAGTTGAGGCTTTCTCATTCCTAAAACCGTGCTGTCATTGCTGCCCAGGACAGAATCCGAGCCGACCATCGCAGCCAGGGAAGCAGATTGAGCTTCGTGTGATTCCAAAGGCAGAAAATGACCAAGAGCACCGTGCTGCCAGGCCAAGCAGCAGCAAGCCACCAAGCCAAGGGTGTCAGCAGTCACGGGACAGCAGTCAAGAACAATGTTCCAGGCAAAGCAGCAACAAGGCATCCATGCACAGTCAGCAGCATGTTCAAGTGCATGTTGAGGTACATGCAGAGCCAGTGGGGACCCCAGTGCTTGCAAGTCCTCATCGAGAACAATGCTCTAGTCTGACTGACTGCAAGCCATCCATGCACAGTCAGCACCATGTTCAAGTGCATGTTGGGGTACATGCAGAACCAGCAGGGACCCCAGCGTTTGCAAGTTCTCATCAGGAACAATGCTCTAGTCTGACTGACTGCAAGCCATCCATGCAAGGTGAACAGTGTGTACATCCAGAACCAGCAGAGAGCCAGCAGTCACTTGCAAGTACTCAGGAACAATGGCCTGGGCTGACTGGCACCGAGCCATCAGCACATGGGGAGCAGTATGCACATCCAGAACCAGAAGGGAGTCAATCATTTGAAAGTTGTCAAGAACAATGTTCTCTGGTAACTGATGAGTGCAAATCATCCCTATAAGGGAGCAGTGTATAAGGCCCAGAGCAGATTGCAACCAACTATCAGTGAAGGGAACAGCTGGAACTCATTCAATGTATGTATGCAAATGGTTCAGAAATTGCAAATTCCATATTGTAATTGTTAGTTGAATGGGGTTTGTGTACAAGTTTCTTATTTTTTTTCTGTGTGAATATGTATTGGCACTAACATATGGACAAACCTGGCATTTTCCACTGTAAAATACTTTTTAAGTGCATCTGAAACAGATTTTGTGGTTTTTATTCCAGGAAATGCACCTCTGTAACTTACGTCTGAGGATGTTTCAGGTTCTTAAATATTGTTATGACAGTGCCAAGTTGCATATTCATGAGCAATAGTGATGTCATGAGATGGAACTTCAGTGTCACTGCTGTTTGACGACAAAAAGTTACAAAAGTGCTTTGGTTGAGGTTGATGTCACTGATTTGTTCATTATTTAGCACATGGCAGGTAGTCAATGACATAATTTAATGCACAAACTGATATCTCTGCATGTATACATTTTAGGTTCATAAATGACAAAGACAATTCCAAAGCTGTAAAGAGTAAAATACCTAAATCGACATCACAGCTACATTAGAAACAATTGTGCAAGTGCACAGGCATTGCAAAAAGTGCGCTTAAAAAAGATACCAAGCGTGCAGCTATTTACTTTCATATATGATTATTTTAATGTTTCAGTGAAATTCATTCCACGGCCCTTTAATTCGGTTGCTATATGATTATCGCTATCGAGGGTTGAATGTTTAGGGAGTAAAACTCACCGCAAATCCAAAATGTCTTGGGAGGTTTTGGATCTCAATCTTGAAGATCTCTGAGGTGAAGTGCTGTTGTGTACAGATAGTGATAAGGATCCGTTATGGCAACGCCAGTCACCGGTACGTCAGAGGTGCTGGTGGAATGGTCATCTTGTGGGTCAAGATCTGATGCACAAATGAACAGATTAAAAGACCAACTCCAATTAGAGAAGAAAAAAGATTAAATTGCTATTTCTTAGGTATTTTAAAGTCTAATATGAGCAAGTGAGATGTCTATGGCTATTGTCTAGGTCTTCACCCATAACAATTACATGGGAACAATCTGACAATAGCCGTAGCCATAGCTCTAGAAGCCTGTTTCAGTCACAGCCTAAGTAGCAGACAAAACAAGTTGCAAGTTATGCATTAGGAGCATCTGATTCCAAATACATTACCAAACTTGAGGCATACATTTAGAACGACGTGGAAAATGGGCTTTATTCACGAGTCGGCCATACTAAATTGAAAGCGAGGTAAATTGGAACTTGCGAAGAGAAATGAAAGCAATGACATAAACTAAATTACAAATTAAAACCAGTCTGCTGTGATTTAAAATTTGAGACAAAAGTGAGGATAGAATGCACAAATAGTCTGGCACCATCCCACTCAACAGTTCACAATTAGAAAAAATACATGTACATGCAGGGAACACGACCAAAATGGCTTCCTCATGAAAAAAGTCCATATAGTCTCAAGACCAAATTAAGTGCAGACCTTTCGTTCAAAGTTTTTTGAAATTTGTTTTAGTGAGGAAAAATCTACTAAAGATGTGTTGTTTTTTTCAGCAGAGCACAGACATATTGTAGGCTTTGGATGTACAGTATGGGATTTAATCTGCTTTCTTCATAGCTACTACATGTAGCTGGAGAAAATGTAGTCGTTAGTTAAAGTCAGCAATGTGTACTCCACTTCTGTCAATAGAGCATGCAAGTTGATCGGAAAAAACCTGCAAGATTTTATGTAAATACGCTACATTAAGCATGGCACCATGTATGAAAGGAGCAACAACGTGTGTAACATCCTATTTGTGTGCATTTATTTTGTGTCTTGACTAGGTTTATCCAGTCAAGGGCAATGCATGGGTTCTGAAAAAGAAAAGAATCATTCCAATTTACCAACACATTTAAAATATTGCCCATTGATTAGGTCTGTCAATAATTAATTCCTGACAGACATATTAGACAATGCACAATATGTACACCTGTCAATCTTTCTGTGTGCTGCATTCTGATTGGTTGGAGTTGATCAGCATATAGTAACTAATAGGCCACGCCCCTTGACAGCCGATCCAATCAAACATGAAAGCTGATGTACATCTTTTGCAAAAAGGAAACTTCAGAGAAAATACTTACCATTGTAAGCACCAAGCCAGAAACCAACAGTGTTATCTGTCAATGAAAATAATAATTTTCCCAAAATATTGCTGTAAATAGTCAATGTAATGTACATGTACTTCTCCTGTACTGTAATTTGTATATTGGGATATAACACGATTTTTAAAGTTTCTCAACTTGTAAAGATGTTTGAACTCTAAAATAAGTTTTGTAATCTGGATTGCGGAGTTTGAAATTGTATGTGTAAATAACTGATTTATACATGAAATTCTGTCAAAATTTAATGTGAACATTGAAGAATCTTACATAAATGAGGTATCATCTTAAACATGAATCCATATTGTACAGTCAGTAATTATAATTCTTATCAGGAAAAACAACATATTTTAACCTTGCCTTGATTTTAATCATGATTTCCCACACTTAGTGCCAACATCTACACCATTATTATGTAATGTAGCAAATCTGCTCGTGTGACTGATTCAAATACTATATTACGTACTGATTATAAGCACCATTACATATATGGATATCTGCAGCAATTTACTGTTCAACAAGATTCCAATCGGCCAGCTGACTCCAGCAAGCTTGGTGGTGGAGTTGGTTAAGATGCCTGCACTCTAAGCAGAAGGTTCTGGGTTCACATCCAGACCACGTAGTTAGCCCTTGCAATCTCTCTTACAAAGACATTCCGTCAACAAAACTGAGAATATGACATCAACTTGAATGTCAGGCAAGGCAGAGTCTGATTTCAGATGTCAACCAACATCAGCCCCAGAAAGAAACAAGTCAGGTGTGTTTACACAAATGCCCCGCAACCGTGACTGTTCCCATGACATACACGTAACACCACTCTTTTAACATCAACTTACATGTACACGTACCGTACCGTGGTCACATGGAACGTTCATTGACAGCATTAGTGTCTCCTGTAGGTTTTATATGAATTAATCCCTAATCCCTATGATCTCAGAATAAATACAAGATTTTTATTGTTTTAGCCACTGTGACCTTGACCCTTGACCTTTCGACCCCCAATGCGATAGGCCTATTTGGATTACCAAGAACGATCCACAAACCAAATTTGAAGTTCACATGTGAAGAATTTCTCAAGTTATCGCGCTGACAAAATTTCTTTTGTTTTAGCCACTGTGACCTTGACCCTTGACCTTTTGGCCCCAAATGCAATAGGCTTCTTAGGATTGCCAAGGACAATCCACAAACCAAAATTGAAGTTCATATGTAAAGTATTTCTCAAGTTATCGCGCTGACAAAATTTCTATTGTTTCAGCCACTGACCTTGACCCTTGACCTTTCAGCCTCAAATGCAATAGGCTTCTTAGGATTACCAAGAACAATACACAAACCAAATTTGAAGTTCATATGTAAAGTATTTCTCAAGTTATCGAGCTGACTGTTCCCATGACATACACGTAACACCACTCTTTTAACATCAACTTACATGTACACGTACCGTACCGTGGTCACATGGAACGTTCATTGACAGCATTAGTGTCTCCTGTAGGTTTTATATGAATTAATCCCTAATCCCTATGATCTCAGAATAAATACAAGATTTCTATTGTTTTAGCCACTGTGACCTTGACCCTTGACCTTTCGACCCCCAATGCGATAGGCCTATTTGGATTACCAAGAACGATCCACAAACCAAATTTGAAGTTCACATGTGAAGAATTTCTCAAGTTATCGCGCTGACAAAATTTCTTTTGTTTTAGCCACTGTGACCTTGACCCTTGACCTTTTGGCCCCAAATGCAATAGGCTTCTTAGGATTGCCAAGGACAATCCACAAACCAAAATTGAAGTTCATATGTAAAGTATTTCTCAGGTTATCGCGCTGACAAAATTTCTATTGTTTCAGCCACTGACCTTGACCCTTGACCTTTCAGCCTCAAATGCAATAGGCTTCTTAGGATTACCAAGAACAATACACAAACCAAATTTGAAGTTCATATGTAAAGTATTTCTCAAGTTATCGCGCTGACAACATTTCTTTTGTTTTAGTCACTGTGACCTTGACCCTTGACCTTTCGGCCCCAAATGCAAAAGAGTTGTTAGGATTACCAAGAACAATACACAAACCAAATTTGAAGTTCATATGTAAAGTATTTCTCAAGTTATCGAGCTGACAAAATTTCTTTTGTTTTAGTCACTGTGACCTTGACCCTTGACCTTTCGGCCCCAAATGCAAAAGGGTTGTTAGGATTACCAAGAACAATACACAAACCAAATTTGAAGTTCATATGTAAAGTAATTCTCAAGTTATCGCGCTGACAAGATTTGTCCGGACACACACACACACACACACACACACCCACCCAGACGTGTGTTCTGGAATTTACTACCTTACGGAGACATGAACACAATAGGGAACAAAAGATTGTATACGTCTCCAGAAGAACATTTCTATAGATGAATAAGTCTCCACAAGAATTTCACGAAATAGATATATGGATTTTACTCAAAAACTAGGAATTTCCAAGGTAGGTTGATCTGTCGCAAATGGAAGAGTTTTAGAAAAGGGATATTTAGTCCAAATTTCAGCCCAGGAAATTAATTCTGGTTAAAATAAGAGCATTTTGAAACTTCAATTTCACACTCGAAAACTTTACTACACGAGAACAAAGAAATGTCTCCACAGGAATACAAATTCCAGAATGGGTGTTACATACCTTGTGTGGACATTGCTTTGTTTTCGTGTAGTTAAGAAAACTTGGTACAAAAAATAACTTTACTCAAACTGTGAAAACTCTTTTAACCCAATTTTTTTTCTATGATTCCCTATAGTGTTTCTCTTCATTCTGCTACAGATAAACCTAACCCAAAAATGCCTCTAAACCTGTTTTCCAGAAAGGGCAAAACCTTATGTGGACACGGCTTAGTCCACATAAGGTTAACACAACCTGCATTATGTGGACCTCTTTTGTTCACAAGTCCACATAGGGTATGTAACACAAACTCACCCACCCACCCCGGAAGGACAAGGTGGAAACAGTATGCCCCTTCGGCTTCGCCGCGGGGCATAAAAAAGCAACAAATGAACAGAAATCAAATTATTATTTTAGAATGAAACTTTCATTTTAACTTTACTCCTTATCAGATCACATCAATTATCAAACAGAATAGAAGTACTGAATTGTTGCAATGTACGTGTAAAAAGATCAACATCCAAGGGTAGGACACAATTCACAAAAAAAGACAGCATGGAATTTTAATAATGAAAGTTGTCTTTTTCATAGTTACCTACATTTCAATGTAAAATGTGAACTAAGTGGTCAAAGAAGTTTTGAGTAAGTGTTACTCTCCATAATCAGTAACATGAACAAAATTTAAACCAAACAATGGGAGGCTTTTGAGAATTGGTGGCAGCAAACACATCGGTCCTGTTTCCGTTGTTTGCGTCATAGTGAGCATGTGTGCTTTAGCTTAAACGTGACATAAACAATTGAAAAGGACCGGTGCGTTTGCTGTCAGCAACGCTTCAAAAGTCTCCTAATTTCACACTTGCATGTACAAATGTATTGGTAGGCCTATAATCTGGAGCAAATGCTTTAAACTGAAACAAATTTAAATCTCAGATTTCATGTCAATACAGTAACGAAACCGACTTGTCTGCTTTGGTTACAGCTACTGCTATCATGAGATATGTCATGTGCATTACAATGCGTCTAAGATAAATGCAGGAACAAAGTAAGAAAATATGGAAAAACTTTCTGTTTCAACTGCCCATTTCTCAAGGTCTAATATTCCCTGTGCAGTATGTATATTCCCTGTTTGTATAAAACTACAATGATCTTGAAATAGAGAAGAACTTTCTTGGCTGTATCTGAATAAAATGTACATGTAGGACACAGGGATTAATTGTACACTGTACATGAACTATATGGGTGATGACTACCAAGACAGCTCCACTCTATCAATTGTAGTTGAAAAGCATCTTGAGAATTATTCCAAGAGCGAAGAAAGGAATGAACATATGAACCACAACTTTGGAGACAGCACTCAATGTTACACTGTACATGTACATGAACTATGGGTGATGGCTACCAAAACAGCTCAACTCTATCAACTGAAGTACAAAAGCATCTTCTGAGCTACTACAAGAGTGATAAAAGAAATCAACAAATAACATGGTTAAGTACTGAAATCATTGCACCCATTGGCATCCTCCTCAACATAGTCTTTCTCTTCACAGTCATTCGAGTGAAGTCCATGCGTACAATCATCAACATCTACTTATCCAATCTGGCTGTGGCTGACTTGCTCTACGTTGTGACTGAGTTTATATTGGCATTGTTCTCACCTATAACGTACAACATCCCTGGGCAAAAAGCAGTATTGAATATCCCATACATATTCCAAGAGACTTCTAATTTCTTTGTGGTTACCATAGCAGCTGAGAGATTCTCTGCAGTGCGCAATCCTCTGACATTCAAGGTAAAAGCCTCTAAATCTCGAGCAGCAAAGATATCAGCAGGACTCTGGGTGTCAACAAGTATTGTTGCTGTCATTCTGATATTCTTACCGATAACAGAAATTATCTTTGCTGAAATACTCTTTTGGCTTGTTTCCATTATCAACACTGGCTGTTTAATAGCAACTCTCGCTTTGTACATCTATGTAGTATTGAAGATACGTAACCAATCAGCCCTGTTGCCTAACCGTCCCAAGCCAACAGGCAAGGTCCTCTGTATGGTTATCATCAATACCGCTGTTTTCTTCATTCTGAACTCATTGAACATTGCAGCTGCAATTATTGTCATTGCGTCAAGGACAAGTGTGCCTAGTATTGAATTGATACAACTTTCAGAAAAGGCAAACACAGTGGCACTGGGTGCAATAATCATGCAACTTATCAATTGCTCAATCAATTCCCTGGTCTACAGTGCCACAAACGCTGATTATCGTGAAGCTGTAGTCGAGGCTTTCTCATTCCTCAAACTGTGCTGTCGTTGCTGCCCAAGACAGAAGCCCAGCCGACCATCGCAGCCAGGGAAGCAAATTGAGCTTCATGTGATTCCACAGGCAGAAAATGACCAAGAGCACCGTGCTGCCAGGCCAAGCAGCAGCAAGCCACCAAGCCAAGGGCATGCACAACGCACAGAGAGACATCAGTCACTGGACAGCTGTCAAGAACAATGTTCCAGCCAAAGCAGCAGCAAGGCATCCATGCACAGTCAGCACCATGTTCAAGTGCATGTTGAGGTACATGCAGAACCAGCAGGGACCCCAGCGCTTGCAAGTTCTCATCAGGAACAATGCTCTAGTCTGACTGACTGCAAGCCATCCATGCAAGGGGAACAGTGTGTACATCCAGAACCAGCAGAGAGCCAGCAGTCACTTGCAAGTACTCAGGAACAATGCCCTGGACTGACTGGCACTGAGCCATCAGCACAAGGGCAGCAGTATGCACATCCAGAACCAGAAAGGAGTCAATCATTGGAAAGTTGTCAAGAACAATGTTCCCCGCTAACTGATGAGTGCAAGCCATCCAATGGGAGCAGTGTGTAGAGTCAGTGTTGCTTTGGAACTTGCCGTGTAGTGTTCAAACTGTAGAGTAGATTTACGGCATTTTCATTGGATTGCCAAGTAGTAATGGTGTTGAGAAACATTAACAGCATACTATGCTGAAATTGAGCTATGTTTTACTTTAGCGGACTGCAAATACAGGTACAAATCATGACATCAGAAATGTGCAGGCCCAGAGCAGATTGCAACCAACTATCAGTGAAGGGAACAGCTGGAACTCATTCAATGTATGTATGCAAATGGTTCAGAAATTGCAAATTCCATATTGTAATTGTTAGTTGAATGAGGTTTTGTGTACAAGTTTCTTATTTTTTTTCTGTGTGAATATGTATTGGCACTAACATATGGAGAAACCTGGTATTTTCCACTGTAAAATACTTTTTAAGTGCATTTGAAACAGATTTTGTGGTTTTTATTCCAGGAAATGCACCTCTGTAATTTACGTCTGAGGATGTTTCAGGTTTATAAATATTGTTATGTTATGACAGTGCCAAGTTGCATATTCATGAGCAATAGTGATGTCATGAGATGGAACTTCAGTGTCACTGCTGTTTGACGACAAAAAGTTACAAAGTGCTTTGGTTGAGGTTGATGTCACTGATTTGTTCATGTAGCACATGGCAGGTAGTCGATGACATACTTTAATATATGCACAAACTGATATCTCTGCATGTATAAATTTTAGGTTCATAAATGAAAAAGAAAATTCCAAAGCTTAAAAATACCTAAATCGACATCACAGCTACATTAGAAACAATTGTGCAAGTGCACAGGCATTGCAAAAAGTGCACTTAAAAAAGATACCAAGTGTGTAGCTATTTCCTTTCATATAAGATTATTTTTATGTTTCAGTGAAATTCATTCCACGGCCCTTTAATTCGGTTGCTGTATGATTATCGTTATCGAGGGTTCAATGTTTAAGGAGCAAACTCACCGCGAATCCAAAATGTCTCGGGAGGTTTTGGATCTCAATCTTGAAGATCTCTGAGGTGAAGTGCTGTTGTGTCAGATAGTGATAAGGATCCGTTATGGCAGCGCCAGTCACCGGTACGTCAGAGGTGCTGGTGGAATGGTTCTCTTGTGGGTCAAGACCTGATGCACAAATGAACAGATTAAAAGACCAACTCCAATTAGAGAAGAAAAAGATTAAATTGCTATTTTTTTTTAGGTATTTTAAAGTCTAATATGAGCAACTGAAATGTCTATGGCTATTGTCTAGGTCTTCACCCATTACAATTACATGGGAACAATCTGACAATAGCCGTAGCCATAGCTCTAGAAGCCCGTTTCAGACACAGTCTAAGTAACAGACAAAACAATTTGCAAGTTATGCATAAGAAGCATCTGATTCCAAATACATTACACCAATCTTTGTGCATACATGTTCAAAGTTACTTGAATTTTTTTTAAATCTAAAAATTAATGTGGCCTGACGTTGTGAACTTAGCAAGTTCTTCTTCAGAGGCTAAAACAGAAATGACAGAGGTACATACATTAACATGGGGGTGCACACAAACATGCAGGGCTGAAAGAAGAAACACAAAAGGAGGATTAGGTGGGAAAGGTGTGGAAAGATGCAGGGGAGGGTGGATGAGAGAACAAAGGAACAAAGGGAGATGGCAAACCACAAGGGGTCTGGTGTAAACAGGGGAGGGATCAGAAAGGGGAAGGATCAAAGGTCACAGGGAGTGGGAACGGACAAAAGAGTGTGAGTGATGATGATGACGGTAGGGGGGTGGAAAGGGATGAAAGATGGGGGAATGATGGGTAAACACAAACAAGGAAGACCAGGTGGATTATATGTAACAGAAGACAATGGAGGAAGAAAAGGATTAATCATTCCCTAGTTGGATGTTGAGACCATGTGGTTGAATAGTTCGAAGACGATTCATCCACACTTTCTCTCTGCTGAGGCGAACTGAGTATGGCCAAGAGATTCAATGCCCTGCAAAATCATATCAGAAATGGAGTGGTTAGGCAGGTTGAAGTGATGACCAACAGGGTGTCTAGTTTCTTGGTGTTGACCGTTGACCGGTGGGCATAGAAACGCTTGAGCGTATTCTTAGTCTCACCTACATACTGCACTCCACAGAAGAAATGAGATATATGACATTAGAGGTGTTACAAGTGATGTTACCAATGGTTCTGTGGGTAGTGACAGAAGAGTGGCCAGAAAAGGAGTCAGACTCCTGGATATGAATCTGGCAGACAACACATCTGGAACTGCACTTGAAAGTACCATGCTAGTATGGAGGATATGATGATTGTCATTAGTGATTTTGCGAAGGGAGGGAGATTGTTGGCCATGGCATCAGCTAGATTTGTATCTGTGTATGGCGGAGAAATCGGAATCATTAGAACAAATTCTTCTGAGTCTGAGTGCCTGGCTGAAGGAGTGGAGGTACTGGTGGGTGTCTGTGGGTTTGGAATACAGGTCAGTGGTTAGTGAAAGGAATTGATGTGGTTAGTGAAGGTCAAGAGACTGTCCTCATCACTGGTAGGCAAGCAGCAAGCAGAAATCCAGTTGAACAGATCTTTTACTGCAGAGCACAGGCACATAATATGAGACCATTGTAGGCTTGATGAGATGTACCGTATGGGATTTAAGTCTGGTGGATCAAAGGTGTCTACACAGCTACTAGCTGGGGAAAAAATGCAGTTGATAGTTAAAGTCAGCAATTTGTACTCCACTTCTGTCAATAGAGCGTGCAAGTTGACCTCAAAAACCTAGGTGATTTTCAGTACTAGGTTTATCCAGTCAAGGGCAAAGAATGGGTTCTGAACAAGAAAAAATCATTCCAATTTACAACACATTCAATAATATTGCAAATGGATTACTATAGTAAATTGAAAAAATGTTGACCTCCACTTTCGTTCATTGGGTGAATTGGGTGAATTCAAACACGGGAGTCTGTGGCTAGACTAGTCAGTGTTTGGTACCAAGATGTTTACATGAAAAGTGAATGTGAACTGGCGAGACTTGCATGCTCTATAATTGTACATAATCTGTGTAGCACCACTAGTCTGTTGTATTAAATTATGAGCTCCATGTCTCTCTGATGTTTAAATGCAAAGCAATATTCTAATATTTCTTTTAGATGGACTCAAGGGTACTTCAAATTTGGATAATTGCACGTTAATGCTATAAAATATGAATGTCTTTGTAAAGTTAGCATCAGACAAGATTGTATATGTACCTTAATTTGGACAGTATCCAAGGAATTGCTGCTTCCTACATGTTCATTAAATCTGCTATTTTCTTGTGTAATTTAACACTCTAAACACAAATAATACAGAAATGTACTATCAACAAATTGGTGTTAGAGCTCTTATGTGTTTCTGATACCTAGTAATATTTGATTGTTTGTTTTGTTGGCCGGCAGCAGGATGCAAACCATGTTTCTAAAAGTCACATCCTTTTATAGGACAAACAAATTTGCTTGTAAAAGTATAAGTGATAAATTAAATGTGCATGTACACTAGCAACATTTAATGAAGCAGTGATTGTCCTGAATTTTGTAACCTCAATCTTGGTTGTAATTGTTGCAAAATCCCTATTGAGTAAAGGAGCTTCCTGGTCAATGTTGAAAGTACAAATATATACCCTCAATATTCATGCCACAAAAGTAAGCCAACATTGGTTAGGAAAAGCAATGAAATGGGTTAAACTCTTACGTGGCTTGTTTCTTTCTTTTCAATAATTAATTCCTGAAAGACATATTAGTCAATGCACAATATGGACACCTGTCAATCTTTCTGTGTGTTGCATTCTGATTGGTTGGAATTGATCAGCATAAGCTACTAATAGGCCACGCCCCTCGACAGCCGATCCAATCAAACATGCAAGCTGATCTACGTCTTTTGCAAAAAGGAAACTTCAGTGGAAATACTTACCTTTGTTAGCGCCAAGCCGGAAACCAACAGTGTTATCTGTCAATGAAAATAATAAGACATGAAACTGAAACTTTTGCACAATTTATCCAGGGCCATTAAGTTTCATGAAGACCTGACAAGAAATTAGGGGAATAACTGAGAAAAAATATTCCCGAAACTTTCTGTTGCAGTGTTCATAACAGGCACATTGTATGAAAATGTTACGTCCATTCCAGGCAATGTGCACTTTGAACTTAATGATGCAGTGCCTTGAACACCAATACTGGTGGATAGGTGTGCTCTATCTTTAAAAAAAAAGCCAAGAAAAGAAACGCTTTGATGTAAAAATTTACTTTCATTTAAGAGTGCCTAGGGTTACTCTTTGCTTCTCTCAGAACTAATTCAACTTCTTTGTAAAGTCATGTTGACAGGATTCAATGAGCAGCATTTTCCCCAACACATGATGATCCCATTGCCCATCCCCCACCCCTTGTCAAAACATGGGTGGGTTGGGATAAATCCCCCACCCCTGGTGTTCATGCCATGAGACCCAGTTTGCCAGTCAAGTCCAGGGACAGTTGGTCTCAATCTGAACCCAAAATAACAGATTTTCTATAAGCAGGGGGTTGGGGTTCACATCCCACCAATGACACTTCAGAGTTGCCCAAAAAACATCAAATCCAAAGAATGCAGTACATAAAAATGAAGAGGTTGGAAAAATAAAAAAATAAATGCCAGTTTCACTCACCGATGCCATTTCTACACTCTTGCCGGTGGTAAACTGACACTTATTGCGATAAGTCTCTAATACTGGCTGTGAGTGGGGACACAAAAACGAAAATTACGGAACAAATGCAGCCGGACTATTATTCAGTTCTCATGTGGTTGAGTGTTTCTCACCCCTATCAGAATAAACAATGACCAGGAACCAGTCTACTCAGCAGGCGGGTCTCATAGTGTGCAAATACAACCAAAAAAACTTGTTTCAGAGGAATGCATGCAGATGACTAAAATAGCAATATAAGTACGAGTGGGTTTTCCCTTCAAATAAACATGGCAAGTGAAAAATTCATCAGTAGAAAAAACACAAAATTGTTCAGGCCAGGAAGAACTGACTTTTGAAAATGAAAATTGTCTAATAAAACTAAAAATCTCATTATATCTCATTTCTTGCAGGGTCTGTGGAGTGCAGTATGTAGGTGAGACTAAGAATACGCTCAAGAAGCGTTTCTATGCCCACCGGTCAACGGTCAACACCAAGAAACTAGACACCCCTGTTGGTCATCACTTCAACCTGCCTAACCACTCTATTTCTGATATGATTTTGCAGGGCATTGAATCTCTTGGCCATCGCAAGGACTCAGCAGAGAGAAAGTGTGGATGAATCGTCTTCGAACTATTCAACCACATGGTCTCAACATCCAACTAGGGAATGATTAATCCTTTTCTTCCTCCATTGTCTTCTGTTACAGATAATCCACCTGGTCTTCCTTGTTTGTGTTTACCCATCTTCCCCCATCTTTCATCCCTTTCCCCACCCCCACTGTTTCCCCCCCATCATCATCTCACACACTCTTCTTGTCCCCCCCCCACTCTGTGTTGATTGATCCTTCCCCTGATCCCTCCCTCTGTTTACACTAGACCCCTTGTGGTTTTGCCATCTCCCTTTGTTCCTTTGTCTCTCCATCCCACTGCACCTTTCCACACCCACCCACCTTTCCCACCTCTTCTTTCTTTTTTGTTTCTTTTTTCAGCCCTGCATGTTTGTGTTGTACTCCATGTTAATCTTTGTACTCTGTCATTTCTTTCTTTTTAGAAGAACTTGCTAAGTTCGCAACGTCAGGCCACATTAATTTTTAGATTTAAAACTAAAAATCAGAATATAAAACTAAAATCAGAACTCGAGATGATGCCAGTAACGAAACTAAGTTGTCTGATTTGGGTACAGCTACTGCTGTCACAAGATATGTCATGTGCATTACAATGCCAGTATGTCTAAAAAAAATCCGGGGAGAAAGGGAAATATATGAAGAATCTTCAGTTTTAACTATTAATTCTGTTAACTTATTTTAATACACCCTGAGAAATCCCAACCATCAAGTGCAACATGAACTCTTGAAAAAGCGCAAACTGTATGATTATCATTATCGAGGGGTCCTTAGGGAGCAAACTCACCGCAAATCCAAAATGTCTTAAGAGGTTTTGGATCTCAATCTTGAAGATCTCTGAGGTGAAGTGCTGTTGCGTCAGATAGCGATAAGGATCCGTTATGGCAGCGCCAGTCACCGGTACATCAGAGGTGCTGGTGGAATGGTTATCTTGTGGGTCAAGATCTGATGCCCAAATGAACAGATAAAAAGACAAACTCCAATTAGAGAATAAAATACATTGAATTGCTTTTTATTTAGCATTAGGTATTTTTAAGTCTAATGAGCTTTCAAGTGAGATGTCTATGGCTATTGTCTAGGTCTTCACCCATTAATTCAATTACATGGGAACAATCTGACAATAGCCGTAGCCATAGCTCTAGAAGCCTGTTTCAGACACAGCCTAAGTAACAGATAAAGAAAGTGGCAAGTTATGCATTAGGAGCACACATGTGTACCATTCTTTGTGCATACATGTACATGTAGCACAACATGGACAACATTTTCTGAAGACCAAACAAAGAGCTGCATTTTTGTTTATAGTTTCCTTGAAATTTAATTTTGCGAGGAGAAATCCATCAAATAGATTTTTTTCTGCAGTGCACAGACATATAATGTGAGACCATTGTAGGCTTTAGATGTACAGTATGGGATTTAAGTCTGGTGGATCAAAGGTGTCTTCATCACAGCTACTAGCTGGAAAAAATGTCGCTGATAGTTAAAGTCAGCAATTTGTACTCCACTTCTGTCAAATAGAGCGTGCAAGTTGACCTCAAAAATCTAGGAGATTTTACGTGAATGGCAGCAACATTTTTCTGTATAGGATCTACAATGTGTACTATAAATCCTAAATTTGTATTTATTTTGTGTCCTGATTAGGTTTATCCAGTCAAGGGCAAAGAATGGGTTCTGAACAACAAAAGTATCATTCCAATTTACAACACATTCCAAATATTGCAAATTCATTAAGCCTACTATAATTAATTGAAAATATGTTGACCTCCATTTCCGTTCAATCAATCACGCAGACAACTATTGGGTAAATTCAAACATGGAAGTCGGTGACTAGACTAGTTAGTGCTTGGTACCAAGACGTTCACATGAAAAGTAAACGTGGACTGGCGAGACTTGCATGCTCTATAATTGTACATTGCCATTGTATAGCACCAGTAGTCTGTTGTATTACATTTTGAGCACCATGTCTGTATGATATTTAAATACAAAGCAATATTCTATATTTCTTTTAGATGGACTCAAGGCTACTTAAAATTGGATCACCGAAAAATCAATGCTATCAAACATGAACATCTTTGTAAAATTAGTTTCAGACAGCGTTGTATGTATCTCAATTTGGACAGTATCCAAGGAATTGCTGCTTACTACATGTTCATTAAAGCCAAGGGCAGTTCCAGAACACAATTTTTTTGGGGGGGGGGGCAAAAACAATTTTGGTCCCCCCGGGTCCAAAAAATTACAGCGTGGGGTTCAGGGCCCGCTTATAAGGGTCCCGAAATTTGTTTAGATTCTAGATGCTCTGTGGTGCGATCTGAGGCAATTTCTGACCACTTTGACCATTTTTTTTAGGAAAAAGCTGATCTACGTCTTTTGCAAAAAGGAAACTTCTGAGGAAATACTTACTTTTGTAAGCGCCAAGCCGGAAACCAACAGTGTTATCTGCCAATGAAAATAATAAGACATGAAACTGAAACTTTTGCACAATTTATCCAGGCCAAGTTTCACTACATATGATAAAGACCTGATCTTTTATGACAAGAAATTAGGGGAATAACTGGGAAAATAGCTGAAACTTTCTGTTGTGGTGTTCATAACAGGCACAATATTGTAGGAACAATTTATGTCCATTCTGGGCAATGTGCACTTTTAACTTAATGATGTAGTGCCTTGAGCACCAATACCAGTGGCTTGGGTGCTGTATAATAAAAAAAAGAAGGAAAAAACAGAAAAGTAACGCTATGATTTGAAATTTTACTTTCATTTAAGAGTGCCTATGGTTGCTGTTTGCTTCTCTCAGAACTACTTTCATGTCATGTTCACAGAATTTAATGATCAGCATTTTTTGTCAACACGCGATGATCCCATTGCAAATCCCTCCCCCCCCCCAACTCTGGTCAAAACATGCGAGGGGGCGGGGATAAATCCCCCACCCCGGGTGTTCGTGCTGTGATTTTGGATTCTAGATGCTGTGAGGAGCGATCTGAGGCAATTTCTGACCACTTTAACTAATGTTTTTGAGCAAAAGATCATAATTTAAACATCATTTTTGAGTTTGGAGTTATTGAATCAGCCATTCTGAGCTATAGAATCATATATGTAGGCTACAAAAAGTGTGTGGGGGGACAACAATATATCCCCCACTTTAAAAAGTGGGGGGGGGGGATTTGTCCCCCCCCCCCCAACTCCCTCCGTCCCCCTGCGATTGACGAAATTGGAACCAGCCAGCCAGCCCCAGCAAGCTTGGTGGTCAAGTGGTTAAGACATCTGCACTAGGAAGCAGGAGGTTGCAGGTGCAAGTCCCACCTGGGTAACTTATGAGTTTAAAATTTTATTTTTATTCATGGGGGGGGGAGGTTGGTTTGTTTTATTCCACTTCTTTTTTCCAAAAATCTTTGGGACTTTAGTGTGTGGGGAAGGGGCTTTACTTCAGAAACTTTGATAAAAAAAACTTTGGTTAATCTAAAATTCTAAAGAAAGATAGGCAACATTTTCTGGAGCTTCAACAAGTTTTTCCGCTTGAAATGACATTTCCATTCTGGCCCACAACCATCCCGTGTCTTTGGTGAGCAGCTCACCTTTGTTGCTTCAGCCAGGGGGACATCTCCCCAATGTTCCGTTGCAGTATCTTGGATAAATTCCTCTGCATACATGAACAATATGAAGTTAGTGAAGTACATGTACATGTTAATTTCCATAATCAGTAACATGAACAAATTTAAACCAAATGATTACACAATTTCATGTACAAATATACAATGTGGAGCACATAATAAAAAACTGAAAATAACATTGATGCCAGTACCGAAACTGTGTTGTCTGATTTAGTTACAGCTACTAAACAGCTACAGCCCCCCCCCCCCAAAAAGATCCCACTTATTTATTTGTTTAAATTTTTGTTAGTAATGTCGCGAAAAAGGCAACCATTGCGTACACCACCCACAAACACAACAAAAGCAATACATTTGCACCACTCCACTTGCTTTTCATATTAATTTGTGGCAAAAAATTTTGCCCACATTTTCGGAAACAAAAACATTTTTGGCCCCCCATGAAATTGTGTTCTGGATCCAGCCTTGTACATGTACATGTAGGTCTGCATACATGAACAATGTGAAGTTAGTCAAGTTAATGTTATTTTACATAATCAGTAACATGAACAAATTTAAACCAAATGATTACACAATTTCATGTACAGATGTATAATTTGGAGCACATGAAAAATAACTGAAAATAAAGTTAATTCTCAGATTTCAAGTTGAAACCAGTAACAAAACTGAGTTGTCTGATTTAGTTACAGCAACTGCTGTCATGAGATAAATGTCGTGTGCATTACAATACCAGTATATCTGAGAAAAATGCGGGGAACAATTTAAAAAAATATGAAGAAGCTTCAGTTTCAACTACACATTTCTTGATGTCTTCCTGTTGGTATAAAACTGGAGTGATCTTGAAATAAGGCAGAACACTCTTTTGCTGCATCTGAATGAAATGTTGGACATGGCGATCAATGCTACTTTGTACATGAACTATGGGTGATGGCTACCAAAACAGCTCCACTCCATCAAATGAATGGAAAATTGAACTTGAAAAGTGTCTTGAAAACTATGACAAGAGTGAAGAAAGAAGTAATCAAATACTATGGTTAAGTACTGAAATCATTGCACCAATCGGCCTCCTCTTAAACTTTGTCTTTCTCTTCACAGTCGTTCGAGTGAAGTCCATGCATACAATCATCAACATCTACTTATCCAATCTTGCTGTGGCTGACTCGCTCTTCCTTGTGAATGACTTTATAGTTGCACTGTTTTCACCTATAAAGTACAACTTCTTTGTCCAAAAAACAATCCAAGCTGTACGATACATGTTCCTAGCTGCTTCTAATTTGTTTGTAATCACCATAGCAGCTGAGAGATTCTCTGCAGTGCGCAATCCTCTGACATTCAAGGAAAAAGCCTCTAAATCTCGAGCAGCAAAGATATCAGCAGGACTCTGGGTGCCAACAATTGTTGTTTGTGTGATTCTGATATTTTTACCAGAGACCGTCTCCGCTGACGTAAGCTATTGGATTCCTTCCATTGTCAACACTGTCTGTTTCATAGCCACCTTTGCTTTGTACATCTATGTAGTACTGAAAGTCCGCAAGCAATCAGCCCTGTTACCAAACCGTCCCAAGCTAGCAGGCAAGGTCCTCTGTATGATTATCATCAATACATCTGTGTACTTCATTTTGAACTCATTGTACATTGCGGCTTCAATTGTTGTCATTGTGGTAGAGAATTATTCTACAAATGTTCCTTCCCAGATGGTTGAACTTATGAAACTTGGAGAAAATATGATGATTGTGGCTCTATGTATAGAAATCTTGCATCTTATCAACAGCTCAATCAATTCCCTGGTCTACAGTGCCACAAACGCTGAGTATCGTGCAGCTGTAGTCCAGGCATTCTCATTCCTCAAACTGTGCTGTCGTTGCTGCCCAAGACGGAATCCCAGCCAACGATCGCAGCCAGGGAAGCAGATTGAGCTTCATGCAATTCCACGGGCAGAAAATGACCAAGAGCACCGTGCTGCCAGGCCAAGCAGCAGCAAGCCACCAAGCCAAGGGCACGCACAGCACACAGAGAGTCAGCAGTCACTGGACAGATGTCAAGAACAATGTTCCAGGCAAAGCAGCAGCAAGGTATCCATGCACAGTCAGCAGCATGTTCAAGTGCATGTTGAGGTACATGCAGAACCAGCGGGGACCCCAGCGCTTGCAAGTTCTCATCAGGAACAATGCTCTAGTCTGACTGACTGCAAGCCATCCATGCAAGGGGAACAGTGTGTACATCTAGAACCAGCAGAGAGCCAGCAGTCACTTGCAAGTACTCAGGAACAATGTCCTGGGCTGACTGGCACCGAGCCATCAGCACAAGGGCAGCAGTATGCACATCCAGAACCAGAAGGGAGTCAATCGTTGGAAAGGTGTCAAGAACAATGTTCCCAGGTAAACTGATGAGTGCAAGCCATCCATGTAAAGGAAGCAGTGTGAACAGTCAGTGTGCTTTTGGACTTGCTGTGTAGTGTTCAAACTGCAGAGCAATTTTAAGGCTTTTTCATACATCTTCTTCATTTGAATGCCAAGTAGATTTGATGTCGAGAAACATTAATTTAAAACAGTTATCATGCTGGAGTTGAAATGTGTTTTACTTGAGCGGATTTCCAATACATGTATGCACCATGACATCAGAAATGAGCAGGCCCAGAGCAGATTGCAACCAACTATCAGTGAAGGGAACAGCTGGAACTCATTCCATGTATGCAAATGGATCAGAAATTACAACTTTGACTGATTTTTTGTTTAAAAAAACGAGTTTGACAGAAAATTTGACAGAATGGATTTTTTAGCAGATTTCTGGCAGAATTCTGCAAAAATGGTTATTAGACAGAAAAACATAGTAAATTTGAAAAAAATGGTACACTTGTTTAAAAAAGCTTCAATCCTTTCAAACAAACCCTTCCATAATGGGACAGGTTTGCTGGTCTAGGTGTTCACTGGGAACCGGACTTCAGCGTGACGCAACCACATTTTGCCTGAAATTTACTCAACTTCATAACATCTTCATGTGACTATAGATTGTTTATATTTGTAATTTGAGCCTTGATTAAGGCAATACTACAACATCTGCATGTGATTTTTAGTGTTTGTAGTGTATTTCGAGTATTTATAAGGAATTTGGCAGATTTTTTATAAATCTGACAGCCGGATTTTTGAAGTGCATTTAGCAGAATTTGGCCATGACCTAGCTTACGGTCACCCTGCATTTTGCTGACGGGCATGGCTACAGCGACAAGCGCACATACCAGAAACCAGAGACTTTATTTTTTTGGCCTAAGAAATTTTAAGTCCAACCATGGTTGGCAATGGCGACTCTTAAAAGAGCACAAACTGTATGATTATCATTGAGGGTTGAATGTTTAGGGAGCAAACTCACCGCAAATCCAAAATGTCTTGGAAGGTTTTTGGATCTCAATCTTGAAGATCTCTGAGGTGAAATGCTGTCACGTCAGATAGTGATAATATGATCTGTTATACGTCAGAGGTGCTGGTGGAATGGTTATCTTGTGAGTCAAGACCTGATAGACAAATGAAAACATTAAGAAAATAGATTGAATTGCTCTTTTTTTAGCATTAGATATTTGTAAGTTTAAATATGAGTTTTCAAGTAAGCAATGCACAACAAAATAAGCCCACAGTAACAAGCAGATCAATAAACTTCAAACTTTGAATTAGAAGCATTCCACAGTTCAAAAGTCTTAATATGTACCCATGAATTAACTTGAAATGGACTCAGAGGTATTTAAATTTGGATAACTGAAACATCAATGCTATAAAATATGTCTTTGTGAAGTTAGCAGACAAGGTTGTACATATATATGTATCTTAATTTGGATGTTTATCCAGAATTTACCTACTTTCTTAAGAACCAGCGCGCATTCTTAAGAATGAACACGCAATCTGAAGAATGAGCGCTCATTCTTAAGATTGCGTAGGTATCACGTACGCAATTTATGAATTTTGCACAATCTTAACAAACATTGCACGGCATAATTGTTAAATGAAATGTATAGCGGTTAAAGGGGAAATAATTCATATAACAAGGAAAGAAAATGATAGATGATAATAATAATAATAATAATATATATATAAAATGCGCACTTCTCCAGAAAAACCGATCAAGGCGCCTACAAAAATACAAACAAAATACAAAATTGAAGAATTCATGGATATGAATAGCAATATAATTAAACCTATATATATAATATGTAAATCTATTTGAACAAGTGAGACTTCAGTTCCCTCTTGAAGGTGTCGAGTGAGGTTATTTGGCGAAGTATGACAGGGAGCTTATTCCAGAGGGCAGGAGCAGCATTGGCAAAAGCACGGTCTCCGTATCGGACTGTTCTTGACCTTGGTTGTACCAACAAGTGAGATCCTGCAGACCTCAGAGCACGACTGCTCTGCCTGGCGGAGATGAGTTCACAAAGACACTGCGGGGCGTGACCATGCAAAACCTTAAACCTTCTGAACTTGTGTAACTACGATAATTTGAATCAAATTAAACCTGTTATTGCTTTTTTTCTGCCCACATGTGGGAAGCTTTGTAATAACGGAGGACTGGGAACTGGTCAGGGAAGTGCTTTGCTTAGGCCGGCTAGACAAGTTATCAGTCCCTGTATGTATCATATGCATGCTGAGAGAACACATGAGGAACTTGTTATAAGCAATGTTTTATAATATGACTCTGACAAGGAGAATGGGAACATATTGTCATTGTAGTGGAACGTTCAAGTGGTTTTGTAGGTTAATAATAGGTATATAGTACAAATTAAAAATATAATACGGTTTTTAAAAACGTCATTCATGTGCGCGCACACCACCAAAGTGGGTCAGTGTGCATACGCGGCACCTACCATTCATAATGCGGGGTTTAATTACATCCGTCAAGCAATTCGTGAAGATTGTGTGTTAGGTAGTGTTTGGTCAGGGTAAATTAGTGTTTAATCACATTTTGGGCTCAATTGTACACTTTCCCGTCCTTGTATCCATGTTCTTTTATTTACTCAAACCAATCTCTCAATTTCACTTTCACATCCACGGCAACTCACCCAGCCACACAAACTACATGTATACATGGCGCCATGTGCATAGGCAAAGTGCAGCACTGCCAGCAGAAAAAACATTATAACAGCTACCTTAAGCTTCGGGGTGGGTGGTGGCATGCCCCCCCCGGCCCGGCCCCTTGGCATTACCATGATCCCCTGGAACTGAGAGCCAACCTCTGACACTCGGAGGGTCATTTTTTTCTCGCGGTTTTTTTCTCGCGTCTCAGTTTTTATTCTCATTCTTCACATTCTTCATTTTAAATCCCCCCACCCCACCCCGCTTTTGTTATCCCAAAAATCAGAATTCTTTCTTTGTCATGTCTCTTACTTTTTTCCCGGTCCCCCGAATACGTGTATACTTTCATATCCACTCTACTTTTCATCGTTAAGTCTTTACCTACGTAAGTGACCTTGCGTTCCAACAGTATAATTATTAAAAATCAGTGAACGAGGATGCACTTGCCAAGCACAGCCGGTGCTCGGCATCGACAAGACCGTTATCTTGTTCCGCATTCTTAAGAATGTGCGCTCAATCTGGCAGATTTTTTTCTTCGAAGATTGCACAAGGATCCAGTTGCACAATTATAAGAATGCGCATTCTTATGTGATTGCGCGAATCACAAGAAAGCCACAACAGGGTCATCCCTACTCGGACTAGATAAAACTTAAAACAAAACAGCTCCGACGGGGAAAAATCCATACTGGGCCACCACTCATAATTTCTTAATGACCTGAAAAGTACCAAAAGTTGTAAATCTGATGAAGAAACACTGTTTAAGGAGTGCAAAATGCTCGTGTCACGCCCCAACTATCGCATCGGTCCCAACTATAGTTGGGACTGTCCCAACTATAGTGCGGCAGTTGGGTCGGCCCAACTATAGTTAGGACTGGAGTTGCGCCGGATGCTTCATGCTTGATAGATCTTGTAGGATTGAATGTTCCGCGGCGCTGGCACCGTGTATTCGTCGCGCATGCATGCCGCAAGGCTGGCCGGTCACGTGGTACTGCCTAGTTGGATGAGTTGTCCAGCTGCTGGGTTTTATTATCCAGCAACATTTTGCAAAATTCAAAGATTGCCATGGCCGGCCAACTATAGATGGGCCCCACCCATAGCTAATGCATGGTGGCTAATGTCAAAGGTCCCAAGTCGGACATGTAAGCAGAGCTGTAGAGAATATTTTATAGTCGTACATCAATGTAAACTATAGTTGGGACTGCCAAATAAAAATATTGCGGTAGCCCAACTACAGATGGTCCCCACCCATAGATCATTTCATTGGTCCCCAGTAAAGTCAGATGTGTATTAGAGTTGTAGGGAATGTTTTATAATCGTACAACAATGTACACTATAGTTGGGACCGCAAAATAAAAAGATTGGGGTGGCCCAACTATAGATTCGCCCCATCAATAGCTAATTTCAGTGGTCCCCAGTAAAGTCAGATGTGTATCAGAGCTGTAGGGAACGTTTTACGGTTGTACATCAATGTAAACTATAGTTGGGACACCGCAAAATAAAAAGATCGGGAGTGGCCCAACTATAGATGGGCCAGCCCAACAATGGAACTTACAGTTGGGACCGTCCCAACTATAGTTGGGACAGGCCCAACTATAGTTGGGCCAGCCCAACTGTGGAACTACAGTTGGGACAGGCCCAACTATCCTGTTCGTAAGTGTGACGTCATCTAAACTTAGCCATGATGGTGTAGCATAGCACCAATGGAACCGGAAGTTAACGCAACTTGAGTGATTATCCAATGGGCGCTCGTAATCAGTGGTGCGTGCGCGTGTATGACGAAGTCACTTACGAACCGGATAGTTGGGACCGATGCGATAGTCGGGGCGTGACACTATCATCTTAATAGTAAATGTTCTGTCAGTCTATTCCTTCCTCCATGGTCAGTGTCATGGCCCATAGACTTTGTGCAGGGAGCGATCAGACTGTGGTGGACCAGTAGTATGGATTTTTTTCCCGTTAAGTTCTATCTATCATTTTAAACAAATCTCTTTACTGACTGTATTTATAGCAGCAGTGCCGACTGTGATCGATTCGGTGTTTCTAGCCAACAACGCGGTCATATCACGATGCATATGAATGATGACAGTTTGATCGCTGGTACAGTCTTGACAGTTGACTGACAAAAAGCCACGTGTTTATGTTTTCATTATGCTGCCCTCATGCGTCGCTCGAATGGCATTCGAGAACTTTCCAAAGCTCGGCTTCGTTCCAGCTGAGCTTCATCATTGGCATCACTCAATTTCCACACAAAATTTATATAAATGACTGTAATCTCCAAAAGCCACAGCCGCAAACCAAGCTGACGTTTTGCAAATGGTGTACAAAAGTTGAGTTCAAACATTTTCGTGAAGGGGTGGTTTGGAAGAGAAAAATGCATTTTCCACCAATTATCAAATGACAATGATTTATATGTCAGATATATAAACCAAATATTGAGTGGCTTTAAATTATGAAATGGGAGGAATATTATCGCTCGGTAAAATCTGGACTTTTCCAGTTCACTCGGCTAATTCGCCTCGTGAAATGGAAAACTCCAGATTTTACCTTGCGATGATATTCCTCCCATTTCATAATTTAAAGCCACTCAATATTTATATACCATGTGACTCGCTATTGGCCAATCAAGACACAGAATGTGTGGGTGAGTTGTTTTAATATTTCCCATTCCCCATGGGCAAATGGGACGTTTTGACCCCCGGCGTGAATGGGAGCAATAACGAATACCACGTGATGTGAGTTCCACCAATCAAATGACAAGGATCTGTCTGTCGGTTATATAAATAAAACTAATAATTTCTAATTCTCATGTTAGGTTTCTGCTTCACGTTTTGTTTCACATTGGCGGTGGACAGTGCACGCGCACGCATTATGCATTATAATTCTACGTTCATAATTTGCCCCCCCCCCAAAAAAAAAACCCAAAATTTTGTTTAAAGTGAATGTTGACAATGTGGAAGGCTATGAACTGAAACTTTATTGTCTTCTGTATGGTTAGTCGCATTTTGTAATGGTTCGCCAAGATATACATTGTTTTTTACCGTCTACGTGTACAGGCACATCCTGGCATTGTATCCTGTCGCACGTAGGCCCTAATGTTCATTCTTACCCGAAAAGGAAATAAATGTTCCAAATTCACTTTAGATTAAAACCAAACGGCATCCGTTGATACAATTTTGCCAGGAACGATGCAACCAAAACATCCGGTGGATTTCTGAAAAAGCCCAGGTTAATAGGACTTCGACAGAAACACATCACCAATTTAAAAATTCCAAAAATATTTGGGTTGCAAAGCTGTAAATTATAGTCATCCTCATGCCAGGCTAAATACTTTAAACGCAAGCCATTCCAAAACAATGACTACAATTAATGTTTGAAACGATTTAGTTGATTGGTATACAATATGCTGGTATCCCGTTACGGTATAACAATATTGACATTTGGAGGATTTCTAATTAAAAGTAGAAAATGTCCCGTCAAGCTTGCAGCACCCTTCGTGTACTAATTAAACGCGCAGCGCTCGTTCTATATACGTGTTATTAACTTAGACTTGAATTCCAGCCATCTCAAAACACGACCGGTGGACGCGGCGGGAAATAATAACCGGTACGATAATGTTGCGACTGAATGCGCAAAGTTCAGACTGGATGTGAAGTCTATAACGAGAAACTGAGTGGTGGTATTCCGGGTAATATTGGATTAGTACTGGTACCGAGCGTTGTTTGGGGAACATTATCAGCATCATCGCATTACTGTCAACTCGGATATTATAAACTTGCCATTGGAGCAGATTCGGGCGGACACGGTGTTGCCGGTTCTATGATGTTAAAATTGGCCATTTTGTTCATAATTTTGGGTTTTGTGGCCAAGCTTAACTGCGACCCAGCGCGATATGATGGGTGAGTATCTTCGTTGTTCTAAAAATGTTGACGAGCAGTTGTCAGTCGGATTAGTAAACCAAACATATGTTTGATACTAATTGAAGTCCTCTGTGTAATCTTTATCAATAACATTTGCGGAGCTTCAGGAGCGGATCTAGCTTTCAGATAAGTCGATTTGAGTGAAGGCGTGCCAAAAGCACGGTCCAGTCCGGGGCATCCCCACCCGGAAAATTTCTGAAATCTAAGATGCTTTCTCCTGCATTCTAAGGCAATTTGAGAATAACTTTAGAATGTTTTTCGTTTTCAATGTAATATTTTTTTGTCCCATTTTACTTGTATCATAACATCAGTCAGCGGCAGTGAACGGTGGGGGTTTCAACCCCCATCTTCTCTTCACATGAATTTAAAAATAAAACGATAAAAACCGAATATTATGTAGTAGTATGTAGCAGAAAACAGACGAGACAACGCAGTAATATGCACACAGTTCTGGAGCACTCAAAGTGAAACTAAATCAAAACTCCTAAAAAAAACACAATCCGGTTTCAGTTACTACAATTAACATATGCACAGGGTGCAGATTACACAAAATCCCTTAAGAAATCATTATGAAAACGAATTGCCATCACATGGGAAAAAAAAAGTGATTTCAGACATCCACCAATGCAATCACTAATGTGGTCATCCATAGAGGAACCCATACAAACTGTGATAACTATTGTTTTTACAATTTTTTGTTGTTGCTTATATTATTACCATGTAGTCTATTTTGCCATGTAATTTGAAAAACTGTACCTATACTTCGGGTAATTCCATTGGACGCACTTCCGCATTGCAATAAAAAAAAAAACATAACGCACTTCTTCATTGAAATAAACATACAACACACTTTGGTGCTAGAATTGGTCGATATTTATGTGTGACGAAATACAGGGTTAGTCAGAAAGATATAGGTACCTGTACAAAGGATTTAATTTTTTTCGTCATTTTAAAGATAAGTGTATAAAGCAATTTAAAGAAAAAAAACACAAACTACAATGTTTTAGCAATCATCTGTTTTTTGTTTCATCAGTTTTGCTTTTGTCGGGTTCGGGAGACACAGAGTTCACCCCCCCCCCAAAAAAAACCCCGTAAAATAATGAAAATCAATTTTGTTCACTCGGATCATTGAATCAGGCGGAAAAAAACAGCCGCGCACTTTAAACCTTACACATGAAGGGAATGGCTATTGATTGAGTCAATCCTTGCGGTATGTTTCTGATTATAGCAGAGCTGATAGATTACAAACATTTGTCACGAATACTGCTTTCTGAAACCACTTTCGTCTCATTTTCATTTTCCTTTCACATGACCGAGAATGATTAAGGATCACATGTATGTATGTGCGTATGTCATTCATGCCTAGCCTGTAGTAAAACCGACACGTCTTTCTGTGGACAACTTTGTTTTTCCCCTATTAGGATGTCGAAACTTGTAACTTTCAGAAATTATGTCACATCGTATTATCCATTTCACCAGATGACAGCTATTAATAGGGGTTTCCAATGATGTACTATTTTCAATCGCATGTCTACAAAAAAATGTTTCAAATGTTGTTTTTTTTGTTTTGTTTTTTTTTTAAATCGGTAGGCCTATCCATCTTTCACAAAACTACATGCATGTAGTTTTGTGAATGTCTTTTCTGTTACATAATTATTATGTTTAGTTCGATGAGACAAGGTGCCTTTCTTGGTTAGTTACAGTATAATGTCATTTTTCAAACCCTTTTTCTCCATAGAGACGTTTCTTCTAGCTTTGTAAAAAAAAAAAATGGACAGAATGAAACAAGCACAAGCGCACAACAATGCAACCAAATATCCTAGAGAAGTCAAAGAAAGCTTATTTCATTCCCATTCCATTATAGTTAACTCAAAAAGTTTAGCCACAACATACTCATTTTTGCAGAGTGGGTCACATATAGGATTTATATTTCAAAAAAATGATGAGTTTGAAATGTGATTACCACGTAACACCAATTAATGAATGGGTTAAATCCAGAAAAAAAACTTCGAGTGAAAAATATTTCTCAACCCCCTCCCTTCCCCTCTCATTCCCCTGTCTCATCAGCTACAAGCTTCTCAGGGTTCATACCCGTCACAGGAGGGACCTTGATGCAGTGAAGAGGATCCACGATGCGGCGGATGAAAGAGTGCGTATAGCTTTGAACTACGGTCATTTCATAAATTCGGGTTCCATTTGTGTTTCGTGTATATGTTACATCTGCCATTAGATTTTGTAAATTCAAGACACATTCTTCAATGCCTTCTATCTCCAAGAGTTATTTTGCAAAGCAAAACACATAACAATTGTTGGAAGTCAATTTTAATGATACTTGTATGGCAAATAACACAGGTCAGGTGGAACATATACACACACAAACGTCACACTTTTGGACCGCACAGTATGGTAAAGCACTACGGAAGCACATGCAGTTGGTATAGGAGAACTTGTATTCAGTTGCATTTATACCAAAGTGCACAAAATGTGCACTCAAAACGCCCATCATTTCCTCTCAAACCGAGCTTGATGGACATCGTTTCAGTAACGGATTCTAAGTTTGAATAAAGACACGTTGAAACCATTTTAACTACACCCCATTCCCGGCTTAGTCTAAGCATCAGACATTCGCGTGATATGCAGAGCCACACGAACGAACGTCTGATAGCATGTACATTTTACGCGACCCCGCGAACCAGCCAGTCAGAGTCGACTTTAGAAACTGTTAAGTCATTCCGATCAGAAATGTGAACTAAGCTGTTGATTGGTCAGTTTAGCTGTCATGTTTCTGTAATACAACAACGGGTTACGGAGTAACCGATAGAAGGCACCGGCTGAACGGTCAGAATCTCGAGGTCAAGACGCAGTTCAGATACTGTGACATTTTTCGATCAGAAACGTGAACTTAGCTGTTGATTGGTCAATTTGGCTGCCGTGTTTTTGTAATACAACAACGGGCCTTACAGAAAACCTGACAGAAGGCGCTCGCTGAATGGTCAGAATCTCGAGGTCAAGACGCAGACTTGTTTTGCATAAGTTATCGCCAATTCTGCTTGCATATCATAGACCCTTGCTGTGCAACAGGAAATTCCATAGACTATTCCCGGCTATGGTATCCTCGATACTGGAAGTGCCTTATTCCACACTGCAGTGTTTGGCCTTACTAAAATGCACGAAATGCGGTTTACTCCTCAAACACTGCTATGTGGTCCATAGGTATAATCATTACTCTAACGTAAATATGCCAATATTAGCGGAAACAAAACTGTTATTTACATCCACCACAGGTTCAATAAAATTGTGGATATTAAGGACATGTATATACGGCGCCCACAGATGCTGACTAATAAGCAAACTGTAGGGCTTTATGGTCAGAATCTCGAGGTTAAGACGCAGACTTGTTTTGCATAAGTTATCGCCGATTCTGCTCGCAGTATCATAGACCCTAATTGCTGTGCAAGAGGATATTCGATAGACTATTCCCGGCTATGGTATCCTCGATACTGGAAGTGCCTTATTCCACGCTGCAGTGTTTGGCCTTACTAAAATGCACGAAATGCGGTTTACTCCTCAAACACTGCTATAATGTCCATAGGCATAATCATTACTCTAACGTAAATATGCAAATATTAGCGGAAAAACAAAACTGTTATTTACATCCACCACAGGTTCAATAAAATTGAGGATATTAAGGACATGTATATACGGCGCCCACAGATGCTGACTAATAAGCAAACTGTAGGGCTTTATTAAAACTAAACAGGGTTTGGATATTTTCACGAGGTGGCCAAAATGTCTTAATATTATTCAAATACTTATGAGCGTGCCTTCACTAATGCGCAAAGTTGCCATACAAAATATGTGACGATGGTAGTGCCCATCTCGCATCCAAATTATTATCATTTTACTCTCGAAATGATAAAATGATACATTTTTTTTTCATCCATAATGACAACTATTCATCAGTGCACAAACTCATGGTCCAATGGTATGCGGTGTTGGACCCACGTGCTACGGTAAATGGGGTCGAACCTTGACGGGGAACACGGTGCCAGTGTCATTGGGAAAGACACTTTACTACAATTGCCTCTATCCACCCAGGAGTATAAATGGGTACTTGTGATACCAGATTGCGCTGATGGCGCAGCTGCAAAAAAGTGGTCTCATGGCCTGATGAACAGGGTTAATAATCCTGAAGCGCTTTAGGACCTACGTTTGGTATAAAGCGCTATATATAAGCACCACACACACTGCAAAAACTGAAGTGTTAATTTAACACCATTTGGTATCTATATAGGACAACACCAGAACAATTTAACACCAGATGGTCCTATATAGATACCAATGGTGTAAATTTAACACTCCAGTTTTTGCAGTGCATTATCTCACTCATAGAGGAATTTCGAATTGGCACTGAAGCAGATGGCCTTAGTGTTGTCTTTTGTTGAGGGGATTTTTTTTTTAATGTCCTCAATTCATACAGTGGTTTAGGACTGAGAGCCTCTCTTTCAGAGCTATAAGTTTGGGATTCGTCTGTTATCATCCGTTTTTATAACATCTATTCCTAGCTCCATGTTCTCACGTTGGGTGGGGTTTTTTTTTGGGGGGGGTGAGAATTATTTTACTACTTGCGGTTGTTTTCTGTATTTTAAATGAGGCCAGTATTGGGTTAATATACGTGACTGTTCAAGTTTACTTGGGTGTCTAAACAGACCGAACCCTCACAGCTCCCTCTTTTTCTCAGCTTTAAACGATACCTCGCAACTATCGAAACATATTTGGAGAGTATACTTCATTAGCTTTTTACCCAACGATATTTCCGATCAGGTAAATACTTATTGATATATGACGAATTCAAAACAAGTGCCAATTTTTTAATCCGTGCATCCACGGTCTCAATTGTCATTTATTAGGAATGTAATGGGTTTGGGGTGAGGGTAGTTTTGCTTTCTTTAATGTTTAAATTTGTCTTTCTTTATTTCGTTGTTTTTTTTATTTCTTACTATTTGTTAACAATAGTCAATATCCTTTTGGAAATAATGGTAGTCCTGAAAAGGACTGTTTGGTTATTTTTCTTAGATATTTTACTGTGCTGCTCTGTCTCTACCTCCTATACTTGGTATAGCCTTTTTCACAACTGCAAGTTTCGGACTTTTTTTTTTTAATGCGGCATTCAAAATATCAGTCGTCGTGGACAAAACGAAAAAGCGGTACTTGTATTCAATTGATCATAACTCAATAAATAGTTACCCGATTGGAAAGATTTTTCTGTGTTGAAAAGCTAATGAATTATACTCGCTAAATGTAAATCAATATTTGCGATATCTTTTTTAAAAGATGTGAACAAGAGGGGGCTTTGAGGGGCCGGGGTTTTTGTGTGTGGGACACCCTATATTTTACGATTTTTAGTTGGATTTTTGGCGGGAGCCGAGGTCGGTGCACGGGGATGTGGACATCATGGTCTCTGCCGAGCACCAAGACTACCTCACCGACCTCCTCCAAGATGGTGGCCTGGAATCTAAGACGATCATAGAGGACATACAGGAAGCCTTTGAGGAGCAGAGCGCGATCAACACCGAGGAGGAGAAAGAGTTCTTTGGAAGTTACCAAAATCTCTCCCAGGTATGGATCGTTTCAAACTCTTCTTGCGAAATTTGAATCACCAAAGTGGGTGGACTTACACTCAAAGTTAGAATTTTGAAGGATTTTTCGAAGTCCACAGATATACATTTTCTACTCGAATAAATCTAATTCATTTCTGATATGATTAGAAACACGAAATTTGCTTTCTACATCTGCATTAAAAAAGGTTACATTGGGCCAAAAAAAAGTCTCCGGTTTCTGGTATGGAGCTTGTCCAAAAAGTGGTGCGGCGACGCGGTTTTTTTTTTTTTTACTTTGCTTCAATGGTTTCTCCAAATGTCGGCTGGTGATGAAAACATTACAAATGGACTAAACTTAAATATATATGGAAGTCCAGAGAGGCCACATAAAGCTTATTCTCGATCATAAATCCATCTAAAAACACGTTGAACAGCAGCAGCAGCAGCAGAATTCCGATCAAGTTTAGTCATTTGTCATTGAGAGACATTTGATCATCTTGAAACATTTTCATTTTTGACATGCATACGGCGAACCGCGCGCACGCGCATACCAGAAACCGGAGACTTTTTTTTTTTGGCCTTACATGTATATACCAGTGAGGGTTTGTGGATATCTGCATGGAATAATATGTTTTGAGATAATGTGTGGTTCTGAAAAGAACCGGTAGAGAGATTCGTCCACATGTGTTGCCGCAAACCCTCATTAGTTTACACTACCGTCATGCAAGGTTTCAAATCTTATTTATATTATATACCAACATTTATATTTTGTAAATATAAATGTAACAAGACAATGCATGCCTAGTAAGCTGTTTCCAAAGCTCACAAAGTGTTATTGGATCGTTTCAAAATGTCTATTCACTGCATGGGAGTCTTTTCAAGCATCTTGTTTACACAATAAGTTGGATTTAGTCTGGCCCCTCTTCACCAGCCAACAACCAGGTTGTCACGAGTGATAGTCAGTAAGTAGTGAGTCCGGGAGCCAGTCGGGTACTACGTGGTTTATAATAGGCTGTCCTCTCTGGTACTACCAAAAATAAATACATATAATAACAAATTAGACCAACTTTTACCATGAAGGAAATTAAAGTGCATGTATCCGTACAAATCCATTTTAAATCAGTTTATACATTTTGAAAATTTGACATAAATAAACTCTGCTCAAGGCTTTTATAAAGAAAGATCGTTGAAGAAAAAAAGTTCAACTCGTTTCTAGATGTTTGATTTCCATGTTGATTTGTTCTTTGGCTCATAAGATCAACGAATGGATGTTCACGTTGGGCGCCGACTATCCTGACATCGTAACGGTTTACGAGATAGCGACGTCGTACGAAGGGCGACCCATACACTGCCTAAAGGTATGTGATACATCCATCATCCAAATTACGATATTTTTAGGCACAGATTGGAACGCGTGTTGAAGTGTATAACTTGTCGCGCTTCTGGAAAGATAATAAGTGGTTTAAATTTTTGTAGATACGACTAGAGCATTCCGACTTGAGTCAAGTCTAAGTAAAAGGAAGACAACGTGACGTGAAGAAATTGCAGTTTAAGACGTGATGGGGGAAAACCCCAGAAGAATATTCTGAGGAAAACCCATCAGGCAGGGACTGAGAACCAGTCCATGCACATATTGGCCCAGGCTGTACAACAACACTGGTATATGAAGATACTATGCCCATTGGTTGACCCGGGTAGGAGCAGAGTAATTTTTCCATCCACTTTGTTTCAGAAAGAAAACGAAAACCGAAAATGTTGGCCCCAAAAATGTAACTCACGGCTCGTACACAGTCATGTAGTAAGAGTTTAACAACCCACATTCCGCCGCTTCTACACCCTACCCCAAATGAATGATGTCATACCATGGAGGGTGATTTTACAACACATCTGTCGCAAGGGCGGATCCAGAACACAATTTTAGGGGGGCCAAAACAAAATTTGGTCCCCCCCAAAAAGTGGGTCAAAAAAATTACGGCGTGGGGTTTGGGGCCCGCTTAAGGGCCCCGAATTTTTTGTGGATTCTAGATGCTCTGTTGTGCGATCTGAGGCAATTTCTGACCACTTTAACCAATGTTTTTTTGAGGAAAAGATGGCGGTGTACTCATTGCCTGCCTTTATTGCGATGTTACATAAACAAAACAAAAAATTGGTTTCGTTTGGTTGGGGCATGGCCCCCTTTGCCCCCCCCCCCCGGATCCGCCCTTGATATTCTGTCGACAGACCGCCATGCTAACAGACCCCCGCGCTAAAAGGTAGACATGATTTTTTTTCCGGTGAAAAAACCGGCCTCCATAAAATCGAAACACGGAAGGGGGGGTATAGGCTATAGACAACATCTTTCTATAGGGTGCGATGTTCAAATCGGACGGTCGTGTGCCAAACTGATCAGCAATTAACATGTGTTAGAATGATCAGTAGCACTTTCAGTTCCTTAATTTCAGTTTCTTATTTACTTTGCGACTCCATCTTCTGCAAGATGTCTTTTCGAGGTTTACATATCGCGTGCGGGCATGACCCCATGACGTTAAGGAGGTTAAGGAAGACTGTAGCTTGTTCTCAACCTCATGGTAACAGTGCAAGACCTGCTGATGTCGTGCTGGCTTTGAGTAATTTACCGAACGCAATATCAACTTCAGACGAACTAGACAAGCCGCTGTGAATGAAACAGCGAAGTCGCACCTGATTGGTTAATTCGTCACTGATGCATGACGCGGGCAGGTTGACGCGACGCATGATTGGCCGGCTTATTAGAGTTACTGCGCATGTTAAAACAAGCGTATCACAATGTAGGTTTTTCAAAACGCATTAAAAAACACATGATATTTACATTACAAGATATAATTTGTAGAATAAAGATTGAGTCAGCGTACTTGAACTCATTTTTGTTCGTCTTATAAAGGCGTCGCACAGCATTGCTTTTTGGCCATTAGAGTAATCCATACTTTCTGTGAAGACACAATTCTTCTTTTTTTTGGCATATTCTTTTTGCAAAATACATATTCTAATAAAGGTTATTTTTTTCAAGTCAAATAATAATACCACCACAAACTGTTTTTCAATTGGAGTGCACTTATTGTTCAAATATAATAATCATTTTTAAAGGTCTTTAAGTATCGTGACTAGAATTTTACTTAGGACACATTTTTGCCAATCCCTAAAATTTGAGGGTACTATTTGACGTACTTTTTTGGTACAATGTATTTATTTTTGTTTTAAAAAGTGCACTCCCTTAAACATTAAAAACGGTCCATGCTTTCCTGAGGGCGCTCTTGCTGCGTACGGCACACTTTTCAGTTGAGGGTTTCTGTTCAAATTGTGAACACGAAAAAAATGCTCATTGATAACATTAAATTGTGAGAATCCGTTTGCTCATTGACTTACTGTTATGTATATTAAAACAACAACGAATCACCGAAAACAGAAAATATCCAAAATTCTGGCAACTTTTGTTGCTGTAATAGGCCCTAGCTACAAGGAGGTTTCTACATAAGTGGCATCTCACTTTTTTATCATGAATAATGGCAAATGACACTTATCATAGAAACCAAAAAGGCACCAAAATACCTTTGAAAAAAACTAGTCAACTCTTTTCTTTTTTTTGAATTATTGATGGCGACTTTTCTCCGTTTTCCTTCCTAAATTTGGTTCATTCATGGAAGTGGGAAAACGTCCATGTTTCATTGTATAATTGTATTTAACGGGTACTCATCAGTTCGTAGTAAAAGATCAGTGGTGGACAGCTGAATTTTGTGATCTTTTTTGGCATAACTACAGAGCTGCCAACTTTGCATCAATCAGGGAGATTTTGTACAACAATCAGGGAGATACTTAGAATTATGCATATGATACAGGGGAAAAGTTCCATTATCAGGGAGATTTTCAAATTTTGTTCATCAGAACATGGAAAGATTGGTTTATTTTCAGGGAACTTTCTGCAGAATCAGGGAGAATTGGCAGTTCTGCAACTAGTACGCAAATTACATGAAACTTTCAGAGTAAGGCCCCCCCCCGAAAAAAATAGTTCTACCCTACCTCCCCTATGTTGACAGCCCCTTCCCTAATTTCTATTGGGAAAAATGAGGGAAAGAACCAAAACCATCAATTACTAATTTTTACCCTTGACTACACGCAGACACCTCACACCTCCATGAGCTTGTACAATAAAAGAATTACCCCCCTCCAAAAAAAAACACATTTCCCTACCTATCCATACCCTATTTTCAAATGGGAAGCAGAACTATGTTTTGGTCCTACTGGTCAATCTCATGTACTTTGTCCCTACGTTAATTATATGAAATGGAGCGAGCCAGATATATATTTGTTTAATATTTGTTTGTCTAATTCGGTCACTTTCTTTATTGACTCACATAGGCCTATGGCTCAATATTGGTGCCAGTGCAAGTTTTAATTGACCATAGGGAACAGGTGTTCAAAATGAGTCCGTGTATAAACAATATTCATAATAACTATAAGACATTTCTGTCATGAAAACTCGGCCATGATGGATTGGGGTGGACGTCATAAACCCAATCAACCAATCATCCGTTCATCCCTTAATAATGATTTACAAAGCAACGCAACGCCTAAAATTGCATGCATGCTCGGATGCAGATACACATGCACGCAAAATATCACAGACACATCGCGGCTCACATGCATTTCGTCAAAATCATATAACCAAACTCTGCTTCCAATATGAAAAAGCAATACTTCTTCAGTAAAAAGTTCTAAACGAAAATTACATAACAAGTTACATAGGCATGCAAGTTATGTTACAACTTATAATTTCACCTAAAATGATACGAAAACCAATAGGCCTGGACAAGCTTATATAGCGTGAACCTATCCCCCTCCCTACCCGGTACAAGGGCGGATCCAGGAGGGGCCAAAGGGGGCCATGCCCCCCCCCCCCAAAAAAAAACGAGACCATTTTTTTTTTTTTTAATGTGACATCGCAATAAAGGCAGGCAATGAATACACTACCATCTTTTCCTCAAAAAAAATGGTTAAAGTGGTCAGAAACTGCCTCAGATCGCACCACAGAGCATCTAGAACCCAATTTTTTTTCGGGGACCCTTAAGCGGGCCCCGAACCCCACGCCGTAATTTTTTTGACCCACTTTTGTGGGGGTCCAAAAAAATTTTTGGCCCCCCCCCAAAAAAAAATTGTGTTCTGGATCCGCCCTTGACCCGGTACCCCTGCACCCAGGCCCGACACCACATCACTTTGTATTCCATTAATTTACGGCAAATTACCGTTAAATTTATGGGAAATTCGTGTTGAAATTACGGTCACCGTCATTTTAGGAAACCCGTAACTGACCGTAATATTACGGGTCTTTGTTGGCAACCCATTTGACAGTGCTTTACCGTAAGTTACGGGCAAAAAAGAACGAACGCAAATAACTTTCTGCAACTGAAACGCATGTGTCTGGGACTATAAAAAAGCAAGCACAATCAAGGAGGAGGGATGTTAATTCACCCAGGCCCCTCCCTGGCGCTCAACTCCAAGATTAAACCAAAAAAAAAATTATAATTCTGGTTGCCACTATAAAGGTGTCTGATCCGTACCAAGCCACAGAGAGCACGAAACCAGCCATCTTCATCATGGGAGGGATCCATTCCAGAGAATGGCTGTCACCGGCTACCGTCATGTTCATAACCAATGAGGTAAAACGGTAAAATGACGTCATGGACGGTCATGGTATAATTATCACTGATCTCCATGCAAAAAATCTGGATAGCCCATTCACTGCTAGGGGTGCACACAAGTGAATAGACCAAAACTCCGTCAGCCGAGCTCATGAATAAAATTACACACTCAAACTCTTCTATATTAGAGAGTTTTGAGAGCCATAGAATTGGGAAATTGAGGATATATGGCAATACACCAAGTAGCGCTATTTAGCCATGTGGTGGAGGGATCCGTTTTCAAGATGGCTAAATTTCCAATTTGGGAAACTCACTCGTTTTAGATGTCGTTTTCTTCTGGTGATAAGTTCTCGAAAAGTCATCGGTCAATCCACCAAACCTAGAAAAGAAAATGAAAGATGACATGTTGATCATCATTTTTCTGTGTAGTCTGAACACCTGTGAGGGTTCTGAGTATTTTTTAAAGAATTTTGAAGTATGGGCATTTATCACTGTTGTCTGTGGGAATTTATTTCAGACGCGAAGTCACCGACTACAATATTACCGCTCCTAGAATAATAGATTTGTAAAGAAAGATATCTTATTAAATTGACTTCTACACTTTTTTGGGCCAACTTATTATTTTTTTTATAAAAAATAAATAAAATGGCAATAAAATATATTTTATATACAATTTTTGTTTAGAAAAAAAATGTTTCGTATATTTCATGAAAATTCTATTTTAGTTTTTTTGAACGATGGGTCTGGTTAAGACTGGTTCCCTCCACACATTCGAATGACGGGATCGGGAACCAGCGTGTAGCTTCATTTCTTTGTACAGCTCGGAAAAGCAATGCAGACTTTTTTTACATGGAGATCAGTTATACATCATTATAACTGCTCGCGATCGCACAAATTTTTGCTTAGCAGAATCTATTCGCTAAGCAGAAATTGGCTGAGGACCAGTTATATGCAATATGCATCCTGTGATATTTTGACTGGTAACCTGTTTTTGCTAAGCAAATATTTTCTATGCTTAGCAAATTTCTGTGATTAACAGCTGCATGACTTTGGCCCTCTGATTCTATTGAGCTACACAGCAAAAAAAAATCCAAAGCGAATTTTCGGTAGTCGTGTAGTATAGCTCGTTGGTGTAGTTTAGGACCCCGTTCCATAAGAGAACAAAAAGATACTTTTATGTTTTGGGACTTAATACCTAAACATTTGGCTATGATACAAGCAGGAAAAGTCACTTTATGTGTTTGGAATCATCTACAATAGTTGAATATCAGCTACCTTAATTTTGTGGAAGGAGGGCAGGGTTTTGGTTTATGAACGGAACTTGTAAAACATAAGAGGTGCTCTAAACTACACGACTACCAAACGTTCGTACAAATATCAGGAACAGTATAAGGGTGTTGCCTCAAAAAAAAATTCTGGAAACCAAGATTTCTTCTTATGAAATCTCAATGTTCAGTAATTATTAAAAGCTCTCGTAATATCCGTACACAGTTAGTGGAAAACTACGGCATTGATTCTGAGATCAAGGAACTGCTGGAAGGATTGGATTGGTACATCGTGCCCGTCTTCAACGTGGATGGATATGTCTTCAGTTGGGAGAAGGTGATTTATTTCCGAATGCACTCTATGTGGATTGATTGTCCACTCTGTCACTCGTATGGTGCCGTTTAGACTGAACATGGCCTCAGTAATGAGACAGATGACGGCTAGTCTTAGTTCAAGTCTGGATTTGTGTTCTTGTTTTTTGTTCACGGGTCCTCGGCAAGCGCAGTCGCTAAGGGGGGGGGGGGGGCCCCGGCGAGCAACTGGCCCCCATCTGCAAAAACCATAAGCGTAAAAATTGTTTGCAATTGTGTTTTACTCTTGTGGTGTGCCCCCCCCCCCCCCAGCTGGTACTGTGCCCCCAATGCCCGGAGCTGGCGACGCTGCTGGGTAGAGGGCGCTATTCCAGTCTTTGGAACTTCGGCAACGCTATACCCAAAATTGACTTAACAGTATTTCGTGCCGCGTCCGCGCCTATATTATATTAGCAAAATCACAATATTTATTTTCCAGTTTTCTGAATACTTGTGGCTTGATTGTCAAACATTGTTTTTCGTCCCTATGCAGTACAGATTTTGGAGGAAGACGCGATCGGAGTACGATCACAATCGATGCAAAGGGGCCGATCCGAACAGAAACTGGGACTTCGAATGGGGAGGTCGGTAAATGGAATCAACAAACAAAGAGACAATTCAACTTATTTCCATATTTTATTTCATCACAATTAAAAAACTTTAAAAGTGGAATTCATCGTCCCAATAATGTGCACATAAAACAGTATACGTAATTGAAACACGTAAGAATTTACATAAGGCGAAAAAAAACCAATTTACAAATACAATTCAGAAATATTACAGAAATAAAGCTTTTAAACACAACATCAGTTCATTTTAAGCATTATAGATCTAGAAGGTATGAATCACTGATAACAGGATGGGCGAAAACCCCTTTCGGGAAAAACACGGGGAAATTCCCGATCCGGCTCCACCAGTTGCAACCAATTTTATAACTCCGTAGATCAGCGCATTTTTGAACTAGCGTGACACCTTTGTACATGACGGATGACTGACTGACAGATTGTAACGTGTTAGCCGGGCAGTGCTGTCATATATGATTACCCCGCAACGCCAATTGAATGTGGTAAATCCGGTCCAATGCGTGACAAGACTTCCAGTGAATAGCCATTCGGAATCAAATGAGTATAAAAAATTCTGTGCCCTGGATGGAACCGGCTTTACTAGGGCTACGTGGAGTGTCATGGCCTAGCGGTTAAGAGCACCGGACCCAGGCTCTGGTGTTCCAGAGGAAAGAGTGGCGTGGGCTCGAGCCCGGGCCCGGACACTTGTGCCCTTGAGCAAGGCACTTAACCATTATTGCTTCGTCCTTCGGATGGGACGTCAAGCCGGAGGTCCCGTGTGTTGTATATGGCCTAACGCACGTAAAAGAACCCAGTAACACTCCCTTGTGGAAGTCCTTATACTCCCTTGTGGAAGTCCTTAGGAGAAGAACCAACCAAGTATACATTGTCTTGTTATCGCCTCACAGTCAGCGGCGTGAGTGACATGAGCTGTGACGACACCTACGCGGGACCCTTCGCCTTCTCTGAGACCGAGGTCCGTCAGATAGCCGACTACCTGACGGATCTGAACGCCAGGCAACCCATCCACGGCTTCATCGACTTCCACGCCTACAGCCAGCTGTGGATGACACCGTACGGGTATGACACGGTGCTACCTGATAACTACCAAGAACAGGTGATGGTGAAAGTTCTGCTTAAAGCTGTCTACGCTATATAATTAGGAGTCCTCTTTTATGCAACTTTTGTACGGATTGTTTTTTTTTAATTATTAATTGAAAATAAAACAAATAAAAAGAGACGTATAGAGAGACGTTTTGTAATAACCCGGAAACGATTTAACGAGGAAACTCTTGCTCAAAGTGAAGATAGGACTGGTAATAAATACTCTTTTAAATTATTCCACTTGAAGTGTCTTTTTTTAACGTACAGTTTTACCATCATATTGGTTTTCTTTTTTATTATTATTATCTTCATTGTTAATTGTTAATTTTATTATTTTATCATTGTAATTGCTGTTTTTTTCTCTCTTAAATGTTTTTATTTCTTATCACAGGACCATGATGTAAAACAGCCTTTGAGCTGATATTTTGTATCATGTATAAAGATTTTGAAATAAATAAATAAGTGGTATCAATTGGAAGAAAATCATTGAAACTCAGTTCACGTGGGCACCGATTTTTAAGTGCGTTAGCAGCGAATCAGTTATACGAGCCACATATTGTGAATTCGTTTGTCTCCGTTTTCTCAAAATGCAGGCTACAGTATCAACAGAGCTGAGAATTCAACAACTTAGTAGTTATTCACACTTTTTAAGTATTTCAACACACTTCTTAAGTAGCTCAAACGAAAAACAACTGCAAATAAAGTAAAACGTTCCCATGTACCCTTAAGCAAGTACAAGTCTATCGTTTTCAAAAACCTTGTGGTAATGTCCCATTCTATACGCGCGAGATCGAAATGCGTCAGTCCACAATTATCATGTTGCGGCCGTCTTGATTTTCCCATTCAAATCAACGTAACCAAAGCGAGGCTGGAAGGAAAAATAGTCTGGTTCCTCTTTGCACCAAAAACATTATCATTCAGTACTGTTATTGGATAAAGAGCACGTTATGGTGGCAGCGTGATAAAGTGCAGTTCGCAGCTAAGTCCTAATTTGAAATTAAGTTCTTCTCAAGATAGAGATTAGTTCATTATGTTTTTCTGATATTTCTTTCGTTTATTATTCACAGTATAACTTAGCAAAGGACGCAACAGACGCCTTGAGGAAAGTCAACGGAACAAACTACACCGTCGGCAACATTGCAGACGTTATATGTAAGTCCTTCAATTATTTTGATAAATCTCTACAGAAGTATTTCCATTTGGGAATTTCCGATGGCAACTGCTGTTCTAACATCTTCAGTGGGTAAACTTTTTGTACCACAACTTCAGTTTGTCTTAGCGAGAAGGTCCAGTGCGGTCACAGAGGAAAGAGGTCATTGGCCAAACGGATGTGGGCATGTTATTAATTTTAAAATATCGCAATGGCGGTAATTACTATTATTCAAATGCAAAGTCTGCTTACTTTTAATTAATATACGTTTAATTAATGGTTTTATCAATTCAAATAAAGTAATTCTATATCCCTTTATTTGCTTGATTGTACAGACAAGGCATCTGGAAACAGCGTAGACTGGGCCCGCGGAAAGCTCCGTGTCCCTTACACCTACGCAGTCGAGTTACCAGACAAGGGACGGTACGGCTTCCTGATGCCTCCCCGCTACATCATCCCGACTGGAGAGGAGACTATGGAGGCCATCAGGGTCGTAGGTCAAGGGGTCATGGCGTATAAGGGGTCGGCATCCAAGTTGGCCGCTGGTTTACCGACGGCTTGATTTGCCTACGTGTGCTTTAGAGTGCTTCGTGAAGTGATCCCTGTGTGACGTCATCTGGTTATACCCGCAATAAATGCTGCACTTTTAACTAAATTATGCAAAATAAGTTCGCAATTCACATCCCGACCGCACAAAATGTGCTTTCAAAGTATAAGTGTAAATACATGTGTAGGTACATGTAAATACAACAGGAGTATGCATTGTTTGTTGACCTTTTGAGAAATTATTTTGAAAAGTGCATTATAGGCCCTACAGGCCAATACGTTTAAACACGTACAATTTCACAACCGTTTCTGCACTCAAATCTTGCCGATATAATTTTATTATCCAAATGCCACAAAATTAATGGCTTCAATCGGAATTCATTAATTAACCCATTATTTAAAGAAATTCAAATCAAATCCAATCAATCCACCTTTAGCGGTGCAAGGCCGACTTGTGGTTGGATGTTTGGAAAACGATAATTAGATCTAAGCTAAAGTCTCAAATCTCGCGAGAGTATCTCCCTAAGTCCCAGATTACGTCACACACACTCATTTCTAAATAAATCAGGCTTGTTTCTTTCCTTCTTACACTCCCGTTAGTAACGAGCGTTAGGGGGACTTGAACAAGTCGAATACGAAGCACTTTAGTGCGCGTGGCGGCAAATAACGCAGCCGATAAACGAATTTATTATACAAGTCGTAGTTTTGTGGACGAATGGAAAAAGCAGTAAAACAATGGCCTTAATTCGTCGACCACAAAAATACGACTGGCAACGCCGCACCCGCATACCCACCGCAATAATTTAATTATTAGACTGATGAAACTGAAGATTAGTTGCAAGTTAAGTGCGATATTAACAGGGCTGGAAATATCGCCACCACGGATATAAGCCTTATATACGAGTCGGCCATATCAAATTGAAAGTGAGGTTAAACCTTCATTTTGGGGACTTGCGGAATGAAAGCAATGAAATAAAGTTAATTACTAATAATACCAGTCTGTTCTGATTAATAATTTAAAATTGTGATTAAACATTGCCTACCCTAATGTTTTAAGCCACAATTTAACAAAAACAGAAAGTGAGGATTGGAATGCTTAGATAGTTCACAATTTATAAACTACATTCAGGAAAAACAATCAGAGTGGCTTCCTCGTGCATAAGGTCATTAATACACAATTCTGATATAACAAACAATTTGGCTAGGTCCGAACGAGTTTGTTATAACGAGACTCGACTGTATATAGGGCCTATTATTGTTAAACTTTAGGCTGTCTGAAACGGGCTTCCAGCGCTATGGCTACGGCTATTCCCAGCTTGTGCCCACGGTAGTTGTAATGGGCGAAGACCGTGTATACAATCTAGACATGATATTCGGTTACCTTTTGCTAATCAACGTCAACCTCCACCTCAGAGTCTACCTCATCAAGCAGAGAGCGGAGTTGATTATTGTACATGTGTAGTAATTATTGTGGAACTCGTACTCGTACATTTTTAAAAATGCCTTCGTAGTCGCACTGCACTATTAAAGGCTATAGTCGTTCTCGACCTAACACACGCATACATATTGGTACTCATGACAAGGTACTCAAGCCACTTGGCAAAGTACTCGTACTCGTACCCGTACTTATACCGTACTCGTACCCGTACTCGTACCCGTACTCGTACCGTGTACCCGTATTCGTACTTGTACCCGTATTCATACCCGTACCTGTACCATTACCCGTACTCGTACCCTTACCCGTACTCGTCCCCGTACTCGCAGTGGCGCACCCAGGATTTGGCATTGGAGGGTGCTCACAATTGTTGTTTTTTCCCCATTTTTTTTAGAAGTAATTTTTTTTTCAAAATATGTTGCCCAAAATTTGTGGCCGCAGAAAAAAATTATTATTATTATTATTTTTTTTGGGGGGGGGGGGGGGGTTCGGGCCAATTTTGACGTTGGTGGCGCCACTTACACCCCTATTATACTACTCGAAAATAGGCCACATACACACCACCAAGGTCACATCGTGGGACTCGTACCCATACTCGTACCCGTATCATGGAAATGCATTCGACTACCGTAAACGACAGTGCTATACTGTGTAATAAGTTCGGAATACAAGGCACGAGCCTTATATTATGCATATGTGTTTTCCCGGCTATTTTAAAACATTTTTAAAATTCGTTCGAATTCACCAATTCTAGCTTATATTCAAATTCGTCCGGCATCATTGATTTAGTGCGCCTCCAGTGTTTAATTGCGTCTTTTGTCAGGCAATTTAGTTCAAACAATGATTACACGTTTTTGACCCGGACTATTCGATTTCGTCTCGTCTACGCCAATAGCTAAAATTATATTCAATGGCATATTTATGAGAATAAGTCTTTACTTTTTTTTCTTTCCGTATACTATATATGAATCTTTCAATGCATTTTAAAACATTTTTCGTTCGAATTCACCGATTCTTACATTCAAATTCGTCCGGCAACATTGATTTTGTGCGCACGGTCCCGCAGTGTTTAATTTCGTCTTTTGTCGGACAGTTAGTTCAAACAATGAACACACGTTTTTGCTATATCTTCAAAGGCATATTTATGAGAATAAGTCTTTACTTTTTCCTTTCCGTATATTTCTTTATAAGTTATGTGTCGTTCCTTGTGGTTTATTCTGTTAAATAACAATGTTACAGACTCGGATACATGTATAGGCATTTTGCACATGGATTTATGGGTATTCGATTTCGTGGCTTTTGAGATTTCCTTTTTTTTTCATTGTAAGACTTTTAATTCTTTTCTTTCATTTGTTTTTAATAACGTTGTATTTCAGTGCTCTGCTTTCGTCCGAAAAAAAAAATCATGCGAGCGAATGTGCCAATTGTGCTTGGGACACAAGGAAAGTGCCTTAGAACACACCAGACTAATGCACTTTATACAAGTTTTAAATTGATTGAGAAAACAATCAAAGGACGAATGTGCTTTCTGAATGTTGTCATTCTGCAACAGCCTAGACGACTTTGATCTGTAATGACGAATATTCTCGACCTGGAAACTAAAGAGGGTGACCAAACTTTGAAATTGAATGGTACATGACTAAATTGGTTTTGTTAATTAAAATCGTGTGGAATTTTTTCTCGGACGAAATGGAATGTTATAGAATTGGTGAATTTGCATGAAATATGTTTCAAGGCGGGAAAACCTATATTAAGGAAATGCATGTTATGATGTAACTATACAGAAAAACACTGCACCTCTTCAAGTATTCTTTAAGTACGTATCTAACTTGAACTACAACCGCAATGTCGTGTACTTAGTTTAAATGAAATCCTAGAAGTGACTGAAATAACCTTGTAATACTGTCTGTATTTAATCTCAATTATACGATCGCTGTTCTTTCTCATCTCTAACTGAAATCTCAACCATATACAATCTGTATCATACAAAATCTGTATTGTATAATCTTGAACAGTCTATAAGACAACTTCATATACAGCCGTAGGCCTACTATGTGCAATTAAACTTAATTATGAAATGCAAACGCTATAGCTTCTGGAAATTTTTGTTGCGGGCATAGAGAAATTTTGTTTGCAAGAGTATTGTGTGCATTTCTTGCGACCCACAATTATTTGAAATAATTTTGTGAGTAAACCATCAAAATAATGTTAGGCCAAAAAAAATATACTCGGTCTCTGGTCAGCGCGCGCGTCGATTTTAATCATGCGCGTCAACCTTTTTTTTCCTTCAAACTGACACGGAAGCTACAACAGCGCCCTCTATTGCCGCACCTCCTCAAATTTTTGAACCAAGGAGCACCAAAGAATGGGGAAATTGCACCAAGGCAAATGATAAAGGGCACCAGGGCAAATTATGGAGGACACCAATGTATAATGAGGACACAAAAAAGCAAAATAAAGTACCCACCTTGTCTGTACAATTCAAGCTTGAAAAAAAAAACCCACCAAAAAACACACACACAAAAACCGCGTCGCTGCATCAATTCCGGAACTTCGGTCTGACCAGAGACCGATTGTTTTTTTGGTTTTTGATGGCCTTACTCCGGACTATAACGCGCACATGGTGGTGCATGCCTACCTCATGATTCCTCGCCGAACCGGCCCCTGGCTATAGCTTCGATTCGGCCCAACCCACTAGCGTCCAGCTGATGCCGGCCTCAGCCTCATATAAGCTGTGTTTTAAAAGATTATCACATGATTTCGTTGCGGGCCTAACTAAGTGTTTTGACCAGATTCTAGTCGAGTGCACCAAAACTGCAATTTAGTACATAATAGCGCACCGTGCAAATGCGTGCGGTTAAAATCCAGCGCACACAGCACGTGGCTAGGCTAAAGTAACTGTAGTCACCAATTGAGGGCGCCCTTCCAGCCCACTCATCATTGTTTACTTCCGGTGTAGTTTTTGATCATCATTCATGTGTCACACACACGAGTCATTTATTCGCGGGACTAGAATCCAGGTTGCAGTCATACATTGTTGGCATTGTTTGCAACCATTTGGGATTTAGATGAAGCACAATGGGTGCTAAAGAATCCCATCAAAGACATGAAGCAGGCAAGGGATCACGGGAGAACAACAGTCAATTGAACCACTTCTTTGCGGTAAGTCACAATGGATCAGGAATTTCAGGGTAAAGTTGTTGTTAAATTATGGAGAAATAAAATATGAGTGACTTGCAGTATAAAGTTCTTCAGCATTACATCCGCCTTTTTAATATGCGTGCTTTAGTGCCACATGGATATGCATAAGTTGACTCATACTCATTGTGGCCGTAGAATACCATTCTTTTTGTTTTTAAAAGACATGTTAAAATAATAAAAGAAGAATATTCTTATTTATTTGGGGGATGAGAAAAAAAAAAATAATAAATATAAATGAATCGAACGCGAGTCATCCCGCTTTACCCCTATGCTACGCTTTTATGCATTACACCAAACTAAAACTTTATTTTGATTTAATACATTTTATAATTATAATTCAGTTTTTATTTTAAAGAGTCTGTTGCCTGTTATGATTGCCGGCAAGCGCCTGAACCTTTAGTAGTTTTTAGTTTGCCGTCATTACCTCTGGCAAAATATCCACTACCTTTTAAGTATGGAGGATTTGATTAAAGTCCAAACTGATGTATCTAAAATCACCTGACAACAATTGATTGATTATATCTAATAAAGTCATGGTAGGGGCAAGTCTTCAGGAATAACCCTTCATTCTTGTCATGTCATCTTTCCTTTCCTCCAGGTTGTTTCACACAGTGACAGAGTAAGCAGAGACGATTTCATTGTAAGTAACATTGAGCAAACCAACCAATTTTGAATTTTAAAAAAATGAACAAACAAACTCTGATGGTGACAGAACCTTCACCGTCACTGCAGCAAAGAATATGATGCCCTCGTCAATTAAACATGCAAAACTGTTGAGCAATTTAATACATGTATTGAATTCAATCCAAGTCAGTTCTTTTTCTTCTGTGAGTTTTCTTTTTGTGTTTATCAAATTTTTGATTATTAATTTAATTTTAATTACTTGTTTCATTTCATCACATAATCATTTAGGTTTTGAAGACACTGTTTTCCTAATAAGATATTTAAATCCATATTGTTTTTATTATTTCCATTGTTTTTGTTTTTAGTAAGCTACTCTTTATGAAAATTGATCAATGAATCTTTGTAATATGTAGCAAAGTAAACAAAGCTAACACCTCATCCCCGCCTGCTTAATTTTTCCTGCCTGCCTCCTTTTTAGTTGTTTTTAAATTTATACATTTGCAGTATATTTTGGAAATATATTGTCAATATAGTGTCGATTTCTGTGTTTCCAACAAAATTGCTGCTAGGTAGAAAGGATAACGGCTCCTTTGGACATGATTTTATATCAGTAAAGAGTCAAGAAAATGGACGAATCCATCCGCAATAATGGAAAACCCGTCATCTTAGAGGGAAAAAAATAGAAAAACACAAGCTCCCACCTCCTACCTTTTTCCAAAAAGCCAGGACAGGAAACTGTTCTATTTTTTACTCGGCCTAAGGTCAATTATAAAAAGTTTAGTTTCCCTTTTTGAGGATAGCAAGGAGGAGGCCCTTTTTTTATTCCTCAAGATGGCAGATATTTCCAGATGGCAAATGGATTCTTCAATTTTGTCGACTCCAAAGGACCCAGCCCTTTCTACCCGATTTTTAACTTGCATACATGGCTAAAATTTTGCTGGAAACAAATACAAATTAGATATTGCAAATGTATGATTAAAAAAAGTGGAGGGAGGCTCATTTTTTTATTTGGCGTAAATAATTCAAATAAAAGTACTTTTTTTTTTGTATTTTCAGAATTATTTCCCCGAGGTTGGTCGACCACTCGCAGAGAGACTGTTCACACGGATAAGTCCTTCCGACTCCGAAAGCACCAAACTGAAATGCACCGAACTGTTATCCCAGATCCTCTCAGTAGCGACAACCTCGGCACAGAATAGCTTGTATATTGCTGTTTTCAGTGGTATTAGTCTCGAACTTCAAGGTGAGATCAATGGTTTGTTCGGCCAAGAGCAAAATACATATGTTTACTATTATCCCATCCAACCTAGAAAATTATGCAGAACCTGAAGACACCATATGTTCGTGCAGATTCAGAAAAAAAGAAGTCACGCATGCTTTGCACCGTATGAGCGCGCAACAGTACGCTCGTGCGGAGAGTCCCTTCCATTGGGGCTTTTGAAACTAGTTACAAAGTGCCGTCTAACGTTTGCGCACAGAGTCCAGAAGTGGGATTAAAGTCTTAAAATTATATCATTGACATTGTAGATGTGACCAACCTTTTGGAGACGGCCCTCACGTTCTCCCTCAACAATGCCGGGGTTCCGGCGCGGCGCAGCGATGCCGACAACACAGCCATTCAGGCATTAGCGAAGGCGCTGACTTCCAAAGGAATGGTAACGACGGCGGCCGAATGGATGGATAGCATCTGCCCGGAGCTCTTCACCGAGATGCACCGGTGCCTTGTGGGATGGCTGCGGGGAGAGGAGGTAGGGCATTAGTCGATTGTACATGTGGTAAAAGTAGTAAAGTCTGTCCCGAGCCTATATGGCTCATCAGGCCGGTGTTTATCTCCGGTTTCAGTGGCATGAAACAACTGAGAATATTTCTACTCCCCCTGGATGGGATGCTAGTCCATCGCAGGTTACTCCCCAGCTAATGCCGGTACCCATTTATACTCCTGGGTGGAGAGGGGCAAGTGGGGGTTAAGTGCCTTGCCCAAGGACACAATATATGACCAGCGGCTGGATTCGAACCCCGGACCCTCTGATCATGAGTCACGAACCCTTACCACTAGGCCACACACTCTCCCGATGGTACATGTGGTGGATCATAAGTCATTGCAAGTAAATCATTAGTCATTCAGTCCCAAGTCAACTCACAAGCTATGCAGTCGAACTCTGACAAATTGAGGCGTTCTTCTCCATGTGACAAACCAATAAGTGAACATTTGCTTGCTAGGCTCATTTCATTGGATCCGGTAACATGTGTGTTGAGCTTACGACATTAGGGTGTCAGTTTATAATAATAATAATGTGGGGCTTATTCATAAAGTGCTTTATACCACAGGTGTCAAAACGCTTCACAAAAAAGTGCGCTTGTTAATCAGGCCATGAGACCAGTTTTTGCAGCAGCTCGAGATCAGCGTATTCTGGTCTCTACCTTCACAGGTACCCATTTATACTCCTGGGTGGGGAGAAGCAATTGTAGTAAAGTGTCTTGCCCAAAAACAGAAGCACCATGTTCCCCGTCAGGATTCGAACCCACGTACCACGGCACATGAGTCGAACACCATAACCACTGGACCACAGTGCTCCAGGTTTGGGAGTCAGGTTGGTGTAGCGGTACCTTCCTCGCCTTCCACCGCTGTGACACGGGTTCGAATCCCGCCTGGGCCAATATGTGGATTGGGTTTTCAGTCCCTACCTGATTCCGTGGGTTTTCCCCAGAATGTTCTTCTGGGGTTGTCCTCCCACCTCTAAAACTGTAATTTCTTCACAATGTCTTCTCTCTGTGGGTTTCTTCAGGTACAGTGCCTACGGCGCTTTTGAGGAATCCTGGGTTTCATTACCAGAAATAAATAATGATAATTAATAACAATGACATTTTTGTCAAAGAGAAACCTCTTACAGGATTCATTTAATTCTTGCATTTTGAGCAGAAGCCTTCCGATGTTTCCGGTGTTGAGGATGAATTCTCGGGACGGTTGCTGTGCAGAGCCTGGTGGTGGATTCTCCAGTCATCTCTCTCGAGTGTCTTCACTAAGAAGAGCAAGGCTAGGTCAGCTCAACAGTCTGAGGAGGCTGCAGAAGTAAGTTAGTTTTAACCTTTTTTCGCCGGACAAGAAGGGCAAGCCTGTTGCCCCCTGACCGACTAAGTCACTGACTGACTGAGTAAGTCACCGACTGACTTACCCTAACCCCCCAGTACCTCCCCAGGACTAGCCTGCTAAATCTAACAGAGTCTGATGGTTACTCATATGAGTTTCCCGCTCAATCCAACACAGTCCCACACCAATGCTCTTGTTTTACTATACTCCTGAGGACAATGCTTTGTGTTTCCCTTTGTCCCTGTAATATAACACTCTCCCATAGACTAAGCACACAAACCCACTACAGAGGACCGTTTTGAACAACAGACCCACGCCCGAGGACTGAAAGGATCTGTTGTTCTCCCTTTGTGTGTCTGTCCTCGGGGGTTATGTAGAACAAGTACAACCCAACTTGCCAAGTTGTTGGGTACCTGAATATATAAAATGACTGGCATGCTCAATCCAACAAAATCCAACTGTGCCTTATTTCTCTGTTGTCTGCTGGATCCAACAGAGTCCAACTTGGCGTTATTTACCAGCACCCAAGAGAATCCGACTCTGAATATTTTCAGTTGCCTACTGAGTCCAACAGATTTCAACAGGAATACATACAAGGGGTTTACTGCTGAATCCAACAGGACCCAGCAGGTATGTCAGATAGTTGGATCCTGTTGGATTGAGCAGGGCTAAGAAATGCATAAAATTATAAAATGTCAGATGTAACAGGGACAGGAAACTCTTTTCTTAGAATGACCCACATCTTAAAGTAACAGTCCATCATTTGTAATTTTTGCATTTTGTTCGTTTGAAGAAACAAATGTGCTCAAAATCTAAAGAAGGGTGCTGAACAACTATAACCTGATGAAGTTTCAGCTCAGCTTCAGCTGTATATTTCTAGAAAAACAACATTATAGGATCTCGATTTCAAATCACAAGTTGCTGAATCATGTTTTGAATTGGGCCTGAATTCAGAGTCGAGGACACGTTCTCACTGAGCCGATTGCAGCTACGCGATGTTGTGCATCGATCTGACGAATAATAGCAACCGCGCTTTGCCGAACAGAAATTTCCAACAGTGCGTCTTTGGCCTTCTTTCGTTGATTACTTCAAAATGACAGCATGCTAGAAAGAATAATTTCACAGGGAGTTTAGTCCCCTCACAATCTTTCAACCAAGTATGTTTTTCAACAATAATTACGCCAGTTACTTTTTGGATAGCTGCAAATGATGGACTGTAGAATCATTGAACACATTCTCTAGAATACTGAAACCATAAAAGAAGTGCTACTTGCCATCATACATGTTTGTCATCTATTCCTAGGAGTCAGCTTTGGACAGTGTATGGGATCTTCTCTACAGCAGCTCTGACCACGGCCTGAGCACCAATCGTCTACAGCACCACGTGTTCGGCTACCGGGGGCCGACGCTCATGATACTGAGCTGTGACCAGGGGGATGTGTACGCGGTGGCCGTGGACACAGAGTGGAGGTACGCATATGGGAACCGGTTGGATCGGCAACCGGGGTAGTGAGTGCAATTGGAGCTGTAGGCTCAGGCTTTCCGAATAAAAAGTTTGCTCAGGGTTTCGGATTTAAAAAAAAAAGAAGACAAATTTGTCTGCACAGGAATTTTGGGCGACATTGTGTGATACGCCCCTTTGCATGTACTGGTTAGCGCTCACAAACGTGGAGTGTGCATTGCCAGGGATGTGTTCTGATCACACTTACATGTTTAATAATCATACAGGATTTCTATAGCGCCATTCTATATCTAGATCATGGCGCTCAGAGCAACAACAGCCAATGATACAGGGAAAAGAACCACGAATTGGCTGCAGTGTAAAGGATCTAGTGCAAACGATGTTTTGCATTATGGACAGTGTTGTAGTACTCGGTACTCGTACTCGAGTACTACTCGAGTATTTCTTTTTAAGTACTCGTACTCATACTCGAATGTCAAAGTACTCGTACTCGAAATGACAAAATTCGTACTCGGGCAGCAAAGTACCCGTACTCAAATAGCAGTACTCCGGGGGAAAAATGGTAAGCTTGACTTACCACGGCCTTATTTTATCAGTACTTTCAGTTTGAAATGGTTGATTGGCTTGTGGAGAAATTAAAGTTTCCTGATTTTCCTCTGTGTACGTCCGGACAAACACATTTAACGGCTAGCCTTGAGTGGGTCTGTATATCAGTCTGATTTTCCTGGGCCAATTAGGCACAACAAACCATTTGCCGTATGGCCGTATTCGGAAGTACAAGTACTCGTACTCGTACTTGGAAGTACGAGTACTCGTACTCGTACTCGGAAGTACAAATACTCGTACTCTGAGACCTGTACTTGTACTCGGAGGTACAAGTACTCGTACTCGTACTCGGCAACCTAAGTACTCGGCAGTACTCAGTACTCGGAAAAAAAGTACTCGACTACAACTCTGATTATGGAGTTCAGCAAATTTTATGGTAGAGCTTTAAATTTTGCTTCTGCTCATAATGCTCTTTTTCAGGGAAGGAACGCAGTCTTGGGGAGGCAGTAGTTGCTGTGTCATGAGGCTAATGCCAGATCTGCAGAAACTTGAAGGTAAGCAAGGCTCAGTAGACCTGAGACATAATGACGTCACGCTGTGTTTACATGTGGGCTTTCCTATGGGAGCCAGGTGGGCACGAGAGCCCACAAGCTCCCATAGGAAAGCGTAAAGAATGCGTGATGTCACTAACCAGGGAACTATAATCTGTTCTCCCCAGGTTCTTTAATAATAATAGTGGGTAATTATAAAGCGCACGTATCCACCAGGACTGGTGCTCAAGCCGCTACATCATTATTACCCTGCTCATCATTGGGCCCATGAAACATTCCAAATACCATCTCAGCTGCCTGGGGAGTATACAGCTCGATGCTGCCATTTCGACGCAACGCAGCTAAACTCAACCACAACAACCATCTCTGCCCTCACAGGTACCCATTTACTCCTGGGTGGAGAGAAGCAATGAGTGACAAAGTGCCTTGCCCAAGGGCACACGCACCATGACTCGAACCCGCAACCTGCAGCTTTACCCGCAGACCACGGAACCAATGCACTTAACCACGAGGCCACAGCACTCCACTTTAACCCTAAGCATATGATAAAGCCAACTTATATCGGCTGAAAATGACGCTGGCTGGAGACGACAACTTACAGTGTCAGCTACAATGTCATAGGGCATCGTTTGAATTCCTAATTTTGTCCTAAAGAAATTAATTCCGTAGTCAAAAGAGTTAGTAAAAGCAAAATGCTTGGCGTCAACAATTTTACAATTTTATCGAATTTTAATGTATTATTATCGACAAAGTTGTCATGGAATTTCTTAAATGTACTTTTTTTAGAGGGCGAAAACATGATTTTTTTCAACGATCGATCACGCAACATGCCCCGCGGTATTAGCATCGGACGGAACCCCAAAAAGAAGATTCTCACGTTCAAGGAAGGAATGGAAGTTGTTGAACACAACCACAGGAGTGAATCAGTGCGTAGGCTGGAGGTGAGTTTGATTCGGTGGATTACCAAAACATGTGGAGTCAAATCTAGCCCCATATTGTGTCTCCAGTACTGGATGTCCTCCGGATTTAGAGCCAAAGACCAATACATGCTAAATTTTCTGAAAAAGTTGTGCATCATGAAGTTGAAATATAGCCTGTATTTTTAGTTGATATTTGCTACAATAATCAGGGAAAAATCAAAGGTTAAAGGTGCATGACCCATGACCTCGAGAAACTGAACTGGTTTGTCATTTTTATTCCACATGGTGTTTAGATTTGGGGTTGCGGCGACTCTGGAACAAGAACAGCCCAAGCTAAACTGAAAAAGATGGAAATGAAGGATGCTGAGAGAGCAGCAAAGGTAAGTTGGCAGAATTTTTTTTTTGATAAAGAAGATTGGAAAGTTCACAGCAAAAGTTACTGTTGTGAAAGTTACTGTGATGTGAAAGTTGCTGTCATGTGAAAGTTGCTGTCATGTGAAAGTTAGTGTCATGCGAAAGTTACTGTCATATAAGTTGCTGTCATGTAAAAGTAACTGTCATGTAAAAGTTACTGTCATACTAAAGGTACTGTCATGTGAAAGTTACAGTCATGTGAAAAGTTACTGTCATGTGAAAGTTAATGTCATGTGAAAGTAATACCTTGTAGTTCAATGGGCTCAAGTTTTGGTAATTTGTAGCTCACTTCAAGCCAGGTAATAACTGTGCTTGTATCTGTAAGTAGGACACTCCTTAGAACTGCTTGGAATCTTTCCTACCAGGAAAATATCCCAAGTTAGGGCTGTGGTGGCTGTGGGTTTTGTTAGTTAACAATCCTCATCTTGCAGTTAGAAATGTGTGCTCTTTATATAGAGGTTAGGTTTTAGTAAATGACTGATTGGCTTAATGCTCTGATGGGGTAATAATGAAGCATCTTCAACATCACATCGTATTTGGGTATGTGGGTATATTTAATTACTTTACATTAAGTATAGGAACTGGCATAAGACTTGAGCGATTTATGGCAATGATTGTATATGTACCTTGTAAGCACTTGGCCTTTTCCCCACCTATAGGTCTCTCTCATAGATGGCCATCTCTGAACTGCAACTGCGCATATTACGCAATCCAGCACGCATTGGGCAGTGTTGAAATTGTTCCCCATGCACGTTTGTTCTTAAAATGTGTTTAAAAAACAACGCAGCCGATGCGCATTATGATAGTTGACGCTCAATATGTCAATGCACGTGACATTTGAGAGAGACCCATTGCTTATAAATGCCTGTCCAAATTTGATTGCCATTTGCCATGTCCTTTTTTTCTGATGTAGGTGAAGTTGCCTGGTCAGTGGGAGGACAGTCCCGACAGGATGTTACTGGAGATGGGGGGAGTCAAAGTCAACCACGCTGAGCAATTTACCAGGGATTGAAAACAATCTGATAACAATTTGATTACAAAGCTGAATGTGGTTGAAATCTCAGCAATGTACAGCAAAAGCAATGGACTATGGGCAGGACACACTGCTTTCGTACACTGGTTCATGCGCATGGCAGGAAGTGGTGAGAAATTTTTATTCTGAAATTATGTATTTATATATTGGGTGGCTTTGAGGGGGATACAAGATATGTATTGCTCGAGCTATTTTGGCATTAGTCGAAGACGAGTTCAGTTTGTATCCCCCGAAAAAAAATCCTATATTATTATTATTATTTATATCAGGCTCTGGCTGACTTGATCCGCAAGAAAGAAATTTCAGGACAGTGTATTTATTTCTCAAATTTTGTCGAATATTTGTCCCTTAGGCCAAAAAAAAAAGTCTGCGGTTTCTGGTATGGAACTTGCCCAAAAACTGGTGCGGCGACGCGGCTTTTTTTCTTTTTCTTTACCTGATTTTTTTGCTTCAAATGTCGACTGATGACTGCAAATGGTGCCCGACTAAACTTAGTGCAAATATATGGGAGTCCAGAGAGGCCACATAAAGCTTATTCTTGACCATAACCCAATCTAAAAACACGTTAAAATTGTGCAGCAGCAGGATTCCAGTCAAACCAGTGAGTTTGGCGGTTTTGAGACATCATCTTTCATTGAAAAAAAAACTTTTTCATTTTGCCGACGCGCATGGCTCCGGCGACGCGCGCGCATACCAGAAACCGGATACTTTTTTTTTTTGGCCTTACCAAAGTAAATTTCGCGCCGCTCGAAGCTGCCATTGTGGTTGTTGACAACAGTACGAGTACACCCTACAGCGCGTTGCATCTGCGTGCGAAGGTACCGCAGCGCGCGAAACACTCTGTTGACTGGTTGACGACCGAGAGTTTCTACTTTCTTGATTGTGCGGGAACCAGTGAAATGCATTAAAATGCCCAGAAGTGGACAATATCAAAAATAATATTGTCTTCATCAAGGTACTTTTGCTGACATATTAGTGCAGTTGTCCGGGTACTTTTTACAAAAGCACACAATACGCTGATATATTTTCACCACAGGAAACCTGATATCACAGCAGTCAACAATTGTTTTGTTATATCATGGCAATAAATCAAAAAGATAAATGGTTGTAACTTACTATGCACAAAATAAATGAAATCACTGCAGTGTAACCTTTTGGTCACTGTGAGCTTTCCTGCCAGACATGAGGATTGAGAGGTTGTAGTTCTCTGTTGCGAGGTGCCTGGGCTCTACAAACGCACCCAATTTAGGTAGTGTAAATGATGTAATTTATGCAACACGATGTATATAAGGTAATTTACATGCGACGTAGTGTATGTGAAGTAAACAGTAGTTATTATGGACCATTCATAAATACCTCAGACAGTTTAGCTATTCCTATTGGCCGAGAGCCCGTCACGTGGCCGGTCTTAAACGGATGATAAAGACATGGCTAGCTGGTCTTAAACACTTTTCCAGTGTCACAATAAAATGTGGACTCCTAAACATGCAGTGCCTCTTACCTTTTTAATGGTTGAACGTTCACAATCCTCACGTAGGCATGCGCAACACTACCAGCGAGTCAGAATTTTATAGTTCAAAATTCAAAACGCAACGCCCCAGGTGCGTTCTGCATGACATCGCGCAGAACATGCTACGCGCGCGTCAATCTCCATAAAAGGGTTGTTTACATCTTACTCGCCAGCTGAACACTCCATTTTTTTGCTAGAGGGATGTTTTAAAAGCATGAAGTGAACTTGTTGAACAAAATTGGGATTTTTTGAACGAATTATTTGGGGTTTTTTTACCGAAAAGGTATTTATGAATGGGAATAAATATGTGCTCAGTCGGTATTTATCACTCTGTTTAAGACCGCTTAGAGTCTGGGTGCTGATAATTACCCTCACCTCCGGCTCGGGTAATTATCAGCACCCAGACTCTAAGCGGTCTTAAACAGAGTGATAAAAACCTCCAGAGCACACATTTATTCCCTTAATGAAATTACAGTGTCCAAGATACGATATAACAAACATTGATGTTGAATATACATTCCATTATCAACATTTTTTACTTTTGGGGAAGATCTTGGTACCTGAAATCTTATAATGAAAAATCATGAAATGGACAAAAACGATAGTGAACCAGTGCAATGCTGCAACGGATGAAATTTACTTTCTGTGATTGTAATTAGTACTTTGTCATATTTATGATACACTCACCCACAGATTCTGTATCTTGATTGGCCGAGGGCCAGTCACATGTATTCGCTATTTTTGCTATCTTGCTGTGCATAGCAAAATCACAAGGGTTGTGCGTATCATTCCCAAGTACTAGCACTACAGAGTTGGGTTCAAACATTTTGTGAAGGAGTGGTTTGGAAAATGTTCAAGTGAATTTTCAACCAATTGCTTATTGAAATAGAAATACATTTTAATTGCATTTAAATTAATTAACTATCTCTTAAAATCAACAGAATCTGTGAGCGAGGTGCTATAAAGCAAATATTGACTGCTTCAACTTGTAGTATGGTAAAACTCGGTGATCCATGGACAATTCCATTTTAGAAGATAGATAGAACACTCCAAGGATCAGGTCGGGAAGCTAGTTTTACTACACTACTCAAAAGCAGTCAATATTTGTATACTACGCTCAACCAAAAAAGGAAGTCCCCCCTTAATACTTTTTTTAAAGTTCTCAAAAACTACTGGGCACATCTTGCTCAAATTATGACTGATCAGTACAGAAATTCCTTAGCAATCCAGTCATACTCTTTGTTTGGCCCAAAACGGTAATGTGTACGAATTTATGCAATTTATGACAAATGATACCGAAAACAGTTGCACTTTTGTATACGTGCATGTTGCAGTTCACACTCGCCTTGCAAGTGTACAAAAGTGCAACTTTTGTTTCGGTACCACTTGTCATAAATTGCATCATTTTGTACACATTATCACTGTTTTCGGCCAAACAAAGAGTATGGCTGGATTGCTAAGGAATTTCTGCACTGATCAGTCGTAATTTGAGCAAGATGTGCCCAGTAGTTTTTGAGTTAGACAAAAAAAGTATTAAGGGGGGACTTTCTGTTTTGGTTGAATGTAGCTGTGTATGTCGTTTGTAGTGCAGCTTCTGGCAAGGTGATGTCCCAGGGAGCAAACAACTGAAAATTGTGCAATGTTGTAACGCAAAAAGATTTCACATTGGAAGTAAAGTGCATGTATTTTATAAAAAAAATAATGGTTTGATGATATTAAATAAAACTGCCAAGTGACAACACATAGCTTCCACAGTGGTATTTATTTCGAAATGGTACAGAGGCGTGACTCTTTATTTAACACACAAAACAGTGAAAGTTTTGGAGACCTTTTTCCCTGTAGGGAATTTCAAGTTTGTGGAAGTCAAATTGGAATTATTTTTTTAACAAAAAGCTAAGGTGAAATACATGTTGGCCTGTGTAAGTTAAGAACTATAGGTTGTTAACAGGGATGCCAGTGGGCTTTTGCTCCGAGGTCTGAAAAATTTGACATGCGAAAGACGGCAAATGCACAAATGATTGCAATACACCGTAAACACATTGCAATACCAGACACGTGTACATATACATGTGTGTCTGTAGACATTAAATTTACAATTCATACTGTTAGTTATCCCGCGAGCGCGAGTAGAACACGGAATAATGTAGTGCGTCTGTAGCCCACATCTGGCCGGATGGTATGTGGGACACAGACGCACTACATTTTCCATGTTTCATGAGCGGGAATGCGTTAACGAATTTATCTTTAAGCAAACTTGACGCGAAGCAGGTACGGTCAAGTTGGAACTAGCACGCTTTACACCGAACACATGCAGCTGGAATGTCGCTCGCATCTTGGAATAGCACAATAAGCAGAGTATGGTACAGACTGTGCGATTAGGTATATCACACTGTTGCCATAGATCCACCAATCAGGATCAAGTGGTCAAGTGTTCTTGAAGATAAATTCGTGTATCGAGCTAGCATGGGGATTGCCATGGGGCATAGCATGCGCAATATTTTTTTCTGTGCGTGTTACACATGATTTTTCCGGCCTGCAAAGGGATGGAATGCCCGAGTTTGTTTTTCCAAAACATGAAAAAGCCTGAATTCAGGCTATGGGCTCCGTGCGCCAACAAAAGAGGGTGCCCTTCTACCTAGCAACGACGTCCCATGGGCGGGACAATACATTTTGCTGGTTGACGCGCGCGCACTGTTCCTTGTGTGTGACGCACGTACACCAGGTGATTTGTACTATGTACGCGTAGTCGCAGCAAAATATTGCAGTCAGGCAAGATGGCGTCGATCGGTCACCCCCAACTGAACTTTCTTTGCCGGTGAGGGGGTACCTGTGAACGGAGCGGATAGCCTGACAACTGGCATCCCTGTGTTCATTCATTCCTAAGGAGTATCTTTTCTGGTTTTTTTACAGAGCAAAACACATCCATCAAAGCTGGGCCAGAATTAGCAAGCAGCTCTTTGCCAAATCTAATTCCCAACAGAGAGAGGTTTGCAAAGTTTGAATTGGCATACGGCAATTCAAGTCTTGCAAATGAAATGCCTGCAACAAAACACTTAATTATACAAACGACTTCCCATTAACAGCTTGTCGTTTCTTTCATCTTACAGCTAAACTTAAACTGAAAAACACAACGAACTGTAACAGATATAAAGTGCTTTTTCTATCATGCTATGTATCGTGATAAAGTATAAAGAACAAATAGCATGCAAATCATAACTTTGTTATTTAGGCTCTGAAGTTTAACAAAACTAGAACAAAACAAAAGTTAAAAGAACAAAATAATAAGTGATGAAGGTTTTCAAAATACATGTACAAGACTGTTACATGTAAATAGTATCTTCTGAATAACATTTGATGCGAATACAACAGAAAATAGAGCAACTTGCTCGTTACCTGCAAATAGTGAAATCAAATTGAATAGCTGTTTCTGTTCAGTATTTTGAAGCGACGGTGATGGCAAAAACGAGTAACGGTTGTAAGATTAAAGATACCATCTTTTAAGGTAGGAGCACTATCAGGCGATGTCATTAGGTGATGCTTAATCAGGTGATGCAGTATAAAGGTGATGCCACATCAGTTGATACCACTGATCTCTAAATAAAGACTGGACAGCGGATAAAGAGCCGCACAATGAATGAATTTGACGCCATATTGGTGAGACCGGTGAGACCAGCTGGTGATCTACAAAGGACAAGTTGCCGTCTTTATAGACAGCATGCTTTCTTTTGTAACGTCAAGGTTCACTTGACTTATATTTTGACCACCACCACTGACCAAAGTTTACAATTTTTCCAATGTCGTGTTTACTTTTTTAATGCCGCAGTTCACTTTTTCGGTGTTTTTGAAATAATAATCACTACGGAAATGTGTCCATTTTAATATCATAATATGTGTACCTGACCAAATGCGCGTCAACTGTTGATACAACGTGCGCTGTATATACGCGTAGAACGTTCGTATTATACGCGGCCATCTTCGTGAGACCGGGGGCGAATCGGTCAATATGCAAAGTCTACTGTGTGAATGATGTATGGATATCCGCTATCCAGTCTTTAAATAGAGATCAGTGGTTGATACCATAATCAGGTAACTCCAAATCAAGTGATGCAGTATCAGGTGATACGGTATCACATGATGCAGTATCAGGTGATACCCTATTAGGTGATGCGGTATCAGGTGGTGCCATTTCAGGTATAAATGCTTTATCGGTTGATGTAGCATCAGGAAATGCAGTATCAGGTAATGAGTACCAGGTGATGCCATATCAGGTGATGTATCAGGTGATGCCTTGTCAGGTGATATAGTTTAGGCTGCAGCCAAGCTCCTGATGTCCATGATCAGCTTCTTGGATTGTTCCTTGACATCGATGGGCTTGACACTCATGCACGTGCACTTCAGTCGAGCCTCCTCCTAAAGTGAGCACAATCAAACAAAGCAATTTATAACTTGGAGTCATTTTAACATACTTTCTGACCTTTCAGTAACTTTAACTCAATTACCCAGAATATACATGATATTACAATCGCAAAGAGGTTTGTAAAAGTAGCATTCGGTTCACTTCAACAAATTTTGCTCGTATCTTTGCAAATGGCCAGATTGCAGGTGACCCCAATACTAATACCATATTGTGCTTAGGCCCCCCCCCCAAAAAAAATGGTTCTGCTTCCGATTACATGGCATTTGAAAATAGGGTAGGTAGGTAGGGATTTTTTTTTTGGCCAATTTTTTTTGTGTACGATCATATGGAGGCGTCTGCGTGTAGTCAAGAGTAAAAGTTAGAAATTGATGGTTTTGGGTGTTTTTTGCTCGTTTTCCCCATAAAAAAATAGGGTAGGGGCTGTCAGAATAGGGTAGGTAGGGAAACCGGAAGCAGAATTTTTTTTTTTTTGGCCTTAGCAGTGCCAGTGTCTTAACTTATCAACGTGGAAGCAATTGACAGTTTATTGAAGATTTTATCGCCATATTGGTCATAGGGCGGGGACAAAATCAGTTGCACCAGCACAACACATGTAATTGATTCTGTAAAAAGCAAACATTTCTTTATATTGAATTTCTATTTTCAGGGTCTTTTCACAACTATTTTTTTGTGTTAACTTCAAAGTTTCTTGTTTCCCCAATCATCTTTTCAAAAACTCACATTATAAGACTCCATCTTGATGCGCATGCGGAAGACGTAGGATTCAAAGCTGGCCTTCTCGAAGACGTGATTGAAGGCTTGCTCATCCTAATGGTGCAAATCACAACATGACAAAAATGAGTGCGGCTGACAAAAGTGTCTGATTGCTAGTGCATAAAAAATTACAATATCTCATGTATTTCTTTAAGAACGTTTAACACATTTTTGTTTCTCGGCCTAAACTGACCTCCAACTTGAGACGTCCCAATTCGTCTGCCTTCATGCCCAGGATGGTTTCTGCTGTCTCCTGGAAACAAGTTGTCCACTGGGTGTCCGTGGGATCAGCAACGTTGGCCTGATGATGGAAAGCATGTTATGCATGCCATATGAAAGGTTTCCAGACAGTTATCACAAGAAGCAATTACAGGATTTGTTAAAGCCCAACACCAAGTGTATCCCAAACTCAAGAGCTCTGAATGATAAAAAAGGGCAATTCCACCATTATGAAACGTCTGTGACAGAGGTTTTAAAAGCTCAGTGACTGAACTTGAAAATATATTTTGCAAATCTTATACATCCATCATTTAGTAATTGTTAGTTGCTCTGTTGTCCTGACCCCTCTGTGTTTTACCCCTTTTGTTAGGTGCCATGACCTTGGTACAGCGCGGTATAAATACTCTGTATTATTATTACTATCAACTGAAAATAGAAAGTCTTGACGTTTCTGACGGCGATGCTGCGCGTATTAAAGTAACACGGAAACTTCAGTTCAGCCACTGGTTTAGGGCTTTATATTTAGAAGATCCTTCTTCAAAATAAAATGAGACATGATCTACCTAGAATGTTGATTGATGCTTCAAAGAATTTGAGCTTGGTATCCATTTATAAGGTTGTAAATCTGCTGTAACTTTGCGAGAGTCACTCGCTAATCGCACACACTATTTACGCAGCCATGTTTATATGCGTTATTTGCCCCACTTTGATTTTCAAGATGGTGTATCCTGACAAAGGTCTAGGCTCTGTCACGGATATTACACTTCCTTTCATAACGCTGGAATTGCCCTAAAGCCCCCCCCCCCCCCATAAAAGTCTCCGGTTTCTGGTCTGCGCGCGCGTCGCCGTAGCCATGCGCGTCGGCTAAATGAAAAAGGTTTTTTTTTCAATGAAAGATGGTGTCTCAAAACCGCCAAACTCACTGGTTTGACTGGAATCCTGCTGCTGCACAATTTTACGTGTTTTTAGATTGGGTTATGGTCGAGAATAAGCTTTATGTGGCCTCTCTGGACTCCCATATATTTGCACTAAGTTTAGTCGGGCACCATTTGCAGTCATCAACCGACATTTGAAGCAAAAAAAATCAGGTAAAAAAAAAAAAAGCCGCGTCGCCGCACCACTTTTTGGGCAACCTCCATATCAGAAACCAGAGACTTTTTTTTGGCCTAAAGCAAAACTAAGCCACCACTGTCAGGCATGCAACTGAGAATTTAGAAAAAAACGAGGAAATTCCAAACCACACAAGACTTAGTACAGTGTATTTCAATTTGTAATGGCATTTCTGAGAAGTAAAAAAACGAGGAAATTAGCGGATCTGAGGAAAAGCTGCATGCCTGCACTGTGCAAAACTGGTCCATAAATTCACATATATGTATACATACATTAGATTTTAATCAAAAATATGTTGTTTTTTGTAAGCGCTCAGATTTTATAAGCACAACGATGCTTATATGGGCTAACAGCAAGGACTGGCCTCTCCCAGAAATCTAAAAAAGTACCTGAACATCAAAAAATATAGACACCTTAATATTCAGAATTTCAAGTAATAACCACTATCTCTAATTTTGAAAAGTAAAACCTAAGCAAATAAATTTGCCTGAGCAATATTTCCTGACACGAAGTTGGCTGATGAAAACAGAAAAATGGAATAATTCAAATACAGCGAATACTCACTGAAAGCAGAAGTCTGTACTGGAAGTCAGGATAGTCCTTGCCACACTTCTCACAGTGGTACGATCCATCCCCGTTATCGCTGACTTTCTTGTTGCATTCCGAAGACGGGCAGGCCTGGTGAAGCAAGGAAACATTGGATTAGATTTAAAATTGCATATTGCTTGGACCTGGCACATTTATGTCTTACTCTAATACTCTGTGTGATTCTTAAAGAGGTTGTGGAATGCTCGAAGACATTTCCGTCCTTTTTCGGGTATATGTAGCCTAAAGTGTGATGAAATAAAAACGACTATTGTGTCTGTCATGAAAAGGGTACAAAAGGTACTTTTGAGAGCTGTTTTTCAGGTCCTGTTTCGACCCGAACGTGCAATTTGTGTAAAAGTCGTCGTTGGGGGCAGCAAACAAAACATAGTAAATCGTGACGTAATAAACAGGACTCCCGATGCAGCGTAGTATAAACGAGTCCTGTTTATTATGTCACGACTTTTCTCATTTTACGAAGAACCCGACGACTGTTGATTTCAATTATGCGCTCGCCGACCAACAAATTACTCGATGAATTTCAGTTTTATAAACATATAAACGCACATTACAAAAGAATGGGAGTTTGTTATATATGGGTCTACTCTACAATAAAAAAATATAAAAAACAAAATGACTTTCAGCATTCCACAACCTCTTTAAAATCAATCAATGTGTTGAGCAGTAATGTAAACAATACATACATGTAAGGACCTGAATTTGGCGTAGCGAGTGAATTTGTTCGATAGATATCTCACTGCTTAAAGACAGAGATGTCAACAATTACAAGATTACGTACCATGTACATGCTGTTTTCCTTCCTCATGAAGATAATCGTTCCCTTGGTGGTAAAGTAGTCAGGCTGTAAAGTGGAAACAAAAACAACACTGAATGAACATTGTCACATATTTGGTTGGAAATTACGTCGTCAGACCACAAAATGGTGTATCATGGATAGCTATCACCACGAAGTGAAGCACAAAGTTCATAGATGATCCATCACTTCAAGTGTGAAACACCATGTTTTCAACCCCGCGCCAACCCCGAGATTTGTCGAGTGTGAAATGCCTCATAGCAATTTAAAATTGGACTTTTTGATCCGTTGGATATTGTTTTACTGAACAGGCTGCTCACTTAGGCAGGGTTCCAAGACAAAATGTACCCTGGATGCTCTGCTACCCTTCCCCATCATTCCTACCTTCTCTCCCTGGCCTAGATTCTGTGAGTAGACCTCTTCCAGTGTCAGCCAGTTGGAGTTGGCCCCAGCCCCGGCTCCCATTCTCTGCTCCGAGATGGACTGGGCATCTTGTGTGTGGCCAACAGTATCATACCTTTTAACAGCACAACAACAATTTTTGGATAAACAGATTCATATTTCACACTCCACTGACCTCCAATTTGCAGCTGATTTTTTTTAAAGATGCAACTGCGCTGCCTGGGATATCCTGGGAGAGGTGATCTTAAAGGTAGAGTATATCATTTGTCCTTTTTTTTTTTTCGTTTGGTGCAACAAAAGTGCTCAAAACCTAAAGAAGGGTGCTTAACGACTAACCTGATGAACTTTTAGCTCAGTGAATGCTGTATATAACGAGAAAACAATATTCTAGGATCTCGATTCATTCAAAAGTTGCAAAGTCATGTTTTGAACTGTGCTTGAAATCAGCGTCCGGGACACTTCTTTATTCAGCCAATGAAAGCTACGTGATGTCCCGCACTGAACCGACGAATTATAGCAACCGCGCACATGTGCGTTGTGTAAGCGCTTGCGCAAACCCATTCACAAATTAAAAACGAACTACTAACGGATATTTCCAAAAATGCATCTTTAGACGCATCTTTGGAGATGACCTTCTTTTATTGTTTTCTTCAAAATGTCAGCATACCAGAAGTATGCATTTGAACAATAATTTCGTCAGTTACTTTTTTCTGATAGCTGCAAATGATATACTCTACCTTTAAAGGGAAAATACAACATTTGCAAACATCAAAAAATAAAACTACCAAATCATTTTGAAATACCTTGCTGGACTGTTAGTGAATGACAGTGTAAAGCATCCTGTAAAATCATGGCACCTGGTATACTGTCATTTTCAAGAAAAGTGCTATTTTTGTATCAATTTCCAACGCTGATCGGCCGATCAGCGTTGGAAAAAAACTGGCTTTTTTCAAATACTGGCCCCAATTGACCATCGCACTTGTTTGCAATCGATTACACACCTATGAACGGGTACAAGCCAGCTAGACTGGTTCCCTGACCTTACAATTCCCCAATGTATGTAAACTGCTCTGTTTCTTCTTATATGGAGTCAGAGAACCAGACTACAGGAAAATGATTGTTTTTCTTGGTTTTTATAGCATTTTCGAACCCAAAACCTCAAAAAAGTCAGTGTAACTATATTTGCTATATATTTCCAACACCCCAATTCCATCCATTTCTGAAAATTACAGCAAAAGCAAATGATGTATATTCCCTGTTGAATTCATCAGTATTTTATGAGTCAAGCAGTTGCTAATGAATTTTTTTTCCCAACACGTCCGGGACAAATGCAGAGCTTCTTCCGGACAGAGTGAATGATTCTACCCGCAACTGGTCCGGAACTCGTCCCAGATATGAATCGAGACAGGCCCTAACCACCTTACCAGCCTTTCAGGTGATGTGCCCTGGGTATGTCTGGGTTGATCATTAGGGTACTGGACATCAGAACAGACAGGGAGCGGCCGCCAAAGTCCGACAGTCTAGCGCCCTTGACTGCAATGACTGGGTTGCTGGTCCCGTCAAACTTTTCAGCCTGCCAACAGGTCAGAATGTACAAACACACTTATAGAAATACATTTTGGGAATTGGGTACCCGATTAAAAAAAACGAACAAACATGGGTACATGTTTAAGAAACCCAAGCCCAGAATTTAAATCTCGGAAGTTGCTGTACAGATTATCCATAAAGGTCCCCACGACAATACTACTGCATCGGTGCCTCGATACAGCAAGATACAAGTGTGTACAGTGAGCTCAATAGGCCTACATGTAGCTTCACGGTATAAATTGCAACATTGTTTTTCAATGTAGCCTGGTTTTCATTTTGAAAATTCCCTATAAATTCTATTCATAACCTTTCACTGTCTGAGAAGTTACTATTAAAGTAATATATAAAGTTGTTTACGGGTACTTGATTCCGTAATCTGGAACTGGTTCCTGACATCAGCGGTCAGGAAATTGAGTACCCGGCTCCGATGCACAGCCCTATTCTAGAATGCTTACTTTATTAACAACAATAATTTAAAGGATCTGTTTCGGTGTTTGGGATACAAAAGCAACCCACAATAAAATCACATGCCCAAATTAGCAAAAAACAAAAGGATTTTTTGGGGGGGTTCAAATAAACCACAGATCAGTCTGAACAAATGTAAGCATCAGAAAAAAATAATCAAATCTGTTGTAGAGCAGGGGGTGACCAACTCAAATTTAAAAATAAAAGGTCTTTCAAATCAACAAGAAGTCCAAAATAAAACTTTTGTTTTACCTCATTTCCCCAGAGTGTTAGTGTGACCACCTTACTGCTGTCATCAATGATGTGCAGTTCTCTCTTGGTCAGTTCCCGGTTTGTCGTCTTTGTGGTGATCGTCGTCACGTCGCTGGCACTCTTGACAACACCAATGATGTCTGAAATATCAATCCAAAGTCAACGTGATGAATGGCAACAACTTCTTTATCTGAGGCAAACGGGAACAACATTCCAGTGCCCTGCTTCTGAGTTGCGGTCGATTCCATCACAATTCCTCCACAAAAGTATCTTAAAAATCATCCAGTCCCTTGTCAAGTCACAATAGGTCTCTCTCAAAGACGGCCATCTCTGTAGGAAAACTGCAACTGCGTATTTTACGCAATCAAGCCTGCATTGTGCAGTGTTGAAAATGTTCCAAACACGCGCGCTTGTTGCTCGAAATGTGTTCGAAATACAACGTAGCCGATGCGCGTTATGTAAGTTGACGCTCAAAATGCCGATACACGTGGATGGTCTGTAGGAAATGACGTCATTTGAGAGAGACCTATAGGGCTGTCCATTCTTCGAAACAGCGTTTGACCGAATATTCAAATATTGGAAAATCGGCGGTCATAAAGTTTACACATGCCAGCTGCAACTGCATGCCGCACACGTCAACGCACGCTGGTGATCAATGTGATGGGCCATATGAGTGCTTTGCAGTAAGTATTTTATAACTGTCAAGGGTTTTAACTTGTTAAACGGATGGGAACAATGAACTGCCGTTGACCAAAAAAAAGGAACTGTCAACACCCAGTGGCATTAAAGTGCTGCAAGTTTATGATAACATTAACATCACAGTCGTGTGTGTGTATGCGTAGTTTTTTTATCTTTCGAATATTCGAATCAGCAACAAGCTATTTGAATATTCGGTTGATGATCAAATATTTGGTATTTTCGGGACAGCCCTAGGCAGGTATGCAACTGGGAAGTAAAAAAAAACGAGGAAATTCAAATTTTTCCCAAATTTTGTACAGTGTTTTTCTATTTTTAATGGCACACATGGGAAGTAAAAAAAGAGGAAATCAGCTGATCCGAAAAAAAGTTGCATGCCTGCCTATGAAGTCACAAGCTATTGTATGAGCGGTGACAAAGTCATTGTTTTGGTTTTGGGTTTTTCATCCTGGGATCCTTGTAACTGGTTTTATCAGTTGGACTACGATTTGCTAATTGTGACTAGACTATTTGCGATGGTCTCGACAACACTGCTTTGCTTTCAGTCAGCAAATATTTAATATTAATAACTCTAGCAATATTTAATTGCTAGAGTAAAAAAAAAAAGGTGGTCAATCGGACTTAAAACGAAAAGAAAACAGATGAGGTATTTTCTTGTGACATACTCATGACAATTTATTTTTTACAATCAAATTAAATCCACTCTGCACTTTAATGCCTTCATACAGTCCAGTCAAAACTGAATTCCTTCTTTTTTTCTCTCAATAATGTATCAATATTTTCTGGATACGTTTGTTACTTGCCAAGAACTAATCTATGTGTTCATAGGTAATATGAATTCCAATGATATGAGTTTCAATATCTGTAGCAGGGATCACACAAGACAAGATCACTTTTGGGGCTGCACAGTACGCATATGAAATTTTCCCCTTAATTCATTGGCTCCCTCCAGTATTTTAAGAAGCAGCCTAAAAACCTTTGCTTTCAGCAAACTCAGCAAAAGTTAGAAAATAGGGTGGCAGTACGCCTTTACTGACTTTGGGCAATAAACTTCATTTCTAGTTGGCTTGGGCGGTATTGAATTTTGAAAGTCCACGGTACACCAGCACAAAAATACTGTGATATTCTGTACATGTATATCCAGGTACTTTTCTGGGTGGACTATTATTTCATTGAAATACAATAAGACAACATGATGATAGAGAAACTGCCAACAGGCAGCATGGGCAGAACTTCCAAAGCTCGGCTGGACGACTAGTAAGCACAATTTTCACCCAATCTAGATACCGTGATCACAAGGAATTTAAACAATAATGGCCTATACAAGGAAGTGCAGATCTGGTCAAATTGTTTCTGTTGCCTTTCTTTTTTCTTTGAAAGGGGTTTTACCCACATCCGGTCAAATTTAAAAGGGAAAATCGCAGTAATGAAATTCCACTCTGAGGTTGTTGGTATTTCGGTATCTTGACATTGTTCAGTATTTTTACATCATTTGGTATTGTTCGGTATCAATAAAACATATTGGCAAAACATAGTTTTATTAAAATACAGTTCAAGCCTAATATCTATATGTACTTTTCATCTCCAGTTTTAGAAACCAGCGAAGTAGATCAGAGTAAAAGGGGCAATAGGTCCTGAAATCCCTGAAAATGTCATGTTTTGGATTGTTTACTTATCCCATTTCAAACCTCTGGTTGAAAGGAAACCAACCTAATGTCTTACCGTTCCCGAGAAAAGAAAAGAAAAACCTGGTTGGTTACATCGGACATGACGGAGTAGGCTTAGAGTAGGAATACGATTTTCCTGTCGGTATCAGTCAATGTACGATACACTTTGTGTGTGTCTATACAGCACCCTGCTCGCGAACAGCAGTGACCAATCCCCAATGCACAAAATATGGTTTCTTTAATACACGTCCGCAAACAGCAAACACTTTACGGATGAAATCACACACTAGCACCCAAACAGCTCAACTTTTTGGGGTCGCAAAAGTGTACCCCGAAAATCGTTCTCGCACGCATCATGCACTAATAACACAAAAACGCCCAGATTTTAGAGGATAGTTGTGTGGATCTTTAAATCCTACTTTTAAATGTTCTTTTCCATTAACATCATTTTGTTCAAAATCGCGTTTTGTAGCCCAATTTGGCTGTTCCAGGGCGAATTGTCTCTTTAACACTTGAAGGAACATGAGAATTTAATGGACAATTTAAAATATTCAAACAGAATATTTACAAAGGCCACAAACTGCTGCCATTTTTTAACATACATGTACTTTCTATAATGCTGACTTTACACTTCCAATACAATTACAATAAAGACTCCCGACAGAAAAGTCCCACTGTTTTCATTCCAAGATTACATTTTTTGTAAATGAACAGCAAAATTAAACATCACATCCTTTACATAAAAATGAACAGATTTTGTTTTCATTATTAATACTACAAACTCAAGAACTGAACATTTTAAAATTAATGTTACTCATGTGATTTCATTCCCTATGACTGCTGCATGCTGAGGTACAATAGTTGCAGTAATGGTTACCCTCAACAACTGAAACCACAATCACTTGGAACTTGACTTTAATACAAACATTTTCCTTGATATGTATGTTTTTTAATCTGTCTATCACAAAAGCCCGACTTTAGTCATAATATAGACTAATGTTTTATATTCTAACAAATTAAAGCATTGTACCGTATTTTATTTTTAAAAAATTTGGTCAAAGTTAATTTTACTCAAAATTAACACCTTTCACCATAATAACATGTAGGGTAAAAGATATACTCAGCGAATTATTGTCCCATTTTTGTGGCAGCATCTTTAACAAATGAAAACATTTATTCTAGCTTCGGCACTATGCATGTACAAACAAATCTTTCAACATGGCCGCTATTACGACTTTTAACAGACGGGCGGGAAAGTGGTCGCCACAGGCGTGGCCTTTACTTCCATAAAGCAAGGTCGCGCAATGGCGTCTTTCCTTCAAGGGCGTATTGTTTGAGTCTGTGCTTAATGAACTGCAGCTGTAAAATATTAACTCATTCACAGAATTCTGCCTTTGGATACAAAGTATACATACTTACAAGCATACATTGCTTCGACAATAAAATGAAAAAAATGAAGAAAAAAAATATAAAAAATCCAGCATTAAACTTCACTGCTGACTTTGATCTTATGAGGATTCTTTCACTTTTTAGGATCCGTTTTTGGCTCATGCTGCTTCCAATGCTTTCTATCGCGCCCCCTTCGACTATCCGGCCGTCCTTGTCTGTACTCTCTCCGATTTGGATTTTGCCTAGTTCCCTGTCTCCCTTGTATGCTGCTCAGTCCATGTACAGGTGACAAGCTCCGACCTTCACCTGACTTCTGCACCATGCCAGGCTTTTTACCCTTGAAGTCCCCACTAGGTTCTTTGGAGCATTCAGTTTTTACCAAGTGTTGCACTTGATGTGTTGAAGCATCAGGAGGCATTTCTGGACTTGGTGCAGCCGGCTCAGGGGGCCAGCCACCTTGTGCCGAGGCATCAGCAGTTCCTTGAGACGCTATAGAACCTTCTGGGGTGGACCAATCCTGGACGCCTAAATGCACACTCTCATGCTGATGTGATGATGTTCGCGTCCTACCCACAACTGTCCACTCATCTCCCGAGTCTTCGGGAATTTCTTCATCCGAGTTGAATGTACCTCCACCTACAGCACCTTCTCCAGGGATGTTAGTCTCTTCAGCAGGCCATGCCCCTTGTGGTTCGACTTCCAAGAAGCTCTGCTGCTGCATGTACTCATTAGCACTTCCTTCAGCTGTCTCATAGGACATTGGAAAGCCATACCCCTGGAGAGAGAGATTGACAGACATCTGGAGAGTCTGACTGATCTCCTGCAAACTCTGAAGAATCATCTTGGAGTCCTCACCGTGCTGCTCCTCTCCTTGGAGGCGGTGGCGTTCGACTTGGAGACGTTCTCGATTGACCTCGAGATGGTCCCGCTCCAGGTCGAGACGATTTCTATCCAGTTCAAGTTGGTCTCGCTGTAGCCTCACCTGTTCCTGCAGGGCCTCCAGTCTTTGCCGCTCAGTCTGAAAACGATCTTGCTCGATCTGCAGTCTCTCTTCTTTGAGCAGGAGATTCTGCCGTTCGCAGTCTAGACGGTGGCGGTCAAGAGCAAGCTGCTTGCGCTCCAATTTGAGATGATCTCTTTGCAGTTCAGCATTATTATCCTGTTGACTGCGCTGTTTTGAAGATGGAGTCAATAATGGCTCAACTTGTGGGTCTTGTGATGGTCTTTGAGTCAAAGTCACACCTACTGTGTCTAGTTGAGAGCTAGGGACTCCATCAGCGTCCTTAGTGGATACATTTTTAGACACAGCACTTGTCTTTTTGTTTGATTTTGCTTTAGGTTTTAAGCTTTTCTGTGAAACATCACCAGACTCTAAACTCTTAGTTATTTCTAAGATTTCAACAGTTGCTTCAGATTGTGTATCCATGGATGATGTCACATTGGGAACCAAGACAGCTGTATCTGATCCAGGACCACATTCAGAGGCCTGTCGTTTTTCATTATCTGACCTGTGATTTATGCTCAGCTCAGGTTTGATTTCAACACTGGTGTTTCCATCTTGAATGGTTTCCTGAACTGGCACAATGGCAGCTGTTTCTTCCAGGTCGTTTTCCTTTGAAGGATGAGCAATTGGATCAGATTGAGACCTGCTTCCAGAAGGTTCCTCAGAACTGGCTGGTGGATCTACTTGGGCATCAGGAGCATGATTAGAGCCAGGGGCCGAGGCTTCCTGTTTTTTAGTAATGCTAGTTGTGAGCTGTTTAGGTGAGCGCTCAGTTGATACACGGTCCCCACTAGCTTCAGGTGACGACTGTTGTCTGATATTTGAATCTGTCACTTGTTCAGTGTTTGAAGCAGCGGCACTGTCTTTGAGTACATTGCTAGGTTGAGAGCTGAGCTGGGTACAGACTGTGTTCTCAGCAAAGGAGGGTGAGATGGACCTATCGACAACGGGACAGGTTGGTTCAGGGCTTGCCCTTGAGTTTTCATCAAGAATTTTTGCCTCTTCACTATCAGATTCTGAGCTAGTACCATCATCTGAATCGCATGCAGGGTTTTCTTCATTAACAGGCTTGGAGCTGGGTACCAACTTGGTAGCAACTTCTGGCCGAGTCTTGTCTCCCAGTATGGACTCTTCCTTTTCTGGATCAGACTTGGTCTTGGCATCTTTGACGGAAGATTCCGAAATACTGTTCTGCTCGGATTCATCAGGGGTTTGCAATTGTTGCTTGCCTCGCTTTCGCCGTTTACGTCGTCGATTAGAATCGTTGCTGCTGCTGCTAATCTCTGAAGCTTCAACATCAGGTGCGGGTAAGTCAGTGGATTCAGGTTCCTTGGCACTTTGAGAGTCTGTTGCAGCGTCATCTGCTTGATGGGTCTTGCTCTTGGCCTTAATTTCCTTCCTTCTCGCACTGCTGGCCTCGGCAGCCACTCTCCGCTGCCTCTCTCTCGGATCCAGGGGTACTCCCCTACTGCCCGGTTTGATGGTCTTAACATCAGCTGAGATGTTTCGGATACGTTGTGCCAACTCAGCCAGTTCTGGCTTGTCATCTGGCTTGTCATCTTGTGGTCCTGGCCTCCTTTGGGGGAGGACTTGACTCTGACCTGATGTTGTTTGCTGGGCTCCTTGAGGAGATGGTGTTGCTGCTGCTGCAGCCGATGCCGCAGACGCCACTGCTGCTGCAACTGGAGCTGGTACTACAGGTGGATTTGGGGACTGTGTTGAGATGCGAGTTCTGGTGGGTGGAGCTGGCGTGGATTGTGCTGTAGTGGCTGGTGTTGGGGTTCTAAACACTGGCTGTCCATGGTGGGCATGGGAGCATCTGTGGACCCCTGGTGGGGGAGGGGGCCCATCCTGAACTAAACGAATCACAGGTTGTGGGGGGTATCCAGGACGATGATGGAAATGGATATGAAATGCCTGACCCGGGCCAGCTACAGTGGATGTGGTGGTTGTTTCCGATGCAGTGCCAGTCACGGACGCTGGTGTCGTGGGTGTACCTGCAGGTGGTGGTGGACCCCTCGGGCCCGGCATGCCGGGGTGATGGTGGACAAAACGTATCACTGGCGGGGCAGATCCACGGAATGCAAACGTCTGTTGGAACACACCCGGACCAGGGGCCCGTTGTGAGGTGAAAACAGGATACCCAGGGAGCATTTGCTGATTTGGGCCGACCCCCTCAGACATGGGTCTGATGAATGCCACCTGGTGGGCTTGGACTTGTGGTTGCATCTGAGGACCTGGTGTCCGGCTTGAGGTTGTTGGTGTTAGGACAGCAACGGGGGTAGCTGGGTTTGAGGTTGCTGGTGCTAGGACAGCGACAGGGGTGACCGTTGCAGTTGGCTTAGCAGTAGTAGTTGAGGGATTAGCAACTGTGTCTTGGTCTGTTGTATCTGCGAAAAATGAGAAAAGCCTTGTTACTCATCAAGTTTTGCCATCCATTTCTTAATGCAGACATTTTTATTGCATTATAGTATATTATTGTGAATAATAATGAACTGCTTTTATTAAAATAATATATTAAAAAAATACAAATGCTTAATTTGTGAATGTAAAAAATAATTTTCTTAATACTCATGAAAACTTTCTCAAAATTAAAACCATCTCAAGGAAATACAGATTGTGTCAAAGAAATTCCAATATGGGGGATGGAATGCTAGAATTTCAAGCAATTAACTACCATGCATCCCTCCACACAAAAAAAAACAATATTACCCCAACGTTTCCAAAATGTCTACAAGTCCAACTTCTTATTTTGGTCTGAATAGAAGGTTAATACTCCTTGTTGTATAGTTTGAAAGAAACTGTTTGATATTCAAGATGGGTTCCTTATCACCAACAGATCTAAAGATCCAAATGGACATTTTTAGAACATTCAACAACATTCAGTCCTGTGACAGTTCATCTTCTCCAACAACAAATTTTGTGAGCTCAGAGAAATTGTGAAAACTTTGGGTGAATTCTGACACTGTTTTTTTTCCCAAAATGAAAAGAGGGTAAAAAAAATAATGCATACCTTGTCCTGGAGAATATTGCATCGTGAGAGACAATTCATCAGTTTCTTAATTGTGAAGTTGTGGCATCTGTTACAGACTTGATCCACACAGTGCAAAGGGTGTGCAAACCAAGCAGGATTTAAGAGTTTCGGCAGGTTTTGAAACTTCGCGCCTTAATCGTGTTTCCTTATCAATTTCTCGTGTAATGTTATATCACGTTTGCATTTTTCTTATACATAATGTAGGACAGTAGTATGAAAAGTACACACGGAAGCTTGTAAGCTGTCAGACGTAAAGCATCACGCATGAATTCTCGTCACTGAATTCTCATCAGATTTCTGCCGAAATAAACCCAAGATATCTTAAATTGAGTGTAAATTATGTAACATGTTCTGCCAATTCCAGCATTTTTTTCTTTGTGACAGGTTGTTCACACGTCGCATGTACTTTGGACGACAACATGTGTATGTAGAAGCGCAATGCAAGAACTGGAAAGTTTAATTTGACAAGAAACCCAACTCCAAAATTCAAATCTTGGAAGTTGCTGTTCACATTGTTCATAAAGGTCTGCACGACAATACTACCACATCGGTGCATCAATGCAAAAAAATATACAAGTGTGTACAGTGAGCTTAACAGCTTTCTGGTGAACGCAAGCGTCATGAACGTGAAACCTGCTTTGTTTTCCATGTAGCCTGGTTTTTCATTTTGAAAGTTTCCCACAAATGACATTCAAAACCTTTTTCTTTCATTGTCTGATAAGCTATTGAGTAATTTGTACAGTTAGTTATAGGTACTTGATTCCATAATCTGGAACCGGTTCCAGACATCAGCGGTCGGGTACTTGGGAACCCGGTTCCGATGCACAGCCCTCCTCGACATTGAGTATGCTTACATGTATTGGTCAAACGAGTATGTGACATATGTTTCTTAGTATTTAAAGGGTCTATTGTTGCAATTTTGTGGCTTTGTTTTACCAAAGTTTTTAAATATTGTGGAACTTCCTGCTACTTGAGAACGTTAATCCATTTTTAAAAGTTATACCCAATAATGCTGCGAGAACACTTCAAAAGTACACAATTTACATCCATTTCCATTTGGCAAATTAGATACAACAGTTATGGGCATGTTTCAGGGTCAACAGAAGAAATGTATTTATAATGAATAAATAGACTAAACTTCTGACCAATGCTGTTTTTTTAAAATAATTTTACAAAGTCTGTATTTCATTACACTTATGAACACCAGCATTTCATCCCCATATTGGTTTTTGGGTGCCAACACATTTCAACTCACCCAAAATGGCGTCCTTGTTCATGTCTTCTAGCTGGCCAATGGTCCGGAAGTCAAACTGCATTGTGGGAATGGAGTCGTCTTCCTCCTCGCAAGGAACCATCGTTGTGTCGTTGTTGAAGGTCATCTCGTAGTCGTTGGTGATGGACGTGTACTGGCGATTGGCCGTCTTCAGGGTGCCGCGGGAAATGAAGTAGACCTGATGATATACAACGGATGGATTGGTTATTTAAAGGTAGAGTATATCATTTATCATTTGTGCATTTTTTTTCGTTTGAAGCAACAAAAGTGCTCAAAATCTAAAGAAGGGTGCTGAACAACTAACCTGATGAAGTTTTAGCTCAATGAATGCTGTTATTCTGAGAAAACAATATTCTAGGATCTCTAGATCAATTCAAAGTTGCTGAGTCAGGTTATGAAGTGCACCTGAAATCAACGTCCCAGACACGTTCCCATTCAGCCAATGATAGCTACGCGATGTCAGGCACTGAACCAACGAATTATAACCGCGCGCGCGTCGTGTCAATGCTTGTGCACACCCATTCACGGCTTTGCCGAATGAAAATTTCCAAAAATGCGTCTTTAGACCCATCTTTGGGAATGACCTTTTTTTATTGTTTTCTTCAAAATGACAGCATGCCAGAAGGATAATTTGACAGGGAGTTTAGTGCCATTACTATCTTTAAACCAAGTATGCTTTTCAACAATAATTTTATCAGTTACTTTTTGGATAACTGCAAATGATCTACTCTACGTTTAAAATGCGTAACACCCGTTTCAGACTAGTGTTCCAAAGAATGCCGAACCAAATATAATTAAATGATTCAGTTCAACCCGATTAGAATATGGTTTCATTTTTAATACTAAATGTCCATTGACTGAAGCCTGGAGTCATTTTGAATCAATGCTGCAGTCCATCTCTTATGTGTAATCGCACCTAAATTTCAAACGACGAACTTAATTCTAAACTTTGGAATTTCGTCCGCTGCAAATCTAGAAAGTTAACAACACACCTTTCCGACTTCAATCAAGTCGTAGAACTTGTCGCACTGTTCCTTGAATGCCGTGGCTCGGATCTCACCGGACTGATCGCACAGGTCCATGGAGAACAGTTTGCCCTCACCGCGGGAGTTGCTCCAGGTGCGGACGGAGGATTTGTTGGAAACGCGAGCCTTGATGGTCCATCTACCAAAACAACGCAATTCAGTCTTGATTTAAAATCGTCAAATATCTTATTTGCAATATTCATGTTTTTCGACAACTCAAACATGGGAGTGATTGAGCCCTTCTTCTGTCCTTGAATATGACAATCGAAAGATTGAGCTCTTTAAATATTTTTAAAATTCCAATTAGTAATCAAGCCAGGCCGTAATTTTACACATCTAATTGAATTAAATGATTTTGCAACCCCCCTCCCCTGCAACGATCGATTGTTTTGAAATTTGGTATGCTTGTACATTCGTGGTTAGTACCCCTCAGGGGGAGTGTGGCCTAGTGGTTAGGGTTCGAGACTCCTGATCAGAGTGTCACGGGTTCGAATCCAGCTGCTGGCCATGCGTTGTGTCCTTGGGCAAGCCACTTCATCCCCACTTGCCTCTCTCCACCCAGGAGTACAAATGGGTACCGGCATTAGCTGGGGAGTAACCTGCGATGGACTGGCATCCCATCCAGGGTGAGTAGAAATATTCTCAGTCGTTTCATGCTATTATACTGATACCAGAGTTAAACGCTGGCCTGATGGGCCACATTGGCTCGTGACAGACATACCTTTTTTTTTAACCCCTCAGTACCCCTAGTCGTAAATTTTTGGGGGCAAACACACCCATCCCCCACCCCACACCCACCTGTTCTGATATGGCGTCAGGCTGCTAATTGGCTGGGCTTGTTTGGGCGGGCTCATGCCAGTGGAAGGCCCCGCCCCTCCGTAGTTACCCTGCTTGTTGAAGCTACCACCGGCACCGGGGAAACTGTTGGCCTTGGCAACCCCCATTGGGGATGCTGAAAACATCAAACACAGATGACAAATCAAATTCAGTTAACTCTAATCTTCCATGGCATTTGGGCTTTAAACCCTGCTTAGGGAACATCTCCAAAGTCGGAATGTTTGGATTGTTTCAGCGGGGAACATTGCCTGTTCCAATTGGGAACATGCATTGTTCCCCCAGCATTTCATGCTAACAGTTGCGCGCGCATGGAGATTTCTATTGTTACGTCACTGATTTAAGCAAAGTTTTCTTCTGGTGTTAAGCGTGCTTTTGCTATGCTTACTGCTTAACTGTACCTATGAAATAGATGGAGGCTTGGTAAGCACAAAGTCGGCTGTTAAGCAGCGCTATGAAATTGGGCCCTGGTCAATGAAAAACTCAGACAACTGCAAAACTGATTTTGAAGCTCAAGTTTGTGTTTTACTTTAGTGAGTGGGCAATGCATGCATCTGCCAATAATGGCCGCCGTTAATAAGCTGAATTTGTTACACCCCGCAGCCCTTACCTCCAGCTCTCATTGGTTGCTGTGGTGTGTGCTGCAGCGGCGGTGCTTGCTGCCCGTTGCTGCCTCCCCCACCCCCCAGGGGGAGGGCGATGGGATTGCCGATCTTCCCACCAACCTGGCTCCCCGGTGCTACGACAGTCAGCTCCAGGATGATCACCACACGTCTGAATGAAAAAATCAGTATGTATAAGGCCATGTCCGAATTACTTGGCTTCGGCTTAGCATATGGGTCAATGGGAAGTGGCTGCACCCACTTCCATAGAACGTGTATAACTTGCAGCCGTAGCCAGATAATTCAGACACGGCTTTAAAGCTATATTCCATCATTTGCAGCCATCCAAAAAAGTAACTGGTGCATTATTGTTGAAAAACATACTTGGTTGAAAGATATTAAGTGGACTAAACTCCCTGTGAAATTAATCTTTCTGGCAAGCTATCATTTTGAAGTAATCAACGAAAGAAAGCCTTTCCAACGGTGCGTCTTAAGACGCACCGTAGGAAAATTTAAATTAGTAGTTCGTTTTGTTATTCGGCGCAGCGCGCGCAAGCATTGGCACGACGCACAGGCGCGCGCGGTTGCTATAATTCGTCGGATCAGTGTGCACAATCGCGTATATAGCTGCAATTCAAAACATGATTTGGCAACTTTTGATTTGAAATTGAGATCATAGAATGCTGTTTTGCTGGGAATATACAGCTGAAGCTGAGCTGAAACTTCATCAGGTTAGTTGTTCAGTATCCTTCATTAGATTTTGAACACTTTTGTTGCTTCAAACGAACAAAATGCACAAATTACAAATGATGGACTATATCTTTAACAGTGATGTAGTCAATGTGCATGTGTTGGATCACAAGTACATCTGGGGATGTACATCGGAGCCGGGTACCCGAGTCCCCAACCGCTGATGTCGGGAACCAGTTCCAGATTATGGAACCGAGTACCCGTAACCAAATTTACATATTACTTTGTAACTTCTCAGAAATTGAAAAAGACAGGTTTTGAATGTCTTTTATGGAGATTTTTAAATGAAAACCAGGCTGCATGTACATGGAAAAACAAAACAAATTCACGATTATGATGCTTGCAAAAATGCAATTTATACCATAAAGCTACATAAATTGTATTGAGCTCACTATACACACTTATATTGCTGCATTGAAGCACCGATGTGGTAGTATTATCGTGCGGACCTTTATGAACAATCTGTACACAGCAACGTCTGAAATTTAGATTTTGGGGTTGGGTTTCGTTAACAGGTACCTGGCTTTCTTTCACTCTGAAGAGATCCAAAAAAATAATTTTTGAAAGAAAGAGAAAAAGGCAATGATTTTTCTCACCTGTTTCCGGCTAGTTTGTTGCAGACGTAACGGTCCAGACAGATCACCGTGTTTGGCTCTAGCTGACCGTCGGCCACCATCTGATTCAGCTGTACGGCCAACATGGCTGCAGGCAGAGACAAGACAGAAAACGATTAAAAACTTCCTCATAACGTGGTGGCGGCTCGCCCAAAATACCCGGTTCCAAACAAGCTCCGCTTAAGTTACATGAACATGAATAAATCCTGAGCACTTCGGTTCGGTTCGTTCTGGTGCATATCGTGAAGATCATCAAAGACTAGCCCAGATCTGTCTAGCCACGCCCCAGAGTAATATTTGTGTGTGTGTCATTCAATACGTTTATCATCCATGGTACAGGGCCAACATTGGGTTCAATGCTTTATGCCTCGTGGCCACAAACAGCTCAGCCGAGCGGTTTGTTTCAGACGCACCGCCATTGTTTGACTAGCCGGAATGAATGTCCCGGGCCTTCATACAATTGAATTACTTGTTATGGAGCCAATCATGGCTCTTGGCTTTGTGCACAGAGAATGGGTAATTTACTCAGGAACTGATTCTTTTGGTGCTGGAACTGAGCATAGCGGGTACCCGGTTCCTGAGAAGATTGGACTCGCGGTTCTGGTTCTCAGACTCATATTGGGACTGGATAGAACCGGGGAACCGCCGGAACTGCCAGAAGCAATCAATAACTTTGCCTCTAGTGTGCAGCTTTCTGTAATTAAGAAAATTACTGACCACATTATCGGAATGTTGTGGGAGACCAACTGCCACATGTCATCCGTGTTCAGCAACAGTCAAGGCAGTGAAATATTAATGGAATGTTCACAGCATTTTCACTCCGGTTACTGTGGGAAGAGCAGTCACAATACGTACCTGTGTTGTTGTGGACGCCGTCTGACAGCATTATTCTGTAGCGGTCAACAGTAGTGTTGGTGGAAGCAGCAGGGTTCAGCTTCTTCAGCGCCTGAGAAACAAAGACAATACGTTATGAATACTAAAGTAGGTGCTATGTATTAAACATGAAAATGTTACCAATCTGCATAATTGTGGGCGCATGCGGTATAGTGTTGTGCAATCCCGACCCGAAACTGACCCAACCCAAAACCGCCTTTGGGTCAGGTCGGTTCCGGTTTTGCATTTGTGAATTTCGGGTCGGGTCCTTTAAGCCATTTTTGAAAGAAAAAAAAACACCCCAAACAAACCTGAAAAAACCCAAACAAACAAACAAACAAACAACCAAAACAGTTCGGAAATTCACACGGTGCAAGATTTATTGCAAGATTTATTCGGGTCGGTTCGGTTTCGGGTCAGTTTCCTACAAGTTTTGTCCATCGGGTCGGTTTGAGGAATTCAGATCGGTTTCGGTTTGGATTTGTTTTAAATCTATAATGTTTCGGGTCAGTTTGTCATGGTCAACCCAACCCGATGCACAACACTAATGCGGTGCAGGGTGGTGAGCCGTTTTCTGCTTGTTGCCCTCCCCTTCCCTTAGAATTTGGGAAAGGCAAAATGCCTTTAACTATTCAAAACTCAAAGCCATGAAGTGTATGACAAAGGCTTTATAGCTGTTATGTAAAGTGTTGAGGTTGACATGTTTTAGTCTTGTCATGGACACTGTCCTAAACTTAAGGTTCTTTCTATAATGCTGTTTTTCTATAAACCTGGCAAAAAAAAACTGTTCGCAGTGTTCATCATTATACCACCTACCAGAAGCTGAAACACTGGCTTGTCAATCTGCTGTCCGTCATTTATTGCCTGCGAGTAAAAAACAAAAAACAATAAAGCATAGATTTTCAGGTAGGCCCTACCAATCAATGTTCAAGCTGCGATCAGCTTCTATAACTTGATCAAACACTAGAATCACAAGCAATCCTAGATTGGAGAAATAATGTAGCTTTAGAAACCTGAACTGGGAGTGAATATTGCATCCTGACGCCACTTTTTTAATCATATATATTAAAATAGGCCCTATCAATGAAGGTCAGTCATTGCAAAAGTGTTAAAAAGACATGAATCTGGGACTGAGAAACATTTTCAATTTTGTTAGATTAGAAAATACTTTGAAAATGCACTCAACTCTCCATATTTGGGAAAAAATTCCATGCATGGGCATCACTCATTTTTCCATGCAGTGACGTATCAGCCATCAGAAAGCGAGAACATGTCCTAAAAGTCAAATTTAGCAGGGAATATATTGAAGTATTTACTAAGAATATTTCAGACCAGTCTCATAGTTTGTGCACAGGGTGTCAAGAATGTCCAGGCATGGAATTCTCTCCAGACTTTGTACACAACCAAAGAAGTGGTGTCTGGATACGAGGCCTCCTTTCTAAACTTTGAGAAGACACAATAAAAGAGCTGATGCATGATACCAAAAATGAGTGATATAATCATTGAGAAAGGAATAGCATCAATGATATATAAACTGGTAACACTTAACAAATAACAATCATGACAGTCACAGATTATCTTAGGTTAATCACAACTTCCCCACTTGTTTGCGTACTGCATCGACAAAGCATCAAAACGTCAACTTGACACTCACAATATCACAGTCATGTCACACTCACCCTCACAACTATGACATTCAATCTTCAGAAAAAAAGTTTTCCTACCTCTAAGGCTCCAGACGATAGCTGTGTGCTCATGTTGCCAAGGAGAATTTTGAACGAATAATGACGAAAAGATGGTAACAAATTTCGGGCAAGTACGAACACGAATGAGTTCGTGTTGACTCCTATCAGCCTATTGCTCAACGCAATCTCCCGCCATTACCACGGTATAAAAATTAGCAATGGCGCGCTATCGTTCAACAAGAACGTAATTGCGCATGCGCAATAGAATCTAAAAATATCACGGAAAAAGGGGATCCGACGACTATTTCATGTATTCATTAACTGTGTTCACAATAATTATGATTATTGGAGGACATTTCAATTTGCCTTGACCTGCGCCCATTCACTGCCGCAAAATGTATTTTTTTACACGTGATATTTTTTTTTAATTCTTAAATGATGTCTTTTTCAATCACAAAGTGAAGTTTCAGACAGTTGAAGATGTTTCAGCGGCGCATCTGGTGTTTAATTTACGGGGTAGGGAGAGGCGTTGGGGTTCTTGGAGGTCTTCATTTTCAGGATACGGGCACTCTGCGGGGTAGTTCACAGTTTCAAAAAGTTCTTAATGAAGAGCGGGGCACAATGAACGCCACGAGTCGAGTCGGTGACTCGTACCCCCCCCCCCCTCAATTTACGTCATCATTGATAGTATATCTTCCCTTCATTGTGGGTGTGTCAGTGGCGTAAATCTGCGCCGGCGATTGGGGGCCGGGATGGGGGGTGACCACAATCCAAACATTGCCCGGCCGTGGAAATTTGAAAAGCGGGGGACCAATTACAGTTGGGGGCACTCTTCGGGATATAGATATATATCAATATAGATGTATGCTCTCGCCTACATCAAAAAGGCTTTGTACTTTGTTTCTCCACTTTTCAGTGCTATTAAATACATTTTTGTTATTCTAAAAATACCTCGAAATCCGCATTTTTTTTCTAAAAACGAAAACGTTGGGGGGGGGGGGAGGATTCGATAGCCCACCCCCGGTCAAAAAGTGGGGGGGGGGGGGATATACACCCCCGCACGTATTTACGCCCCTGGTGTGGGTCAAGGTGAAAAAAATTGATTCTCTGGAAGAGAATCGACAAAATCATTGAGGCAGAAAAGTCCAGGTCGGACCTATGGCGTCAACGCAGTTTGTGAAAAAAAATGCCAATTACATACCAATGGCATGGACGAGGGACGAGCAAAATCTGAAACAAACAAGACGTACAAAATTCCATAAAGGTTGGCTAAAGGGCGTGGCTAACTCGCAAACAAGTGTACGCGCTGTGCATACAACACGCAGGGCTACCTAGATATTGAATTTCTTATTTTTAATTAATTGCTCTGTGAGACACAATTATTATACGCATATGTGAACGTGTTTCAAACGGCCGGGGACACCTTCGAGCAGAGTCAAACGTTTGGGCTCTACACTGCGTTTCTCACGAAATGATAACAGCTGGAACGCACGGTTTCTTCAAACACATACTGTTGCTTCATTTTGTGTTGCCATTATTGTGGTATTAATACGGTGTGTTCCAACAGCAAGTTGTCACTTCTTCGCATATATTATAAAACGACGTCAGCCTGATTTTCAGGCTTTGTCTCATAATTCGATGATATTATTTCAACAATTTCAATATTTTCGTATATAGCTTAAATATTCTCGAAATATGATATAATCATAAAGAGAAATTCATTCTGAACTATACATCTCCGGTTGAATTAATGTCTACCTTTAATCAGGCAAAATAGGTAAAAACGTAGGCCTCTTTCACAATGGGGCTCCGGAAGCGAGAGGCAAAACATATTGTCGTGATACCATGGTGATACCAATGTAGGGCCGTCTCATTGTCTGGCACGCTCTCTTCGGAGATGCAGCCAGGCGCCAATTGGCGCATTGATATTCTTCTCCTAGTTACAATGCTGATGAACCTCTGTTCCGTGCTTTTAATTTTTCTTCATCTGCAGATCGCATTTTTGGATTTGAACACTCTCACATCCCTCCTCAGTGAAGTACCGGGAATTATGTTGCTGATAATTCTCATACTTGTCTGCCCCTGCATGGGGGCAGCTGTTGTCGGAGAGAAATGCGATGGGATCCGTGGTACTTTCGAGTATTTTCCAGTCGAAGGTCGCACTCTTTCCGACAGCGTTTACCGGAGTTTTCGGCCCGTCAGCTCGGCCACTTGCGGGCAGAGATGTCACTTTTCTCCGGAGTGCGCGTCCTTCAACTACTGTCCGCGGAGCCGAAGATGTGATCTCAACAACAACACGAGAGCTTCACGGGAGTTGGTTCAAGATGAATTTTGTATCTACTACGATGCTAACAAGGTACACTGAACGCCAACCATAATGCCTTCTGTCCGTTTAAGAAAAAAATATTTATTAGCCTTTTTGAAATAATGGTCTAGAGCACAATTGGAAGGAGCAATATTTGTTTTGGAATACTAATTCTACACATCCCATTTTACTAAAATTAAATAGCATTCTCCCATCGTGGCCGCTTAAGGCTAACGGTGATATGATGCCATTGATGTCTTGAGGTTCTCTGTTTCAACAGTTTTCTAACTCTACACCCCTTGCAAAGTGCGTTGGGCAGAATCGCTTTTATGGGCTGCAATTTCTGAACAGATACTGGGGAAAGGGCTAAGGCCCGTAGGCCTATACCACCCGAGCACATACTGTTGAAGGGTTTCGGGTCCAAGTTTCTGACGATAGTGCATAATGGATCCATCATGGCATCCATGACCATGCGCGCCAAGTTTCCATTGTGGCCGTCAGTGCCAATGTGGGTGCTACTGTGGCCATAATTATGTTGCCCGCCACCTCTCCTATAAATTCCTGGAGACGCTCCCATCCCGAAAACTTGTGAGCGAAAGGTGACGTTTGTCTCTTGTTATCTGGGCCCTAGCAAGCTAATATAATACATGTAACTGCATTTTGAATTTGTCGAAAGCAGTATTATTAAAATCACTATTTCAAATTCATTTTCTTCTCTCGACAGACAACAGCATTGTATTCATACATCCCTGGCCCTGGGCCGACAGTCATGCCACATGTCGTAACAACGCCAGGTAAATTAAAACATTTCTGATTATACCGGTAGTGATGCACATTGAATAGAAGAATGAGGTGACGTGATTGTGGGTCTTAAATTTTAGTACCTCAATCCTTACATGGAAAATCTAATAATTCTTTCTCTGATTTCAGTGTCGTGTTCTTATGTGACCACACCCATGATACCTTACGAGTACACGTACGTGCTGCCGCACGTGAATTTGGGAACGAGTTTCCGTGTGAATTTCTCATTGCGTGCCCCTCGGAATGGTAACATCGCGCTGTCATCACTGCCGAACGACTCAGGAGTATTCTACGAAATAAGTAAGTGTGACTCTTCATCTTTAACTTTTCTTTTATAGCGCAGCTATTTGATATAACCCTGCAGCTATTTGATATATATGCCTCGCCCCAGCAGCGAATTAAACAATTCGCTGCTGGGGCGAGGCATATATATCAAATAGCTGCAGGGTTTTTCCAACACATTGTGTGAACTTCTTAGAGACCCAGACCTTGAAGGTCCGTGTACATACCGTCCAATCAGTTACCGTTTGGAAATTATCAAAAGAAAAATGAAAAACAAACCCTTTACCGTTTACCCTATTACCATCTTGGTAAAGAAACAGAAAAAGGAAATCGTTTACCAGTTTCCGTTTATGCGTCTAAAAAACGAAAACAGAAAAACAAAAGTGTTGTACCTTTTACCATTTTTGAAATAGTAAACAAAAAAATGAAAAAGCAAACCTTTTTCTAAGTTTTGGTTTTGAAGTTTTGAACAGAAAAATAAAAAAGCAAAACCTTTTCCAATTTTTGGTTTTGATTTTTGAACAGAAAAATGAAAAAGCAAACCCTTTTCCAATTTTTGGTTTTGGATTTTTGAACAGAAACAAGAAAAAGCAAACCCTTTATCAATTTTTGGTTTGGAATGTTTGAACGGAAAAATGAAAAAGCAAACCCTTTATCAATTTTTGGTTTTGAATTTTTGGACAGAAAAATGAAAAAGCAAACCCTTTTCCAATTTTTGGTTTTGGATTTTTGAACCAAAAAGAGGAAAAGCAAACCCTTTACCTTTTTTTTGCTTTTGAATTCGTGGAAAGAAAAAAGAAAAAGGAAACCCTTTACCAGTCAACGTTTTTGAATTTTTCAAAAGAAAAAGGAAAAAGCAAACCCTTTACCCGTATTTGTTTTGAAATTTGTGAACCAAAAAAAGGAAAAGCAAACCCTTTGCCAGTTTTTGCTTTTGAATTTTTGAAAAGAAAAAAGAAAAAGGTACCCTTTACCAGTGACCGTTTTTAATTTTTTTAAAAGAAAAAAGGAAGAAGCAAACCCTGTACCAGTTACCGTTTTTTAATTTTAAAAAGGAAAAGCAAACCCTGTACTGTACACCGTTTTTGAGTCTGTGTTCAGAAAAAGAGACAACGCATCGAGTTACAGCATTCCGCTTTTGATGCGTATAAAACAAAATCATCAATTGTTTTCCTTTGTATACAGTTAACATAATGTAAATAAACGCAGCACACTCATATCTGTTTCATTTTGTTTCACTGAAACACACACAACTAAAAACTAAGACAACTTTTTCTTTGCCAAAACAAAAACGAAAAAAGGGTAACCGGAAAAGGAAAAACGAAACCTGTTACCAGTCTAAGCCCAACGAAACCCGAGTGCGGCCGAGTTCGTCAGAAAGTGTCTCGCGGCTGTTTCCTGTGAAAAAAAAACTGCCCACGGGGCATGGTGGGAACTGATGCGCGACCAAGGGCGGATCCAGAACACAATTTTTGGGGGGCCAAAAAAAATTGGTCCCCCAAAAAAGTGGGTCACTAAAATTACGGCGTGGGGAAATTTTTTTGGATTCTAGATGCTCTGTGGTGCGATCTGAGGCAATTTCTGACCACTTTAACCAATGTTTTTTTGAGGAAAAGATGGTGGTGTACTCATTGCCTGCCTTTATTGCGATGTCACATAAAAAAAAAATTGGTTTCGTTTTTTGGGGGGGGGGGGGGGCCATGGCCCCCTTGCCCTCCCCCCCCTGGATCCGCCCTTGTTGTCTATGTGCCGTAGCAAGAAAACTACACAAAGCCATAGCGACTTTTAGTGAGCGTCAGGTGTCGTCAGCAATGCGTTTATTAAAAGTGTTTCTCCTAATGGTCTTCCTCAATGTTCCCTTTCGTACTGTTGAAGGGGTACATTTACTTGTGCACGGAGCCAATATATCAGAAATGAGAGGTACTGGCCGCCTTCCGTCCGCCAGGAATTCACTGCTTCGACTTTAATGATTTGATCCTTATTTGTTTTATGTACATGTATGTTGAGCATCACTGTCTGCCTTTCCGACAAATAAGCTTTTTGGCAGCCTTCCTGAAAGTTTCATTTCTCCAGGAATAGATGACTGTGTTGAGCCAGGAATTGCTGTAGCGCAGACTTTCAACCAAAATCACAATAAGCGAATGTACTTCTCCGAATAGTATGAGTGTGGGCAGCCAAGTGACACAGACAGTGCCTGTGATGATCAGAAATGTTTTGAGAGATTTGACATTTGAGCGATGCAGCTGAAACTGTGCATCTTCAGCATTGATCTCAGCTGCTGCTATACGCCGTGCCTGATGCCTTGCAATTAATAGCAATTTCACATACAGAACGATTACAATCAAAACGGTTGATACGAAAATGAAATAAATGAGTGCTGTTTGAAAAGCATCCAGCTGTTCAGAATGCTCAGCTAAGATTATGCAAGTGAGTGCAAAAAGACAGAGTAAAGTTGCACATGTCAAGGCAATATAAGCTCGTCTTTTGGTGACTAGAGTTTGCAGCTTGAGAGGTTGTGATACTGCAATGTAGCGGACCACAGTAATCATTGCCAGAATGCACAACCCCAGCAGCTGAAAAAATACAACTGCATGTATTATGGCAAAGGATTGAATATGAAAATTAAGTTTGAGACTTGCGGAGAGAAGACCAAAGAAGCCCACTCCAACATCGGTAATTGTTAGGGCTACCACCAGCAGCTTAGTGACGTCATGCATGTCATGTATGCGATGTAACACCAGCAGAGAAAACAAGTTGCAGATGATGGAAAATAAGCAAATTGGACCTCGAACACACACGATAAGAATGCAAGTTGAATAACCCAATCTTTCTATGCATCCACTGTTCCCGTCAGTAGTGTTAGAATTGGAAACAAGAGGAGATAACTCGTATTCATAATATGATATGTTTGCCATTGTTTGTAGAGTGCTGAATTATAACATTTGTTATAGTTTTGTTTCATAACACAGAGGCCAGAGGGCAAACTTTTCATAATGCACTTGTTGCAGAATCCAATTCATTCCATCTGATTTCAAATCAGTTTCTGGTTTTTCTGTAGTCTATAGACCATACATTTGGAATCTCTGGAACATCATTCGGTCTCGTGTTAATCAAGAGGTGATGTTTAAGTTTGCATCTTTGCAGTCCTCGATCTTGTCAATGGTGTGTCTTTGTTCATTTGTCTACCACCATGATGGATATCCTGTTGTACGAAAGATGTGCAAACCTGTTTGGAAATTCCTCAGGTCTAATGAAATGTTACAAGCATTTAAGAAGAAGCAACGTACGCCTACGTGAAGTACATACCTTGGTGAACGGTTGCTGTCAGATTCATTCAATGACAAATGGTATTCCTTCAGCGAAGAGTCGTGATATTGTGGTGCAGCCACCAAAAACACAACCTGATCTGTGTCCTGTAATGTTTGAAATTTGGCTGAAAGTAACAGGTCCAAATGACTTCTGTAGAAGCAAGCGTCATTCATCAAATTATAATTCAAGGACTCTCTTTCTGGCATAGTTTCACATACAAGTGATCTGCGTCACTGCTGCAGACTCCCTCCAAAATGTGCCACAATGGCAAAGCGAAGAGAAGTTGACTTACAGCCGATAGGAACAGTGAGATTATAGCTTTTGATGGGGTTTCCAACTGCCTAACAGTGAGCGTGATTGCATTGATGGTTGTGGGTAGGCGCGACAAGTTGTGCTGTAAATGTTCGTTAACGCTGACAGCGTTATCGATATCTGCCCAGTATTGGCATGGAAGTGGATGCAGTCAGCTATTAATATACTCCATTGCTCACTCCATCGAGCCAGGTAAATCAATACTTTTTTTATTAAAGCTCGCCGCCTTCGCGGGAAAATCACTGCTTTGACTTTGATTATTTGATGAACACAGATGAACGCACTCAGCTACACACCCACACTAAAAGGCCTTGAAGCCAGATTTGCATGAGCAACTGGTGAGCAAAAAAGCACAGAATAGCTGCTTTTAAAATAGTAAAGCATATAATTAGCGATGATGTTGACAATAGCCATGCATTTTGTTAAAGTCTTACATGCCCTTCACTTTGCTTAAAATCAACAGAAACTTTCCATTAGCTTTCTCTTTAATTGGATAATGGATTACCAGAAACTGTCTGCCTCATAAATGGCTGTTTCGGCAAATTGTTTTCGTTAATTTTTTTTATGACTATGACAGCTGCTCATAGATTTTGTACACGTTTTCATCATATCCAGCACTCTGGGCACTAAAATCTGTCCAATATACTTAACATACGATTAGACCAGCACCTGCAGATGTGTGCCGAACACTAACGTCATCATGACGTCATCACGTGTCACATGACGTCACAATATAGGTGCATATTTTGAAGGTCTATCACTCCAAACCTAAATGTCCAATTGAGTTGAAAGTTGGTATGCACCTAGACCGGGATGTGTTATACATGAAAATTAAAGTGACGTCACGATAACGTCATCGTGTGACATATGACGTTATATTAAATTTGCATATGTTGAAGGCCTGTATCTTCAGAACGACGGACCTGATTGGGTTGAAAGTTGGTACGTACCTAGAACGGGATGTGTTATAGATGAAAATGGAAATGACCTTTCGATGACGTCATCACATGACATGTGACGTCATATTAACAGTGCATATTGTGAAGGCCTACGTCTACAGAATGACAGGTCCGATTGGGCTGAAATTTGGTATGCAATAGACTGTGATGTGTTACAGATGAACTGTGAGGTAATGTTACAATGACGTCATCACACATTATGTGACGTCACATTAAAGGTACATTTTTATATGGCCTGCAGAACTATTGACCCTGTTCACTCTGCACCTTTCTACTGCACATCTATGTACTATCAATCTACAACATGACAGAAAAATAAAATAACAAAACTACCGAAACAGCCATGTGTTTGTCCACAAACATCTAGTAGTATTTGTGTCTGTAATTACTTTCCACGAAGATGTATGCAATATCATTGATGACAGTTGATTTATTACATTGGAATCTATAAGTTTGCATAATTTGTAATGAGATGTATAAGTTTGCAAATAATTTGCCTGCAACCTATCAGATTATTTTAAAGAGAATTACTCCTTAGAGAAAAGAGAAGCAAAAACATTGTGATGAATTTTTGACTATCTATACACAGACATTTACACCTTCACTTTATAATTCCACGATAGGCATTCCATAAAGTTGTCTTTTTAGTGACATTTTGAAACCTACAATGACTGGATCTAAATCATGTCAATTCTATCCCTCGTCTACTCTACAAAAAAAAATGACTGGTGGCCCAGATAAATAACTGCTTACTGCAAACAACAAAGTAGTCCTTGGTTTTGGATTTTCAAAGAAGTGATTTTCCCGCGAAGGCAACGAGCTTTAAATTAATAAAAAAAACTCTTGATTTTCACTCGGCTCGATGGAGTGAGCTACTGTTGTACATGTGTAGAACCTCCAAAATAAATTGACATTAACTATGCTCATGTATGTCATACAGTCTCAAGGTATAGCTCGTCGTTATGAAACACACTATAACACCACTGCATCCTATTCCTGTGCTCCAGTGGCGCCGTATATGACCTGTAACATGGAAGCATGTCGGGTAGATGATTTACTTTTGTGGTTGCGTTGCTAAATAAGTATGTTTAAAAATGAATACATTTGCGGTAGTTTACAAAAAGAAGGATTGCAGAAATGGAAAGGTTTTATAAAGTGTTATTGGTGACCAGAAATGGCGTGGTCGTTGTTATTGTGGGTTGGTGCCGTTGGGTTGTTGATGAGTTTTGAACTTCATTCTGGCTGTCAGTGTGTCCGGAAAATGATCTTTTTAGCGACTTTCCTGAAACTTAAGTTTCATTTCTCCAGCAATAGGTGACTGTGTTGAGCCAGGAATTGTTGTATCGCAAGCGCTCAACTGCAACAAAGAAATAGGGACCCACATCACCCCGTAGTATAAGTGTGACACAGACAGTGACACAGACAGTGCCTGTCATGATCAGAAATGTTTGAGAGATTTGACATTTGAGCGATGCAGTCTTTACTGTGCCGTAGCAAGAAACTGCATCATCAAATGCGTCGTCGCGTAATCACAGAAATGAGCTCACTGTTCACCTGTGGTTAGCTTTTTTACGAACAACTAGCTCATTCCATCTCAAGGGAAAAATAGTCAGAAAAAAAACCTTTTTAGTCAGTGCTATCCTCCTTATTGACACTGCTGCGTCTTCAGATTTATTAATGTTTTGAATAATAACCTTGTGAATAGAAACCATTTGCAACTCTGTGCTGCCCATCAATTTGCTTCAAATGAACAGTGACTTGTCATTGCTTGCCTATGGGCCTTGAACACATCAATGCTCTGGTTTAAATTAAGGCATCCCTTGTTTATTCTCTGCTTCTCATTTCCAACCGACCATATTTAGGGCTCCCGACTCAAGAAAAATAAACAACTTTTTCATTACAGCCATAACTTTCTGGAACCCCCCACTAATTACAAAAAAAATAATAATTAATGGGAAAAAAACAAATATCAAATTCGGAGCACGGCGCAAAGGAACCAATGCAATCCCAGGAGATGAGAGGGTGTAGTCTCATCATATCAGGGGTTTATAGTTGACCTTTACTCTTTTATATCATGGCTGCCAATACAGTCAACATGTTAGTGAGCTCTATGGTGCAGATACATCTTGTAAATTGAAGTTGACTGTATAAATTAAAGTTGACTGTATACTTGTTGCATGTTCAATGCACCATTGTGGTGCTTTTGTGGCGCTACGCGGTCTCGGTGCCAAACTGGAAGGCTGAAAGGGAGTGATGTCTCTTTCGTCATGACAATGTTATTTCAAGATATCTAGATCACTCTGGAAGCCCTGCTGTATAAAAATCTATATGGGTAGTTTCTTCACTATATTTACTTCTTTTGGGGTGACAAATTAAATTTAAAAAAAGCAGTGGGCAATGTGTAGTAGGGTCTGTTTTTGGCAAATATATAGAACCTGTGATTCTATGGGACTCTCCCAAAAAAATTGGTGGATTCTTAATAGTATTTGCCCCCAATCTCGACTCTGCTTGATGCGTAAACTCACTGAATCTTGGGCGTACTCCTTCGTGCTGACTATCTTCCGTGTTTTGGATGGCCTTTATGTGTGGTTATGCCATTTGTACACAAGGGCGGATACAGAACACAATTTTTTGGGGGGCCCAAAAAAATGTTGGTCCCCCCAAAAAGTGTGTCAAAAAAATTACGGCGTGGGGTTCGGGGCCCGCTTAAGGGCCCCGATATTTTTTTGGATTCTAGATGCCCTGTGGTGCGATCTGAGGCAATTTCTGACCACTTTAACCAATGTTTTTTGAGGAAAAGATGGTGGTGTACTCATTGCCTGCCTTTATTGCGATGTCACATAAAAAAAGAAAGAATTGGTTTCGTTTTGGGGGGGCCATGGCCCCCTTTGGCCCCCCCCCCCCCTGGATCGGCCCTTGTGTGCGACCATGGATTATGACGGGCATGCACATTGCTCTCTCTAGGCCCCCTACTTTGTCTTATTATAGCCACTTTTGTGCTGTTTTTGTGTGTGTGAAGAATATTGTTTGGATTTGACAACTTTGTTTGTGCAGAGGGACTAAATGCCTTTCTTTAAGATAGGAAGACATGAGATTAGCCGTATTTTTCAGGTACGTATTTGTTTTTAGGCCTACTTGTAGTTTTTACGGTAAAATTTCAAACAGCGCAGCTGCAACGTTATATGGCTTTGGCCTTAAGTGAGCAGTCTGATCTGCTGTATGGGAGGGGGATGGCGATGATGTCGGGATGAGGGCGTGTGACGTAACCCCCCACCCGTAGAAGAACCAAGTTCTGTACCTTTTTCTTAACATTTGTATTTTTTTGCCAACTTTAAGCAAAGCTTGTTTTAATTATTATTTCTTGCTTCTATTTTATTAATTAAAACCAGAAGGACAGTCTATAATATATATATTATTTATATAACAAAGCAGTACTACACCGAGATGTTAACTGTATACAAAGGAAAACAATTGATGATTTTGTTTTATACGCATCAAAAGCGGAATGCTGTAACTCGATGCGTTGTCTCTTTTTCTGAACACAGACTCAAAAACGGTGTACAGTACAGGGTTTGCTTTTCCTTTTTTCTTTTTAAAATTAAAAAACGGTAACCGGTAAAGGGTTTGCTTCTTCTTTTTTCTTTTTAAAAAATCAAAAACGGTCACTGGTAAAGGGTACCTTTTTCTTTTTTCTTTTCAAAAATTCAAAAGCAAAAACTGGCAAAGGGTTTGCTTTTCCTTTTTTTGGTTCACAAATTTCAAAACAAATACGGGTAAAGGGTTTGCTTTTTCCTTTTTCTTTTGAAAAAAATCAAAAACGGTGACTGGTAAAGGGTTTCCTTTTTCTTTTTCTTTCCACAAATTCAAAAGCAAAAAAGGGTAAAGGGTTTGCTTTTCCTCTTTTTGGTTCAAAAATTTAAAACAAAAACTGGAAAGGGTTTGTTTTTTTCATTTTTTGTTCAAAAATCCAAAACCAAAAATTGATAAAGGGTTTGCTTTTTCATTTTCCTGTTCAAAAATTCAAAACCAAAACTGGAAAAGGTTTTTGTTTTTCATTTTGCTGTTCAAAAATCCAAAACCAAAAATTGGAAAAGGGTTTGCTTTTTCATTTTTCTGTTTACAATTTCAAAAAGGGTAAAAGGTACAACACTTTTGTTTTTCTGTTTTCGTTTTTTAGACGCATAAACGGAAACTGGTAAACGATTTCCTTTTTCTGTTTCTGTACCAAGATTGTAATAGGGTAAACGGTGAAGGGTTCGTTTTTCATTTTTCTTTTGACAATTTCCAAACGGTAACTGATTGGACGGTATGTACACGGACCCTTGAAAGGGTTAGTACAACAATCGAAGCAATCCGTTTATGAACGGTGTACCTTTTACAAGCTGCAATGATAAGTTTGAGTTATTGTTTCATGGGATATCTTGAAATGTTGTGAATTTCGGGGCGAGGAATGGATGCTCAAAGCAGCCAGGGGCGTGGCAAACGGAGGGGGCGCAGGAGGGGGTGTGCCCCTTTAAAAATCGTACGCTGATTTTATTTAACGACTGAATGGAAATAGAATTATCATTTGTTAATATACAACCAGGGATTTGGAACGTTCATTCTATTTCGCACGAAAACGATTGCTTCTTTTACAAATTCATGTACACATTTTCCAAAATTGTCCAGGAAAACCTACAACAAGATTCGATAAAACTACATTATTACAACGGCGAACCCATAGTTTCAATCCTTGGGCCAATTTCATAGAGCTGCTTAAGCACAAAATTTGCTTAAGCACAAAAACGTCTTGCTTAATAAAATCAGGTTACCGGCCAAAAGTCCATGCGATTGTTATGCTAAGTAAACAACAGCTAAATACCAGTCACAAGCAATGTACATCACCTGGAGTTTTGGCTGGTAACCTAATTTTACTAAGCAATGTTTTTTCGTGCTTAAGCAAATTTTCTGCTTAAGCAGCTCTATGAAATTGGGCCCTTGTCTCATTCATGAAACAGTTATTGGTGGTTACACGAACACGAAGAGCGCCATCCGTACGTGCAAGGCGTGTGAGGCTGGTCAGAAACAGATTACTACCAACGGAATCCTTTCAGATGCGGAGGATCGTCTTTTCTGGATCGAGTACAATGATGGGAATGTGCAGGTTGGCACGGGAGGAAATTCTCCCTCCCCGATGATGAGTAAGAATTGGTACGGTGGGCAGCGTCCAAGTACGGTTTACGTGGGCGTGTCCACGTGGCAAGACGCAAGCGGTCACTGGTCCTTTCAGGACTTTTGTGAATGAAAGGGCATATTGGGGCAGATATTAGGCCCCCCCCCAAAAAAAAAATAAGTCGGTCTCTGGTCAGCGCGCGCGTCGATTTTAATCATGCGCGTCGATCTTTTTTTCCCCCAAAATGTTCCGTGGTACAATGTAGCTCCAACAGCGCCCTCTATTTCCGCACCTCCTCATTACCAAAAAGCATTAAGGAATGGGAAATTGCACCAAGGCAAATGATCGAAGGCAAATTATGAAGGACACCAATGTACAGGAGGACACAAAAAAAGCAAAATAGTACCCCACCTTGTCTGTACATGATCCAAGCTTGAAAAAAAAAAAGCCCCTCCCCCCCCCAAAAAAAAGCCGCGTCGCCGCGTCAGTTCCGGAACTTTGGTCTGACCAGAGACCGAATATTTTTTTGGCCTTATAGGGGAAATATTTGGGGGAATTGTGCATTGGCAAAGCTTGGTAGTTGGCACACAGTCAGGGTATGTCTTAAGAAAGATCTTTGGCTATGGCCATCGCAGATTTGTCCTCTGCAAAAAATATAGTTGGAATAGCAAGCAATTTTTAACATTTCCAAAGGCTGCCATTGCTTGTTATTCTACCCTTACTTTTTTTCAAAGGACAAATCTGCGATGGTCCTATAGCCAAATATCTTTCTCATGACATACTCTGACTGTGTGCCAAATGCCATGCTTGTATCATCAAAGGCACAATCCCATCGCCTATCTGCCGTCCGTACAATTACAGGATCATTTGCTTTTTATGCATTTTGTTAGTTTCCAACAATAACACCACTCAAAATCCAACGAAGAATGTTCATAACCTAATCTGTTGAACTTTTAGCTCAGTGGATATAACACTTTTCGAGAAAATAGTAAAAACAAGGTAAAACATGCAAAGCCTTTTGATCTCGAAAAACGATTTCGTCTATAGCACATTATTAGCACTCTATGTTTTAAAAATTCAGTAAATTGACTAATCGTTGAAAGTCACCTTAATGTTCTTGATTTCTTCTAAATGACAGCAGGCCAGATGGAATAATTTAACGGGGTGTTTAGTACCAGTACGATCTTTAATCTTTTATCTTTGGATAATAATTCGGAACGTTACTGTTGGCATTTATGCAAATGATCCAAATCTGAGCGAGGCAGGGGGCGAATATGTAGTCTGGTTCCCAGACCAAAAGATTCCGACTTTTCCTGATGAATCTTAGGTCAGGTAGCCTCCGGTAATACAATGTATTACAATTTACATCACGTGACTAAAACGGGAGGAATTCCTCCTTTTTCCGAAAATGCCCCAAAGTTTGCCGAATTCATTTCGTCGACTATCGGATAGTGTCCGAGTATTTCCGAGTATAATATAGGTTTTATTAACTGCTAATTGCTTATTAAAAACTTTAAAAAACTAGTTGATAATTAATATCCATTGCTTTTATTTAGAAAACTTGAAATTCAACGACGATTTTGCACTCGGATCGTATACGAGGGGCGAACTTTTTGCTGCGTCATGCACTAGTTTGAATTTGACGACCGTTACCGGCATTTTCCAAAACTCGGCGTGGTCTCAATTCGGCTCCGCCTGCTTACAGTGCTGTTTGGGTGTCTAACTTTGAAAATTCCAGGTCAAAATTAGTCAATGTTTTCTTACAGAAGTATTAAACTGTATATCATAACTGTATGATATATGAAGCAAGTGATTTATTTTTAAAAAAATGATCGGAACATTAAAAGCTTTATGTGATAAAGCGAATTCGGAAACGAAGCCGAGCTTTGAAAAAGGGCCGTCAATGTCGTCATGTTTATTTTTAGCCACGGAGGCTGCCTGACCTACAATTTAGACGTGTAGACGTCGGGGGAAATTGTCAGGTCGGGGAACCAGACTAGCGAATATGGAGGGGCGGATCAATGCAGGTTTGTGGGATGGGGTCACGTGGCCAGTGCATGCTGCCCGGAATAAAAAATACTACTCTTAGATGCTTTCTCCTTCATTCTGAAGGCACCGGTGTGTTTTTTTGGGGGGGAGGGGGGGGGGGGTTATTAGAGAATTTAGCAATTAATTATAGAGGTCGCACAGTTGAGGTAATGAAACCAACATTTAGGACGGCATAAAGCATGCCGTCCAACGTCTTTTCTTACCTCCTTGATTCAACGAGCGATTGACAGTCACGTGACTGCAAGACATATACAAACTGGAATATATCAAAAACAAGACGTAAAATCGTTACCTATAATACAATCAAATAAACCGACAATGCACTCAACTTGCTTTTTTTATAGTAGATATCTAATGTAAAAAAAAAAAAAAACCTTTTTGCTTTATAAATAATTAAGAACTCTAAAGGGAAGCTACTTTAATAGGTAATTTAATAGCCAGGCCGGTTTGTCCTTTAAATTTTTATTAAAATTGGCATTTGAAACCCACACGTGGATAACCTTTCCAGTGGCAAGGACGTACGTCAATTACTCATTTGCTAAAAATTAATATCTGTTTGTCTGTTTCTCAGTTTCTCAGGTTTGTGACATTGACCGCAGGACTTTCCACACACTAATCGATGAGGCAAGTGACCGTAACAAATGTATCGAGATAGTCTAGTTACACATAAATTGAACACGGTTAAAAAACACACCCTTTTTTTAAGGACACTCCGACATTTCTCCTGTTTTTTTTTTTTAGCTCATAATTATTTATTTCATTGAAATTTGCTTGTACAAGCGTTTGGGTGCATTCAGGCATGATAACAGAACTGTTTTTAATAAAATGATTCTATAAACTAGCAAATTAACATTATTATATTCCCAAATAAATTAACAGAAATTCATAAGTATGCTTATTTTCTTATCGATATTTCTGCAACGAGCAACAGCACAAAAAGCATGGGGGAAAATCAAATTGCCGAAAGTGCATACAAATAAACCTGTTGTAATAGTAAAATTGCAATTATTTCGCATCTTTTGACATAACATTTAACTAAAATTTGATAATTAATAACACATATTCCTATTTTTTTCTCAACTGGACACAACCTATCCGATTTACGAGAACACCAACACCCAATATAAGGGGACAAAGACAGAAAAATTACCATTTGTAAAATATATAAAATACATCGTTGGGGCGTTTACGATTACTTAATGAGCTACATATACTCCATTTTTAAAGTTTACAGCTGGCATAGTCCCACAACTTGAAACATAATCTCTTAATAATAAAAATTAAAACTCATTTCTTACTAAATGCTTATGATGATAAAACCATTGTTAAACAACTTAATTGTTTATCACTCACATACTTTACTTTGGAATTACAATTTGGTATTTCCAGAAAATGGTATCACCAACACTCGAAAGTACAGCTAAAGTATGTTAATAAGCAGGTCTAGATCACATAGACGCAAGGGATCCAAACGTTAATTTTTATTTAAGCAACCATTTATTTTATTGAGAATCCTACAATCAGATTTTTTTTAAACAGAACCAAAGAATGTATACACTGCACTCGTTTGTTGTCGAAAGAACTAATGATATGACAGAAGACCATTTCCCCAACCTCGCACATGAACCCATGTACTTGTTAAACTGATTTACATGTACAGTTCAGTTTGGAGTTTTTAGGTTTTTAAGTGATATTGCATCACTGATGAACCAGTATACATTATGAATTGTGATCTTAGTGAGAAATACACCTTTTACATATTGCAGGTATCTTTGAGGGTGTCCCTTGTTATTTCAATTTAGTAACGATGAATGCAACAGGTTTTTCTCATGCCTATTCAAATCTATGCATATTTGCTCTCTGATTCTGCATAAAGGTCTGTTATGGGCCTATGGTTGACTTTTGTTATTTGCTGATTAAAAAAGTTAAAACCCAAACCCAAGTGGATGGAAACAAAGAGAGCTTTGACAATCATCTTACAAATACCATGAGTAAAATGGTTGCTTTGGGAATTGGCCCGTTAACAAAAAGTATGTTAAAACAGCATTTCACAATCAGTTAGGAAAAAAAGCCAATCTTGATCTGATGACACACATTTTCAACTTAAACATTTTTTGGGGGCTCATCAGATGAAAGTGCTCCTCAATTTAAATTTCTTTATACTCTCTTAAAAGGGAGTATTAAGCTGCTATGCAAGCAGTAAGCACTAACATTGCTTTAAAAAGTATTCTGTGATGTATGGTGCTTGTGTCAAGTTACTATTGTTTTAGCTTAGCAAGATTACAAATGATAATTGCAGCACAGCTCGATGAAATTGAGTCCCTTATGGGTTCTCTGTGAATAAATTTTACTGGATATTTTTCAAGGAAATCACGTATTGCTTGCTTGATACAATTCCACAAACACCTAAATTTCTGTTCAAATAATTGGCTCTAGAAACTGCATTGTGATACCTTTCTCTGGATATTTCATTCGCTTCCGCTAAAAACGTTACATGATCACAACCTGGTATGTGGTAGTTTACAATTTGCCTGATAATAATTACTTGAAAATAATAAATGATGAGTATTGATATCTGTTTTGGTTATCACATATCATTTCACTTCAATAATCGCACCATCAAAAAGAAAGCTCAGGACAAGAATCAAAAACTGACATTTACTTTGAAAGAAAATAAATGATTTTCACAAGAATGGCAAAGCAATCACAACCAAGGTGTTGAAAGGAAATATTACACGACCTGAAAACAAAACTGAACACTGATATTATAAAACTGCTGAAATGACACAAGAAAAGCGATTTTTAAGAGAACCAATATTTTTAACTAAAGTCAGATAAAAATTCACATGAAATGTTATATTAACTACACACAAAAATCGAGAAATTAAATGCACGTGCAGGCCTTTGTCCCTTTTTGAAAAACAAAATGCTTAACTACCTAACTTAACACTAACAGGAAGTGAAATTGAAATGATTCAGGGATGCTCTAGAATTGATTTTAGTTGTTTGCATCAAACACATCAATGCATGAATGTATGCCTGTTTTTCTTTTATAGCATAGTTATTATTTACTGCAGTCAAGAAGTTACGCGGATTACCAATTTGTTTAATAGGTAGTGGGAGTACTGCAGTGTGGTAGAACTTCTGGCTAAATTTTAAAAAACACCACAATTTGTAGTAGGGTTGTGCTTCGGCCGGGAACCGAGTACCCGATCGTTGATGTCCGAAACCGGTTCCAGATTATGGAATCGGGTTCCTGTAACCAACTTCACAACTTACTTAGTAACTTCTCGGACAATGAAAAAGCAAGGTTTTGAATGTTATTTGTGGAAATTTTCAAAATGAAAACCATGCTATATGGGAAAACAAAAACATAATTCACCTTCATGACTCTCGCATAAGTTGCAGTAATACCGTAAAGCTTTCTTTCCGTATTGAAACACCTACATGTTGTAGTATCATTGTGCGGACCTTTGCGAACAATCTGAACAGCAAATTCCAAGGATTGAATTTTGGGGTTGAGTTTCTTTAACGGGTACCCGGGTATTCTTTCAAGCGGTACCCGATTCCCATACTACCCGTAAATGCACACCCCTGATCTGTAGCTGGCTATAAGCCAGGATACTGGGATAAAGTGAAGTCAGTACTATAAGAAAGATTGAACTAAAGATTCGGTGTCAAGGAAGGAGAGTGTAAGTGTGAAGAAGCTTGTATCGTGACATTTAAGCTTGCTTGCGAAGAACAACCCTTGAGTAAACTTTAGTTATCGCGAAATTAAATCGTGTAGACAGGCAGTAAGGCTGGTGCAGAACATAGAATATTTATCACAAAACTGCCTAACGAAGAAAAATCTTAAAAGCTTTTAATGTAATCTACTGTGCTTGTGCAGTTAAGCTGATTGCAAAATGTAAACCCAAAACTACTACTAACCAAAATACGCATTTTCAATAAAGAAAATAATAAGCACCGCTGTTTGGTTAAGCATGTATTATTAGACAATGTATATCGCTGCGGCAACTTCCAACAGGATTGAAATGTGGTGATATCTATAGTACAGTACTAACTTTTAAGATAAACCATTTATATATTTTATGAAAATATTAAACTTAATTAATATAATGTTCAAGTGTATTTGCTATTTTTTTTTAACCCACAATTAAAAATAATTTTGAACCGATGAAAAAGGAAGTGCAATCTGCATGAAAAAGTTATTTTTATGAGACATACACAGAACACTTTATTGTTGCAGAGAAAACCTTATATTGAAAAACACACGTAAATAATTTACTTTTTATTAACTTCAACTGCAAACCCATTCAAGAAGAAGTATTCGTTCAATCTGCCAGAACAGATTAAGTCGAGAAGTTGTAGCAATAGAAATCATTTTTAATGCTAACAACGACTGAAAATTGATCAAGAACCAGGGTACTATAAACCCTTCTTTTTTTGCTTGTAATTTTCACACTGTTAGGCAGGTTTCATCACTCGCCGAGCATAGTTCAGTATTATGATAGGGGTGTGCTGAATGCACCAAATATTTGGATATTTGATCATCACCCGAAACTCTGAATAGCATTTTATCAATTCAAACATTCGTAAAATGTGAGCAATCTCAAGAAGGTGATGAAATATGTCCATAATGTTGTCTGATAAGTTGCATGCTTTTTACTGTTTGTTGTTTGTCATAGGTGCACGCAAATCCCAATCAGTGATAAATTTGATTGATGAGCGCATTTTGAAATTGAATATATTCAAATATTTGATGAAGTCCAACTTAGAATAATCGAATAATACTAAATCATTTGCACAGCCCTGGACAACACACAGGAAGCCTGTCATGCTTGTGTTTTCATTTGTATACTCTTAAATCACACTTAGAGCTAACAAGTTAAAATGGGGAAGAAAAAAACTTTCTGTGTACAAACTTCACAGTGGGAAATGGTTGGAGAGAAAATGCATTACAGGGCCAGTCAGAATGATCTGGACCCAACTTCACCATTTTTTGTGTGTGGCGAAACTGAGTGTTTCATATGAATGGTTATTACCTTGGCTTTCACAGGAATTTTGAATTTTTTCAAATTAGTGGCTGTGGTGAGGAGTTATGCCATTTTCATTGAAGTGGCTCATTTTCCAGTCTGCACACGGAATTGGTTTTGCCTTTTTTAACTTCAAGTGAGTCAGTCACCATGACCAGGTTTTTATTTGTTGACACCGCTTCACATCAGTACACGATTTCAATAAATTTGTTGAACCATGGAACCATGGTCAGAGTGTTTTTTAGCTTGTGTTCTTTGCTAGCACTTTTCTTCAAAATGGTACAATGGATGTACATGAAACTTTCACCAAATAAGTCCAAAATACCAGCCTAATAATGAATCTCATTTGCACTTGTTTTGATAATTGCTACATATTTTAATTTTTTTTCTTTAATTTGGGTCCCGATCATTGTGACTCGCCACAATCAGGTTTAGCAGACATATGCTTTTTTATACCTGGGTCATGCATGTTTCATGAACTCTGCTTACCATTATCACACAAAGCACAGAAGCCCATTTTACCAAGAGCAAAAATCTGGCACTAAGGGTGAGCATGTTTCCAGGGTTAGCAAGGAATTTCGGCTTGTGTGCATGCCTATATCAGGTAACTTAAGATTCTGTGCTTACCAGCCTAGCGCTTACAGCGAAAATTACTGTACATGTACTAGCAATGCTGCCAAAGAATGGTGATCTGTAGTTAGTAGAGCAAAAAATGTCTGTTTGATAAAAATTATTCCCCATAAGGGATTTCAAAAGGAAGAATTAACTCATACGCTGATGAGAAAGGCTTTACATATTGTTAGTTGTGCTGTAGATGCTGTGTACAGTGTGTGTAATGTATTGTTTGTGATTCACTTCAGAAGCAAATTCCAGTTGTTTTTAGAAGTTTTCTGCTCAAAAGTATGATTGATATGTTATATCGTTTGTTAAATGATGATTTTTTTTTTAAACTCACATTGGTAGAATACATACAAAAAAAATCATGTAAAATGTGGCAATGGAGACAAATCTAACTTCAAATGTGAAAACTACATTAAACTGGAGTCGATTAAGTGTGAAGTGAATGGGTGATCCCACTGATCCGTGTTTTGGTAATTTAGCCAAAAAGGAACCATGTCTTGGAGTATTAGGCAGGCAAGAAAGTAGCCTAAAAAAACTTCACTTGTGAAAGATGAAAGTATAGGCCTTTTAGGATAATCAACCATTGTGAACTTTACATTTTCCAATATTTCATCAACTGTATTGTCTTGGTGTGCTACTTCAATTTGGATTTCCTGAACAAAAACCACAAGTACGATGAATAAAACTGATGAACGTGACAAAAAGCTGTCACGCTTGCCATATCCCATCTTTTATATCGAGAAACATTTGCAAAGGTTAAACAAAAAGCAAACTTAAGAATTTGTCAGGTTGTGCACTAGATAATACTTAAAGAAAGATAGTGTTAAAAGTAAGCTTAATTAATTTAATTTATATATTTATCCCCTCGCTGGAAAATTCAGGTACACCATCACAGCAGTCAAAATCATTCAAGTGACTGTTTTTAACAGTTAAAAATGCCCTTCTAAATTTCAAATAGCCATGCTTTGACTGGAGGTGATTGATATGCCAACTGTAGCTACCAGTTACCTTGTTTGTCCGTTGATGGAATTTGACTGGTCAAAGTGTTTACATGGATGTGATCTGACTGGTTTTTTTTTTTTTTAAATGCATGGCACAGGAAGTTGAAGTAATTTTTGACTGTCTGTGACTGGTTAAACAATAGGAGGGTTGTGTTTTAAATTTTTAAGAGTCAATATTTAATTGATAATTAGAATTCCATGTAGTTAAAGCTTTTTTTTTTCCTGCTATCATTTACAATTTATATATTTTGACAGCTGCACATTAAACAAAACCAAAAAAAGAAAAAAAGATAACATGTTTACATTTGGGTGATTAATATGTTTCCGATTGTTTTCACACATTTTGATATTTATCTTTAAAAGCTAAAATGTACCTTACTGAAAGAAAATATTTGCAAGCAATCACTTATTTACATCTGGATGTTGTTCAACCAGTGTATGGTGTTCTTTCAAAACTTTAAAACAGTTCTGACAATATACTCAAAGAAGTGTTTTTTTTAAACCCTAGCGGTGCCCTGAAGTACGTAAGCATGCGAAAGCAACCATAAACATGATAAATGTCTTTGGTGAATAAATTTGTTACGTCACTTTTGTCAGTTTACTTTCCTCTGCACTTGAGGAAAGGCAAAGTCAAAATTTAAGGAATAAGTCACGATCGACTTAATTTTGTTAGGTTCTGATCGAGTAGCATGCACTGATCGAGTAGCATGCACGTGTTTAGTCGAGGTCGAATAATCATTTTTTTCCCCTTGTGGACAATAGAGGCGCTTTGAGCTGATTTTATCAGCACTAGACACTGCTTAGGTACGTTTGAAGGGCTACATTTGCTCGTACCCCCGCCCTGCAAACAGGGTGCTAGGAGGGGCTGATGAGCTTCACAGAATCTTGTGAAGGAAGTACGGATGGCATTATTGGTAACTTATCTTCGCATGCAGCTAGCGCGCGCTATGTATGATAAACAGCGGCAGTGCTGCATGTACATCACAGGTCACGCAAAATCTATCCGATGAGAGCTAGAAGAGATCAGCCGTTCCCAGCGTCCTGTTTGCAGGACGGGGGGTACGAGCGAAGGGCTACATGTATCTCAGTGCATGACCAGTAGGTGGCGCTTGTTAGACACTCGTGGGAGCTCCACATATGGGACACACTGTGTGTGTACATGTATACTGGTTTGTGAGTTCATATCACCAAGTACACACGATTACAGAGGTGAGATTGATGGGGAAACTGAAAATCCACAAAATAATCAGCAGAGGGTTTGAGGGTTGCCAAGGGCCCCAGAGCAACGTCTATGGTTGAGTTTGTATTCGCCTAAACACTAAACACACCCATTTCTTTTGTTTTATATAAACTTTTATGTAAAAACACCTTGATGGTAAAACCTCAGGAAATCCAGATTTCAATAACGGATTCCTTTCAAAAAATCCTGAAAATCCGAAAAATCCTGACAATGAAATCCTGAAATCAGGAAAATCGTGACTAATCTCCCCCCTTAATGCCCTCAAATCTCACATCCAAATGTCCACAAGCTTCAGCGTCTCTGTGTTAGCACCAACCGTACTGAGCAAATGCATTTAAGAGTCCTGCCCAACTCTCTCTTTCTAACCAAGAGAGGGCGCACGCACTTGTGCTTGGAATCCATTTTCCAAAACTCTTCCCAACGTCAGATCTACCGATTAGGCAGACTGCCAGTATTAACCAGCTATTCTGTCAAACCCTGCACTGCTTTTGAGTATGAAAGAGCGTTTGTTGGCAACGGCAAAAGTTTGACAAAGGCACATCCAGTGACAGACACTGGCCTTGGGAATTCGTCATTTTGGCTGTGAATATTTCACCGTTTCACACAAGCATAACATTGTAACTGCTTTCAACTTTAAAAACACTGTATTCAAAGCAAGCACCAAATTTGAAGTGCCACAACACAAAGAAATTTGTAATGTATTATACAAAAGAATTGGTTTTATTTTAATTTTTTTTGTATTATATTATTGTGTATGCCGAGTACATATTTTTATAAAATCTTTTTTCTTTCTTTCATATTTAGTGGGTTTTTTTAAACAAATTTGGGGGAGTCCTTCAACAGACTGGTTTAAATGAGCAGTTGCTGCTCTTCCTGTTAATAGTTTTTATTTTATGAAGATACTCGAGAGAGAGAGATCCTCACCTTCCACCTAGTTCCTCAACAGTCTGTGAGCTGCTGTTTTGTGTGGCCGAGGGTAGTCAGAAATGAGCTGGTAGACAATGCTGTCATCGCAGTCTGTTGTGCAGACCGATCTACAGATGGTGGCGCACGAAACAGCCGCTGACTGGGGTCGTGGTATCCTACTCTATGACAAGAACTTTATTCTGCCTGATCTCCGACTGTGTCTTGCGCCATTCTGTGGATTAAATGTCGTCAATTAAAGGAAAAATAATAACGAACTACTCTTGTAACTATAGAAGTCTCACTGAAAGGAAACACGACAAAGCAAGCCAAATAAAGCTTGTACCAGCGCATATAGACTTCTGATCAAATGGATTCAGAATGGCTGGAAGTCTTTTCATGTATCTGGGTGCGAATCAGTAAATAGGCTGAAAGTTGCCTTCGTGGGCCAAATCACATAATGTAGTCCCACATTTTTTTGCTATTGGAATATTTTGTGGGCCATGAACTTGATGGTTTGTAAAAAAAGATGGGAGGAAGCCATGCACAGGACTGCGAGCTCGTATTTCTGTGAAATTCGGATGAAATTAGGCCCTAAAATTGCTCTTTTTTGCATCATTTGCTCTGTTTTACATCACAAAATGGCGATGGGTCACAGAACTCCTCATCTTTGGATGGAATTTTCTCCCACAAAGATATGTCTTTTTTGTGGCGCGATCGATCAATCGCGACAAAAAAGTGGATGTGCTGGTGAGCGATCTATCTATCTTTTGCGCAGCTAGCTATCGGTCTATCGCGCAAATATTATTACACAGAATGCACCCAAGACATGTTCGTATATCCACTATCAGATTGCACGAGAATGAAGCGCCGACAGTCCTGCTTTGTTCTCCAGTGCTCTCATTGGTAAAAAATGATGTCATTGACAAAGCCTTGTTAATAACGTGTAGTTCGTGCATTCCTGTCCAACTACGCTCGATGCCATGGAGGACGGGTACTTTTGAAAGTGCACCACGGTATGACAGGCACTTTTGGAAATCCTAGATGAAACCCTGGCATCCATTTGTGAATCGTGTAACTGGACAATATTTCACAAGCTGCGTTGACACAATCCTTTACCGCGATCTGTTAATTCTGTTCAAAATTACATTAAAGCTGGGCTCTACTTTCCTAGATCCTCCAAAACCCTCCAAAGCCTGCTGGTGGATTTTGGAGGATCAGCACGATCACAGAAGAAATTTAATGTTTGAAGATTACAGTTGTAGCTTTAGGATTCCAATTACGGGTACTGGTCCTAGTTTTTATTTTTCCTAAAGTGTGTCTGCAAAATAAGACTTCTGTAAGACTCTGCTTTTTTTGCTGAGTCTAACAAGTGTTAATATGCAAACCGCAAATTACCTGCAAGTAGCATTCCTGCCACCTCTAAATGGTTGAAGTCTCCCACGTTGTCATCCTTCCCCTCCAAGGCTGCTTTGATACCCCAGGCACCGTCAAACTTGCCGAAGCTAACGCCCAAGGTCGTTGCAGAACCACCTCCTGCTGCATCATCCACCTTGACAGTGGTGGACTGACTGGAGTCTTGACTCATGAAGGATCTCTCTAGTTCAGCACAGCTCAGACCTGGTGGCGTTGGAAGCTGCCCCGATGCCGAGACTTTAGACAGGAGCTCTTTCACAGGACTTCCCCGTTTGGCAGCTGAGCTCTCCTCACGCAAGATCTCATAACCAACCTTGCGAACAATCACCGAACCAAAGGTGATGTCAAAGTTGTCCTGTGGTTCCAAGTCGAAGACGGGATGAGGTTTGGAGGTGGAAGAGCCAACGGATGGGGTAGGAGAGGAGGTGACGTTTCTCTCGAGAGTGGATGGAAGGGCAACTTGAGCTGCTCTTGGTTGTAAATTGGTGGGCTGATCAACAGGCTTAAAGTCTGCGGAAGAGTCGAAATGGCTACTGGCTGGTTTGGCGACATGAGCGATTCCTCTACTGAGGTCATTTTGGGTTGGTGTTTTCGTGCTGAGTACAATACTAGCTTTGCTGGTAATAAGCACTTCCTTGTCATTTGGTTTGAGTCTCTGTGGTTGCGATTTCAGATCTTTGAGGCCTGCAATGTGTACCTTCTGTGCATCAGAGGTCGGCTGCGGGTTAGTTACAGCAGCTTTGGAGCTAGCAGGGCGTTGGCCTTTCAAACGACCTGCGTATGTCAAGTCTAAATATTGCACACTGGCCTCAGGGCCTTGTGGGGTTGTTGTACGTCTAATAGAGTTATCATCAAATGACACTTTCTTTGTCGCTCCACTGTTGTCTACTGAACTACTTCTCTGGAAGCTCCTGGCTTGTCCTACCTTACTGCTATCGTCTGGTTGCTTCACTGCCCGAGAGACACTATAATGGTTCTCAGGTCTAATATTGTTTTTCATAAATTGTTCTTTTGCAGAGTGTGCAGTGATCAATTCACTTTTATCTGATCCACTCGCATCGTTCTTATCTAGTACTGATGTTCCTGAAGGCACGGCCTTGGACTCCATGGCCGCTGGTTTATTTCCAGTCACAGAATCAGACGAGTTTTCGCTGCTGGCTGGGTTTTCTGAATGCTCATCATCTCCGTAGTCCAAAAGCACCTGTGGATTGAGCTTTGGTGGAAGTGAAGAGGTTTTCATATTGGACTTCACTTTGCTTGCATATGAAAATTCAGATCGTGGTACTGTGGTGGTTTCCGTCGGCACAGAGGATGTTAGATTCACGTCCGTCTTGGTAGGATTGTCTGAAAGATATTTTGGCTTGGTTTTGTTTTCTATGTCTTCACCATCCTTGTCACCTAGTTCGGACATTCCGGTGGGCTCGCTACTCGATTTTCGCAAGCCTGCAGAAGGCATGTTCCTGTTTCGGAAAAAATCTCTCTCCCTGTCCATGTACCTCGCTGATGGGTGAACAAACCTGTGATCATCCATTGCGCCGACAGTACGCTTCTTGGCGGTGCGCAGGGAACGCTTGGACTCCACTTTGATGAAATCGCGGTTGTCGTCATTGTCAGCAGAGGCGTCTGCGCTAGCTGTTGGCTCACTCAAACTGTGTGGTTTGCCAGCAGTAACTGGTCGTTCATATGTCACTTTCATTTCCACGTGTACCTTGGTATCGTTCTTGTCACTGTCAGAATCGCTTGGATCGCTTTTGACAGTAAGACCTGGACTAGGTTGCACAACTTGGCCTTCTGAAAGAAACTGATTGCATGGCTGAATATCAGCTTTAATATGTACATCAGCCTCTGGGGTAGTGTTGGCAGGTTCAAGCTCTGTCGACAGATTTTCCTGGATATCAACATCCTTTGTGCTATTTAAGTCAGTTTTACCTGCGCCCCTGTCCCCTACGGCATTGTTGTTGCTTTGTGGAGTTTGACTGTTATTGTCGGAAGTCAACAGCATCTTTTCTTGCTGAGGCTGCATGTTGTTGGCTGTTGACATCGTTCATGCATGTGCCTCCATCCGTAGACGACTCCCCACTAGAAGTCACACTGTCTGATGACACCATCGGTGGGTGTCTAGAGTTTTCACTGGCAGACGTGGTGGTTAGTTTTGAGGTGGTATGCCAGTCTTTTGGCTGGAGTTTGTTGCGTAGCTCTGGGGGCGACTGCGGTAAGGGAGGCGCGCCGACGGGTAACTTCACACTGTTAATGTTTGAGGTTTCAAAACCAGATCCTGTGGGGGTAACCAGACACATTTTCAATGAGAAAATTACATCTAAGTACCTTTCTCAAACTCTGCAATGTTTGCTGAAACACTCGAATACCAGCACTGATACTGTCATATTCAAGAAATGATTGCAAGTAAATTGTTTTAAGGTAAAATGAACATTCAGGTTATATAATGACGTTATAAAGCAGACTGTTCACCCTCTTTATCCTGCCAAATTTCAACCAGCATTTCACTCGATTTCATGGAATACGTGACTGTACAGCGCAGCCTTCATCAATAGACCCCTCTCATACGACGCATATTCGTAGGAAAATTACTACTTTGTATTCAACTGAAAATTACATACTGCATGTGCAAAATATTCTAAACGCGCGCATGTTGCTCGAAATTTCTTTGGAATATGGCGCGGCACAGCCAATGCGCGTCACGAAAATGCCGATGCACGTTACAATCTGTAGGCAGTGAAGTCATTCGAGAGAGACCTATAGAAATCAGGTTTGATATCACCATGACATTATTGACATAGTATGTGTACATGTACAAAGAACGGCGGGTTACAACAAGCATTTATCAGAGACACTTTGGGGTTAGTTCCGGTTCACCTTTTAGTGACCACACTTTTCTCAAGATAAAGCTCATTCATTAGGAACCTTGCATTGCAAATTAGGATCCTGCTATATCACCATGTCATGAATTGTGAGTTCTTAAGCACAAATGACAACTGACCTGCTCCTTTCTTTTTCTTGTTTCCATTTTTCTTCTTCTTGGCGGCATTCCACTGGCTCTCAATGCTTTTCGGCTGCTCCTCCAAGTTACTGTCAAATTCATCCTTGTCCAGTGGAGCACAAGGCTCCTCTTTCAAAGGACTGACATGTGTGGCTAATGTATTTACAGGAGAAGGCACTTCTGGAGTACTGAAAGAATTAGTATTAACACGAGTCAAGTCCTCCGGTGTGTAATCAGGCAACTGGTGATTGGCGAGTGCATCTAATTTGGGTTGAGTTGTCTGTTCCTCTCGGTGAGTATCATCGTCACTGACCACACTATTCGCACAGGTATCTAAGACCGGGACTGTGCCGTATTTTGCAGCCATGCTACCATCGGATGAATTGGGATATGCGAGTCTTGCTGTTTTGGTGGACAAAAACCGTGGCGGTGGACAAGTAGTGTTCTTTGGCTGTTCACTGTTTGTGAGGAGTTCTCCAACTGAATGGCCGATGTCCTCCAGGGACTTAAACGGTGGCGAGTCAGGAACTGGCGGCGACTTTGGTATCAAGGCGGCCCTCTCCTCCTCTGTGCAGTCTCCCGATTCACAGTGGCGATCACAAAAAGAGTTTCCACATTGGAACACTGAATTGGGAATTTTAGCAATTTGTTCAGCCTTACACAATTCAATATCGGAAACTGTTTGAGGTGGTTTGGATTTTATACAGTGTTTATCCTTATCAGTAAATTTAGGAGTTCTGCTCTTCACACTTTCAGCAGCTCCATTCATAAGGACCTGCTGTTGGTCTTGGGCAATGGTTGCGGGGTTCTTCGGCAGAGACAGCTTTTTGTGCTGTTTGACACTAGTAGTCCGTGCCTTCTGCACTTTGTTATGTGCAGTGGCAGACGCCATGGTGCTCCATCGATTTGGGTCTAGGTTTGAATTCTTGTCCCAGGCTGCCGGTGAGTGGTCGGAGGTGCAGTCAGCTCCAGGGAATGCTTTCTGGTCCAGTGATTGTTCAGAGGCTGGAGGAAGCCTGTGCTGCCTAACGTAAGAAGCACCGGGTTGGCTTTCAGCATCCACTCTTGAATGAACTCTGGCTTCCTCCTGGTGACTTACCGGATCCTGCCTCTGTGAGACGCTGTCTTGGTCATCAAGACTAGTCCGACTTGTCTGTGCATGGGCATTCAGACGCTGATTCAGCAAAGCTCCCGACTTGGACAGAAATTTCCCGCGAGGTAGGTGGTCGGGTTGTTCAGTCTCTGATGTCCTCAGGTGGAGACCGTCAGTGATGCGCCTACTGGCAAAACGGCCCAGTGATCCAACACCTGGAGATGAAACAAGGGCAGCTTCAGTCTCCTCCTGTGCAGCTTTCAGTTCCAGGAGAGTTTCTCTAGGTAGGTCGGACAATTCCCGAGCTCTGTCTTTGATACCTTCCACCTGAAATAAAAATAGAATTTGTATCTAATCAAGATCATACTTAAAGTAAAGTCGGTGTATCCCTCAAATATAATCCTGTAACAAAATAGGTTCTCCATTTACCAGCACGGCTATGAACTACAAAGTAAGTTTTGGACAGGAAGTTTGACCGAATTTATAAAAAACATCCAAAAAAAAAATTTACGCCAACTGAAAACAAAAGTGCAGAGCAATTTCCAAGCATCCTTTGCAATACATCATAACAATGAAATGTTTCAGTAATACAAGGTTGCACACTCCACAACGTACCCCTGCATCGCATACATGCATATAACACATTACATACACGTACTTGCACCTGGTAATGAGTGTTGGCGTGCCAGCAGGTTTAAAACTCTCTGGCAGTTAAGCTAGTACAGTGTGCTACTCAAGCATTCCCAAAGGATTCTGTCACTAGTTTTCAAAGTTTCATGTATTGCTGCTGCCCTTATCAACAATGAAAGCTTGCACTTTTGGCTAATGCTTTCCCCAAAGTCCCTGTCTACAACTATAATTATTAATTTATGTAAAAATCGCAAAGTCACTTGCCATTCACAAGTTTGCTGTGTAGACAAGCGACATACTACCTGTGCATGTACATGTGAATTTAATGTGTCAAACAAATTTACACATGAAACTACACATTTACATAAATGTATTACATGTACATGTATGTATAATAACTTTGTGCACCAAAATTAAAATGTACATGTTCGTCATACATGTGCATTAAAGTCTCAGTGTCATATTTATATACATAAGTTCTAATTTAGATTGGGGAGCAAAAGTGAAACGTCAAATAATGCTTTCCACACTTATTGAACCATTGCTCAATCCTTTTTGAAGAATGGCGGACAAAATAAGGTGCTACATGTATTTGTAATGATACCGAGTGAGACACCATACCAAGATATATCTACTCTGTGGACACAATTCACTCTGAAATTTGTCCCTAAAATGAAACTGCATTTGTCAACAGTAAGCAAGTTATTTATCAGAGCCACTTTCGATTTCAGTGGACCAATGCTTACAATAGGTGTGATCGTGTACACACAGCACACAATGACTGCACACAGTCACACACACCATGTATACATGTACATGTACAATACTGTATTAGTACATGTACATGTACATGTACGTGTGCACGTTGTATGTTAAATTCAGTCTGTATTTGGATCCTGTTATCTACATGTACATGTTCATGTTGGTGGTTCTAGTATGCTTTCGAACAAAGGGCAACCATCCACCAATGAAGTTGGTTGCAGATTACATGCATCTTTTTTTTTCAATACAAACTTACACAGCTATATCAAAATTTGAAAATCTAGAAGGGAGACATTTTAAGGCTTTTTCAATAACAGCTGATCTGGTTTATTACTTGATTGAGACCTCATATGATTAAGCAAATAAAACCTTTCAAAAAGTATGCTGAGGAACTTGGTTTTTTGCTTGGATTCATTGAGTTTGGAATTTATGCTGATCAAAGGGAATATGCATCATTTGATCTTACTGTAATTTTCAGAAATGGATGGATTTTGGGGGTTGGTAATACATGTATATCGGAAATCTTGTTACACTGACTTTTTTTACGTTTTTCGCAGATGCTACTGTATAAAACTAAGGAAAACAATCATTTTTCCTGTAGTGTGGTTCCCTGACTCCATTTTAAGATGAAACGGAGCAATTTACAGACATTGGGGAATTGTAAGGTCAGGGAACCAGTCTAGCATGCTTGTACCAATTCATAGATGTGTGTAATCGATTGCCAGCAAATGAGGGTCAATTGGGGCCAGTATTTGTGACTAGCGTTGAAAATTGATACAAAATAACCACTTTTCTTGAAAATGACAGCCTACCAGGCGATGGATTTTACAGGATGCTTTAGACTGTCATTTACTAACAATCCAGCAAGGTATTTCAAAATAACTTGGTAGTTATACTTTTTAATGTTTGCAAATGTTGTATTTTCCCTTTAACTCACACTGGATTCACAACCACATTTTGAACAAGAACACAGAAAGTGACTTTGGGACTCTGTACAACATTGGGATTTTGAGAATTCAGGTTCCTAGCAAAAAAAATGTAATGAATGAATATGAATGAATTACCTCTTCTGTTACAACATGGAAGGAATTCAGGCCAGGCGGGACGAGACAATTTTTACCTGGCCTAAATTGTGTTTATCTATTTTTTTAACCAGGCATTAAACATGGGTTATAATTTTTGTGCAAAGATTAATTTTAATGTGCATGTACATATGTTTTCTGTGCATTTATAACACTATTTATAGGTGAAATATTACAATTAATGGATATTACATACATATGCAATGCATAGGCCTAAACATATGTTTGCATATAACAGGCATGCAACTGGGAAATCACAAAAAGAGAAATTCAAATTTTCCCAGACTTTGTACAGTGTTTTTCTATTTTCAATGGCACACATGGGAGGTAAAAAAGAGGAAATCAGCTGATCCGAGGAGAAGTTGCATGCCTGATATAAAGGTCAATGCCATGCAAATTAACAAGTATAATGTACATTGAGCAAGCATATTATATTCCATACATGCATGATGCATATAATCATATGCCAGAACTTGCTGGTCTACAGTTAGCCCAAGATGGCCACTTCCTCTCGTTGAAAACAGTCACTTGATTGATTTTGACTAGAAACTGGTGAAGGACAAGTTGGGACAGAATGTATGTTTATACCAAAATTCCAGATTTTTTTAAAGCTGTAGGCCTAAATCGAAGTAGGGCCTAGGCACATAGGCTACATGTTGCAAATGTAAATCACACTTTCATTTCATACTCATCCTGTTCAACCATCTAAATTCATGCCCAGCTCGCCATGCTCACTGCTACTCAATTTGTACTGTGTACATGTAGGCCTCAGATCACGTGCTAGTTATTTTGTGGTATAGATGACGAGGCCCTATGAATTGCATTGTATGTAATTCCAACATGTTGTCTTCTCAAGTTTCAAACATGTCCACCCATGAGGCTGTCGCCAGGGATTTTTTTCTAGAGGGGGCAAAACATATTTTCAAAAAAAAATCCTTGTATTTCTCAACTTATATTCTCGATTTTTCAGTTTTAGAGGGGGCAGGGACATTTCCCATTAAATTTACCACTATGACTTCGCGCCTCTCTTTCTTTTCTTTTTTTTCTCTTTTCTTTTTCTTCTTGAGAGACCGCGCCCCCAGCCTCTCTCACCCTTCCCCCTCTAGCCGACGTCCATGTGTCCACCGTTAGCTTTAAATTTCACTAGGCTCTTGACATGGGAGATTTGCCAGGAGAATCTCCCATGTTGCATGTGTTGTCATGAGCCTAGAGTAAGCAGGACATTTCGGCGATCGTGTATCTACGGACCCGGTTCTAGTAATAGTAGTAGGCCTAGTAAGGGAACAAAATCCCTTATAAATTATTTGACCTACCAAACTAGCATGACTAGTTGGCAACATTAAAAACATGCAGGTAGGGCTTAAAGGGCAGGTTTTTTTAATTTTGAGAAATTTGGGGGTAAAAAGACAATGTCAATGACAAAAAGCAACACAAAAATAAAGATGGCGATCGCTGTTGATGTGCCGTGAGCATGCAAGTCGAGCTACCGCGGCAATTAAACCGACCCGTACACCGTGTAGGAAAATCATAATTTCTACCCAAGAAACTGTTCAAAATTACAAAAGGTGTCATTACATGGCGCGAAGTCTGCTTTAAGGTTGACAATGTCATTTTTAGTTGTAAACAATTCTCGATTCAAATTTGTCGAGGAAACAAAACAGCGGGAAAAGTTCCATACTCGGATGTCAATTTATCTGCTGCCAAACATATTAATTCTCACCTCACCTTGTCATTTGAACCAAGAGAAATCCAGGAAGCTGTGTTAAGGTGAAAAAAAATTACTCAAAATGTGTTTTTAGAGCACATTTTGGATGCGTACGTCGTGCAGAACTAACTTCAAGCAGCCGGTCAAAACTGATTGTAGTGGCTGAAAACTCCCACCATCCAATGATGATTATCCATGCCATCATCATGATCATGACCATCCACCATGCTAGTCCGAGTAACTTGGACCCAACTTATCGCCTTTTTTAACATTTGGACATGGTCTGGCGATAGTAAGGTCCAAGCTAATACCGCGACCTGGACAACATCATCCTGTCACTGTCCCAAAAACCAACATTTTCCAACAAAAAACATCAGATTTCACCTTCAAAACGGCCTCCAAATGACTAGATATGCCACCTGAGGTACAAGTAGACATCGATAATTAAGATGGTTGTACTGAAGTTTACTTACGATCCGGAAAAAAGTGAAATTTTCCGTTCATTTCGGAGAGCTCCCCTCGCGATCTTGAACACGTTAAATTTCCGATCGTGTTTAATGTTTGAATACCCACATGCCCAGCGTATTCGATGGTCCCCGTATCCAGAGTGCGATTCCGTTACCGGTTGCGCGATGCATCGATTATGATAATGAGTCACGTTTGTAAACACATACATGTGTATTTCGAAATGTAAAAGGGAATAGCGAACCAGATTCAATTGGTACCCATAAACGCCGCGCTAGTTCCCGACTCCTATTATCGCTTGAAATGCACATGTGTTTACAAACGTGATCCAGTCTACTCATTATCATAATCGATGCATCGCGCTCGTAACGGAATCGCAGTCTGATACGGGACCATCGGCATGTAGAAGAAATCGCGTCGTCAAACAAATTTTACGTGTTCTAGATCGCGAGGAGCTCTCCTAAATGAACGGAAAATTTCACTTTTTTCCGGATCGTAAACTTCAGTACAACCATCTTAATTATCGATGTCTACTTGTACCTCAGGTGGCATATCTAGTCATTTGGAGACCGTGAAGGTGAAATCTGATGTTTTTTGTTGAAAATGTTGGTTTTTGGGACAGTGACAGATGATGTTGTCCAACCTTACTATCGCCAGACCATGTCCAAATGTTAAAAAGGCGATAAGTTGGGTCCGTTGTCCACTGTTTGCAAGGAAGTTACCAAATTAAAATGCGCTAAATTTGCATTGGCAATTCAACTGTTTATTTAACTAATTTTGAACATAGAAAAATGTATATTTAAGGCGGATACACCATCTATTGATTGGTATTAAAATAAAATGGACGCAAAACTAAAGCCCACGATAATTGATACTGCTGCTACCGTTCGACTGCTGCCCTTTTGGAGAGCCAAAAACCTCTCTCCAAAACTCCCATTTTCTCACCTCAAAACCCGAGAGTGATTTCGGAACAATGTGATCATATACTTCTAGAAACCTTTCTGCGTCTTCTTCTTGTAAAGCAAGGGCCAAAAGTATCGCCAAAAGCTCAAAATTTGGATCCAATTTCAGCCCATCGCCGTCTCGTTCAAGTCTACTCGCTGCCATTTTAGGTGAAACATTGCGATGTGTTGTTATGGCCGACTGCGCATGCTCAGACCAATATCGAAAGAGGTTCTGAGTGCATTGAATGAATATGCGGCGCAGGTTCTGCACAGCCCGCAGTGAAAAAAACAACACGATCTACCACCAAAATAAATTGATTTCTACCCTTAAACTTGACCCAAACCTAAATTAAACCACAATATCACAAAGGAACACTCACCTGCTATAAGAAAACGTTATTTTGATGTGAATATCAGAGAATATCGGGTGATGGGCGTGCCGCTGGTATTTTTGGGTGATAGTGTCCGTAACGAATGAGGGTGGTGTGTGGAAGTCATGTGAAAGCCTGAACTCTCCCACAATATGGCGAGCGTGTACAAAATAATGGACATTTTTTTCGACAGGCAAAGCGCCTGGCTTTCATGCAGAATACGTTACGTGCGGATTGAGGGCGCTTCGGGATGACGGTCAAAGGTTGCTTTACATGCTGTTTACTTCCAAATCTTGCAGGGCAAAATACTATGTGCTTCACATTTTCCGTGCTGTAACTTTTTTTCCTGAAATTGAGTAACCGCATGGTTTTAAGAGCCCGTGATGTCTTTTGTAATTGTGTCCAATGGTTTTTGTTTTAAAAGCTGTTTTCTCACAAGCTCTCAATATACTAAATAGGTTGAAAATAAAGGTAAAGCCCTGGGGACGAACTTCCGAAGTTGGTTTTCTATAGTCACGGCCACCGTCAGGAGAAGGATGGCACCGGTTTCACACTAATTATTGTCCTTGACAATGTGTTTTGAAAGAGATTAGTCTTATCCGCATCCAGTGGCCCGAAGTTGGAGGATTAGTTTAGCGGAGTATGAGCTAGATCTACTGGGTTGGATGCAGCCGCTCTGGCGAAACGAAAGTTATATTTGGGTGGGGCCAAATTGGGGTGTGGCTCTCTGTTTCTCTCTGACCAAACAGGTGATGGGGAGTTGGTGATGTTTTGAAAGGGTATGACTGTATACTATGATGGTTTCGAATCGTGTTTTAGCATTGATCTTAACACCACCACCAATTTCCAATTTTGTTGCACGTAATTAAGATCCAAAGTTAATTCGAATGCAAGTGCCATCTTTGATAAACTTCCGTGCTATAGTAAGAAGGGTTTGTTATATCTAGATTAAATTTATTTTAGCTGTTCGATTGTGCACTCGTGCATCGGGGAGGGAAGATCATCTTTGCGTGTGTGTCGATCAAACCGCGTGGAATAACTTTGGTTCCAATTTGTTGGCGGGCAATTGTCCGAGCATAATACATTGTTCGACCTGAGCCCGCACGCTCCAAACAACGTCTGACCACGGTCTGATATGATTTTGTGTGCATGCAAATTTTATGCGACTCCAGCGTCAGCCAACCAAGTCGATTCTTTGAGGAATTATTATGTCATTTCGAGCAGAAATTCGGCCTAAGCTGTGGATTGGCCAATTTGCTGCCACCGTGTTTTCGACTGTTTGTAATACAACAATAAACAGGTTACCGAAGACCGTTAGGAAGGCGCACCTGTCAAAAGCTGTAGGTCAAGACGCAGTAAGTTGTTTTGACGCATTGTTTCAGTTAAATGCGGCGGATCAGGGTGTAATAGGGAAACAGGCCGGTGTCCTCACTCCCATGCTCCTCCCTCTCCTTCCCTGCACCAAGGGCGGACGTAGTTCTGAACACAATTCTCTTTGGGGCGGGGGCGAAAAATTGGTTCCCAAAAGTGGGTCCAAAAATTACGGCGAGGGGTAAACTTTTGGAATCTAGATGCTCTAGAAAAGGATCTGAGGCAATTTCGACCACTTTAACCAATTCTTTTTGAGGAAAAGATGGTGGTGTACGCATTGCCTGCCTTTATTGCGACGTCACTTTAAATTGTTTTTTTTTCTGTAATTTTGGAGGGGATGGCCCCTGTTGGACTTCATGGATGTCCCCTTCTCCTGTCTAGATGACATTTCTGACCTATACGTGATCATTGGCATGGTTACTTCTTAAAGGGCACGATCACTGACTGATTATTTCTTAAAGGGCCGTAGACCATGGACCGCACGCGCTCAGAAAAATTGCGACTTTGGACCACATTGTAAAGCAGATGAAACATTTTGAGATAACTCTCACCGTCATATAGAAACAATTAAAAGCGAATGTGTGAAAACAACTCTTTATTAGGCGCATATATTATAATATGCCATAAAGAATGGTTTTTAAGATAACGGCGATCGTCCTAACTGGTCCGCAGGCGCAGCAACGACAACATCCGCGCTGCCCAGCAGGCCATGACCTCATCCATGCTGTATGCGCTGTGCATGGCGCGATCCTTGCGATGTATCATCATCGTTAATGTTCCACGTTAGGCCGTGATTTCCAAGTTAGTTTGGTGTTCTAAGTCGGTCAAGGGATCTTCTTCTAGCTGAGGTTGCCCGCACATTCAAGTCTGATTGAGGAGCGGCGTCTAAGCAAAAACACGGTGAGGAAAGTTTTGTCCTCATAAAACCGCTGTCCAGTGATTATTGTTTATAAACTCTTCGTCTGCACGCACTGCCTGTTGGTTATAACACAGTCATGGGTGACAAATCTTCGTCTGGGACCCTCCATGCATGGGACAATTGTTTGAAGTTTAGGTGAAACGACACTAAATGTTCAATTTCTAATGTGTTTCTTGGGTTTTGGTATTCTGATTGCCGAGGGACAAACTTGCCGGGTTGAAAGTTTTCGAGGTTGGCCCGAAAGTGAGTGCAAACTTGCCGAACAAAACTCAGACACCAATAGGAGGAAATACACGTACACATGCAGAGGAAATGGCGCTATCGTGTCGCCGGGTGCCATGTTTAAAACAAAAAGGTCAACCGGAAGAATGTGTGTACACCACAAACACGAAGAGGCATGCCGCCGCAGTCAGCCACGTGTGACATCCTAATTGGCCGGGCGGTGACATGAATAATTATGATCCATCGTATTGATATTGGAATTGAGCTGGTATAGTTTTCGTGGCATTATCAGTGCAATATTTCATTCACGATTTTCAGATTCTTGTATCAAACTCATTTCGTCTTCGCAAGCCGAAAAAATTACACACGATCAGGAATATGTGATAATATTTCTTTCAAAACCAGCTGCGACTTTTTTTTCGAATCAATTTTAAAAATAATTTGTAAAGCTAATATTTATAACGGTCACTCTATTCTGCGATATGTTAACTGATGCCACGGATACAGTTTTTCTCCTCGTTAGGTTCTTGCAAGGAACTGTAGTTTCATCTATCTAATTTCCTTTTTCAGAACAAAAATTCGGCAAGATTTATCTCACTAATCATACAACTATAAATTACTCTTTGTGCAATTTGACCAGATCAGTGCTCACAAACTACAACAACATAACAACCGCGAGGAAAACAAAACAGATCTGAAACGACACAGGCCCGACGCGGGGAAACCCTACCATCAATGCCTTTCGAAGTACGTCGAAACAAAGATGATATTAGCAATTTGCCCCAAATAAGAACATTCGGGAAGAGGACATAGTCATGGGACCGCACTGTTTGTACGTGCCGTGGAGGCAAAAGCAAGGCCCGGGAGGTGGGCTGTACATCCCATCGAACTGTGCTGATTCGAATTTATAGAAGGAAGATCACTTTCCTGACAGGTGCACCGAGAAGACCAATCCATGCAGGCCGTTTGCTAAATACTTGGGAGGTAAACATTATTTTGCATGACTTATTAGTTGTTCTTCATTCCTTTCCTGGTATTGGGATACAGTATTGTGCTGTTTAATTAAAGGCATAATAGATCAAAACTGCAATATAAACATCAATGTTTAGTAATAGAATCAAACATTCGTGAAATCGTTGTGCTAAAGTTTGGTTTACTACCATGTAAAAAAAAAAGGAGATATTATCATCATTTCCTCATGACGGTTAGGACTTTGTGCTGTCAAAAGAAAACTCCATGCTTTGCGTCGAAGATGCATTTTCGAGGTTTCCTCATCTCAAAAGTGTAATATCCACTTCTAGCTGAAAGTTCAACAGGTTAGGTTTTTAACTTTTGATTTTGATTGAGTTACTGAATGAACAACTTGAACATCAAAATACATGATCCTGCTTTAAGACTGTGTATTTGAAGTATTATAATTTCCACACGTAAGATCTCTGGCAATTGCTTCACTTTTTGATTTTTTTTTTTTTTTACTTTCAAGATATACAACTCGTGCTATTTCGTGTTTCATTTTTTCAGTCATTTTTCTAGAAGCAATACAAATGCTAGTCACTTTCAATGAGACCCATGTTTATTTTTCAAACTCGGGAATTATCTGCAACCCGAAAAAAATTCAGTTCTCGCAGGGTACAGACTGGTTCCCGCCGGGCAGACTGGTTCCCGTCAACAATCTGCCATTATTATGTTCTTAAGGCTGCTCGAGTTATTAATGACCTTCCAATAACACAGATACATTGCGGCGGCAAGTGTTGCCACCTGCACAGCTTTTGCGACGGCTCCAGGACCGACTGGCTACGTCACGTGACCTCTACCTATGCGTCGTGGTCAGCAGTCCGCATGGCACCCTACCAATGCAGCCGGAACATCTTTTACCTCACCACCACGGTCATAGGTCAAGACAAGGCGTTGGTTCCGGAGCCGAATCGTACAGAGTGTGAACCATCATGGATATAGAAAGAGAAAATAAACAGTACACATTTTTTTACATTACAACGATGTAAATAAAAACAGATAAGAAAGGTGTTGATTTTCACACTAGACGGAAATACTTGGTTTGCCCTATTAAAACTTTGGACGTTATGCTTTATGCAGAATATTTATATTTATAAGGCAGTATCGTATAATTTATACAGAGTTTCCATGCTCGTCTTTTTTTCACCTGCATGGAGAAACATGCAGATTGTTACCGATTATTTGTCCTCGACAAAGTGTACGAGTGTTGTGTTTGTTCTTCCTTTTCAGATCTTAATATCAGCAAAACATGCATCGTATGCAAACGCCAGCACGTGGAAACACCTTTAGTAGCCCGACGCAGTGATTGGCGGAGCCAAGTAGAAAACCCAGATGTTCAATTCGACGACCGTTTGCCTATTCTGAAACTCTCGTCTTCTGAAGTGCTCAAGTGGCAATTGAAGTGTGTCAATCGCAAGGAAGATCCTGCCGCAAACAGCCGTAGAGGATTCCACCGTCGGGTTTTCTTCTGCCGCCTGTGTGGCTGGAGGTTCAGGACGTTCAGGCGCTACGCATCACACAAACTCAGCCACCAGTTGCGGTATCTCAAGTTCAGACTTCCGCCCCGTGATGAGACAGGCACAAAGTCGCTGGTTAAGCACCGTGGAGAGGACTTTCCTTCACGCAATGGGCATATCAAGAAAGAATTTGCACCTAAGATGGAGAAAGGGGAAACAGAAGAGGTTTCCACAAAGAATCCTTGTGAAGAAATAGTCAATGGACATAAAGATGCAGAGTTTTCGACACTATCTGAAGAAGAGCAGGTGACAGTCTTTACCAATAATCACATCAGCGAAAAGGACGCCGAAAAGAGAGCGAGTGGAAAGTTAAAAGCTGCCCGAGAAGACCCGCGGCCGCGGTCGGCCCCGCCGGCGACGTCAGAAAACCGGCGGCTAAATTTCAATGATGTCACATCGTCAATGGAAATTGCGCTCACAGGAAGCTAAAGGGACAAAACAGAAGAGGGCTTCCAAAACAATTGATCGTTTATCGATGGTAAACGGCAGCATAAAGTCTGACAGATTTACGTGCGAAAAGTGCGAGAAGACTTTCACCAGTAGCGCTAATCTGGAGAAACACGTGCGCGTTCACACGGGAGAAAAGCCCTACGCTTGTAGTCACTGCGACAAACGCTTCGCGGAAGCAAGTAATCTCAAAACACATCTCCGCGTTCACACGGGCCACAACCCCTACAAATGCGAGCCCTGCAACAAGCAGTTCAAATACTTGAAGGGGTTTAAACTTCACATGAGCCACCACGCAAGGGCGCCCGTTACGTACAAGTGCAACTTATGCGACCGCGAGTTCAACCAGAAGGGGCCTTGCAAAACGCACGAGAAAAGCCACCAGCGCGACAGGCCGTTCAAGTGCAAGGTCTGCCAGATGAAATTCAAAAGAGAGGGCGGGCTGCAAATGCACGTGGACAAAATGCACACGTCCTCAACGCCGAGTAAAAAGCGCGGGAAAGTGAGAGGCGGTAAACAGCAGATCGAGGGTGTCAAAGATGGCCACCGTCACTACTGTCAAGAATGCGGGAAGGGGTTCAGGTTCAACTAATCGCACAAGCAGCACATGCGCATCCACACTGGGGAGAAACCCTTCAAATGTAGCGAGTGCGACGCGGCGTTCTCTCAGAGCTCCAACCTGACCAGCCACAGGCGCATACACACGGGCGAGGCGCCCTACAAATGCCGCCACTGCAAGAAGAAGTTCACGTGCGCGCAGAATCTCCGCAGTCACCTGCGAGTGCACACGGGGGAGCGGCCGTACCAATGCCTGCAGTGCGGGGCGAGGTTTGCCTACAGCAGCTACCTCAAGACACACTCGCTCGTTCATTCCGACAGAAAGCCCCTGAAATGCAAGATGTGCGGTAAAGAATACCGACACCCAACGAGTTTTAAAATCCACTGTCGGACGCATTTGGACAAGCAGAATTCAAGCGATTCCGGTAGTCAATGAAAAAAGACACAACCTACACATGGCCTTCACAAAATGTGTCAGGACACGACCCGATTTTCCCAATCAAATACCTACCGTAATTGTGGATCTGCATGCTCGCGTAGTTGCCATTGTCTGGAACGATTACTCATCCAATCCATTGTCGATGTAGCCCGTTACCACCAAGTCTGCAAACTTGACCTTCGGTCAACAAACTGTCGGGTGACGTGTGTGGCATTGTGAAAATTCTTCTTACCACGTTCGTCTCTAGTATCAGTGACAAAAGGGCGGGAAAAAGCTCGAGACACTGCGCAAAGGCTACATTATGAAGAGCGTAGAGCGACCTCTAGCGACTGACGGTGACTAATAAATGCCGCAGCTGCATCTTCATTGAATTTTTCACTCGTGTAAATGTATTTATTTGTTCGCTGAAATGCATTTCTCGTAGAGTACTGCGTGCTAAAACTCTTCAAAAATTATTACGTGCTGTTAAATACACTGCTTGCGAAATACAATATACAGGCTAATTTGATCAACTAAAATGAAATTTTAAAAAACCTTCCTTATGAATAATCGGAAGGTTCGCCAAGATTGAACTACAAATTTAATATAACTTGTTGATGATATTAAAGCCACTCCGGTTTTTGGATGAATAATTACATGTAAGATTTTGTCTCTGTTCAAACTGGCTTGCATCTAGAATAACATTATTTCTTGTTCCTTTCTTGTACTGATTACTACATGGAAGTCTGGAGGAAAAAACATACCAGCATCTCAACCATTATAGTACACATGCTAATGATGAATACGGAAGGGGTACCAGCACCTTGTGTGGAAGAACCTATCTAAATGTGACTGGTAGTCACAACACCTTGAACATTTAGGCCTACAGGCGAAAAAAATAATATTCAGAGTTCAGACATTCTATGTTTACATGTGTGCTTTCCTATGGCATCATAATTGTTGCCCTTATACCCACCTGGCTCCTGGGAGAGAGTGCACATGTTAGCAGGCAAAAACCAAAAAGTTAACCTAGACCTACATGTTTATCCCTTGTTTTTCAATAAATTTTGCCCTTAAAAGTGTAGGGATATTGCTGTATTTCCTTTTTTAAGGACCCTGTTTCTAACTAAACCAAATACCACATGTATACAATGTATATGATAGACAGTTTGAACGAAACTGCATTATAAACTTTATTCACGGGTTGCCATTTTTAAAATTGAAAGCAAGGTAAATTCTTCATTTTTGGAACTTAGTACATTTCCAAATGAAAGCAACGAATACAATTTCATTACAATTTACTACCAGTCTGCTCAGATGAATAATTTAAAATTAGTGATTAACCCATACCTAATGTTTTGGCAGCCACATTTAAAGAAAAAACTGAGAAAGTGAGGCTTGTATAGCCCCTTCGATCATAGTCAGGCACTATTCCATTCTACAGTATTCAATTGTAAAATAGATTCAGGAACATGATCCAAAATAGGCGTCCTCATGAATAAGGTCTGACTAAATTGTTAATCAGTTTCCATTCATATATAGCAGATTGATCTCCATCAATGAAATAAGCCCAAGTTAAAGGGAATATACATGTACAACATTTGCAAACATCCGAGAAAATAAAACTACCAAGTTTTTACGAAATACCTTAAAGGATGTTGGTAAATGACAGTCTAAAGCATACTGTGGAATTATGGCACCAGGTGTGAAGTCATTTTCAAGAAAATGGTATTTTTTGTAAAAATTTCCAGCGGTGGTCGGCCGACCGTTAGGCAACTAACTATTTTTCAACTGCTGTTCCAAATTTACCATTTATTCAGTCCAAATTTTGTTTGCTGTGGTTACGTTCATGAGCGGGTGTAGGCCAGCTAGGCTGGTACCCACTTACCTTACAATTTTCCGGCATCTGTAGAATTGATCCATTTTATATTTAGTGTAGTCAGGGAACCAGACTACTTGAACAGTTTGTTTTTCTTGGTTTTCCAGCATTTTTGAACACAAAACTTCAAACATGTCAGTGTAACAATGTTTGATCTATTAAACTAACCCCACCAAATAGTTCATTTCTAAAAATTTCAGCAAAAGCCAATAGTGTATATTCCCGCTAAACAGTTGGTATGACATCTGTTCATACTGAGATAAAACACACAAATAAATAAATTAAAAAAGAAAAAGAAAGAAAACCCTTAAATCATCAAGAGGATGACTTTTCTATTATTACAGTTGATATGATTCTAAGTAAATGTAGATAAACGATACATTTCCATTATTTCAGGACATAAACACAGCAAAATGCACAGCAGGCTTAATAAAAGGAAAATCAATGGCAAATAAAATGGCAAAACTGTAAAGATAGTTTCATGAACTTTTCAATTTTTTGTTGATGCTGTAAGTCTAGAAATTCCTTGATTATTACCAGAAGATATATTTTATATAGAATAGTTGTTTTAGATAGAATAGTTTTGATATGTAAATATTATTTTTCCTGATTTAAAAAAAATATTTCTATATCAACCATTACCGGAAGAAAAACATTTCCTTTTGTATACGGGCGAGTCAAAAGAGAAGCCAAATGGCAGGACCAATTTTTAATGAAGTTCTGCATGTAGCACTATCAAAATCTAGGATGGGAAAGCCCAATTAATAAGCTTTCTTTAGTACAAGACTCAATCAAATCACTCATGTACTTTTCAAGTTACGGATTGTAAAACACAACCACCATTTTAAGTTCTGTCCACAGATCACAAAAAAGGCAAGCGTTCTTGGAGCAAAAAGCAGCTTATTTCACATAGGGATGTGTGTGAATTGTTTGTAATTTTCAGGGCCTTGAGCTGTATAGACCGTGCTCTTACCGTTACTTCATGAGTTCAGCTATTTTCATTTTTTTTAGAGCTCACTCACACCCCTGTTTAAATTACGTAACTTGAAAGTACATGAGTGATTTGAATGATTCTTGTACTTACAAAGAAACATGAATTGGGCTTTCATATCCTGAGACTTTGAAAAGTGCTACATGCAGAACTGCAGAAAATGGTCTTGCCATTTGAATACCCTTCTGACTCGCCCTGTGTAACCTGAGCAGCTATGACTTAAATCAATCTACATAATTGTGAAATATTATTTGCAGCTCGCATTGATTTTCTTTTGTTATCTAATAAAATGGGGGAGGAAATTGGTGGATTAAGCACATTTTGTATTTATACATTTGTTGACACGTTTTTAGGTCCCCTTCAACAGTTTCTAAGTTTACTTTCAACTCATTAAAATACTTTATATTTTTATTGCCTTTTTGCCATGAGAAATGGGATGGCACCTGCTCCTGATAAAGCACAACGTCTCATTTTAGAAATCAGCCTGCACCTACATGTAACTGGAGCAGAAACTTCTCCACAATCATTGTACTACTGAGTTCATGCTTGTGTCCAAACACTCGTTCTCTTCTCATAATTTGAAACATACGTCTTTGTATGATACACACATCATGGCGTATGCGTGTACACTGTTGAACCAACTTAGATTGCACTAGATTTTACAGATAGCCCTCACCCTGTTTAAATTTCTAGTTTTATATCAGATATTGTTATACAATTAAACGACTTTGGTTGAGCTTAATCTCAGATAATGTCTTTGTGAGTTTTTTATGGTAGAATTAAAAAAAAGTGTGTTTAAGATGGGCATTCTTGGCAATATATCATTAAACAGATTCAGCTTCAATATTTGGTTTTGCCCTTCACCAGTATTTACAAACACTTTATACTTAATTGCTGTTAGTGTGCTAGTGAAAAGAAAAAAAAAAATCCTGAATATGGTTGGTGCGCGGTACACTCCTGCTACATTAGATTCGAACCCCACCCTTGGCGGTCGAGGTGGTAAGACATCTGCACTAGTAAGCAGGTGGTTTTGGGTTCAGTGCCAAGTGCCAAGTTACTTTGAGGTATTGTTTTCTCACTAGAACTCAAGAACAACACAACAATAAGTAACTACCACAGGATGTCCATCTATTCCTCGCACTTGCTGAGTTAGAATGTCTTGCCACAAATCTGTCATCCAGGCACCAACTAATCGATACACTTAAAGGGGCTCTAACTAAAAATAAAGCCGTCTCTTGCATCACATCCCACCAAAAAGTGCTGTAGTCTTTAGTTGTGAAGTTAGCACCCAATTGCAAGAAGAGAAGAAGTATACAGCATTTGCAACAACAAAAAAAAGTCGGATTGAAGGACAAAACCCAATTTTGAATTTACAACAACCCGACACAAATTCCATCCTATGGATAGTTTCAGCTCCTTTATTATTTTTTTTAGATGAAACATGGGCTGCAGAGAAGTACAATATGTGAAAACAAAAATAGATGAAGAGTTATATCAGAAGAAAAAAAAAACAAGAGCTATTAATCTTAAAAGAAAAATATAGAGACAACTGCGACTGAAAAGTATGAAACAGTATTTTCCTCCAAAGTATACCACATACAAGAATATTTGGAAATGGAAAACAGGACACCTTGATGTTATCATGAACATTAAAACTTGCTGGGCAGTTCTCTTATTTTGTCCAGGTTTCTTAATCTATTTCAAGGGCTTTTCTTTTAATATTTGCAGGCTACAGAGAAACCCAACACTCCAAGCCTAGCAGACTTATCTGAAAGTGTACACAATGCACTTTCGTGATTAAGATTATTTTCTGTGGAAAATGTTTGAAGCTCTTTAATTATTTTCCAATATCTTTAGAAAAATACTACTTGAAAAGGCGACGATGCGGGGAAGTTGAGGTTGATGGGTGGACGAGGGGATTGAGAAGGGAATTACCTAAGAAATGTCACCTTCACATGTGTATACAATCATGGAGATAACAGACAGGTTTTATAGCATTGATCTTTTTCGTATTGAGTTGTAATGAGCCAATGCACAAGTCCATCACAAGCTCATCACCAGTCAATCACAAGTCAAATCTTTAGTTCAAATCCTAGAAGTCCAATCACAAAGTCAATCACAAGTCAATCAAAGTCAATCTAAGTCAAATCACAAGTCAAATCCTACAGTCAATCATAAGTCAAATCACTAGTCAATCACAAGTCAATCTCAAGACAATCACAAGTCTATTCGCAAACAAGATCACAAGTAACAAGGGATGAACAATAACAAAGTTTGTCTTAATTAGCTGCTCATTGGAATAGCTTCTGACTTGATTTGAGCTGCATGACTCTATGGATGACATGAAGTTGTGATGACTTGTGATGACTTTATCTTACTATGCTTGCCTGGCGACTTATAGTGACTTATGATGACTAATGGCGACTTGTAGCGACTTGTGACGACTTATTCTACGACTTGTGATGACTGCTTACTTGTGGCGACTTATGACTTATGATGACTTGCGATGACTTGGCGACTTATGCGACTGCCCATGGCCGACCCCCATGGTGACTTGATGACTTGTGATGACTTATGCTTACTTGTGATGACTTGTGATGACTTGCGATGACGTGCGATGACTTGTGATGACTTGCCGTGACTTGACAACTTGTGATGACTTGTGATGACTTGTAGTGGCTTTGTCATGACAGTTACAATTCTGCCTTTTTTTCGCCCTTCTTCGCACAGCCTGCGGAGGAGTGACCCGGCTAGTGAAGATTCCTCTCTGAGCTGGTCCTGCTCAATGGCCGCAAACAAGGACTTGAAATTTCCTGCGCCAAAACCCTGAGTAAGACACAGGTGATTTTATTATCATGGCAAGTACCGTCAGGAAGCTAATGTCAAGACATTTTCTAACCACAGGATATCGTTCATTACCAGGAAACAGGTTATAAGTTTGGCAGGGTTATGGTGAGTGTACACCGCGTAGACAGAAATTGATATTGTCAATTTTAAGAAAAACTGAAAGTTGCATTTCTTTGACCTGCGTGTCCTCTTTCAGATTCAAAAAGTCTGATTTCAGACCAAAATCTCATGCCTTCTGGAAGATCGAGACTCAAATTTTGTTTCTGTATTTCAACACTTGATCGAGGCCCTATTTTAACGCCTCTCTTTTCATTTCTTCTATCAACATTTCATAAAAAAACACCAAACCAAAACAATAAAAAAGACATCTT
>CM057147.1:22600899-22671110 GCA_029964075.1 Patiria pectinifera | reverse complement strand
AAAACTGCAAATACTCGAATATTGCTATCATTTACTAACAACAAAATGTATTTTGTTGACGTTTGTTGATTAACAAATTGTAATACACGTGTAGTTTGTTGAATAGGTTGCTACTCAACTAGCTATTAATTGTTACTCACCTAGCTATTAATTGTTACTCACCTAGCTATTAATTGTTACTCACCTAGCTATTAATTGTTACTCACCTAGCTATTAATTGTTACTCACCTAGCTATTAATTGTTACTCAACTAGCTATTAATTGTTACTCAACTAGCTACTCAAGTAGCTCGTAACTAACTGGAGGTTCGGTGTATACGACCAATTTACTATATTTCACATCTCTCAAACGTCGTTTTATATAATCTCGTTCTTCAATGGGTACGACGTCGTTTTCGTCTAACGCTTGATCAAACGATGTTTTATCTTTGCAGTAAAATAATGCCAACCAAGCCGTGTTTTCTCTATAATCTTTTAAAACGCTGTTGTACTTTTGGGTCAGTAACCAACAGCTGTGATTTACGTGTCTTCCGCTAAATGCCATCTTGCTTAGCGCGCACGTCTTTTACGATATTTAATCTCTTGATCCGAAGAGCAATCGTCCACGATAAACAACGTGGCAACACCTTCAAATATTTTCCTGTAAAAATCGATCGCTTCGTTGAGCGTCATCTTGTACAATTCTGGATCGCAGAGGTATACCTCGGGATCTGCTTGAATCCACTTTCTTTCGATGTACGTTTTGTTTTTAAATATGGTAGGGCAAATGATGACTATCGCCTCAAATGTGTTTTTATAATCTGACTCTAACAGATCCAAAATCCATTTGGTTTTGCCCGAATTTGTTTTGCCGACGATTAAAGCGCAATGCGGTTGTGTCATTTTAACTTAACAGAGATTTAAAATTCCCGTCTTCCAAGTTCAATTGAGCATCCATGACTAAAAATACGTACATCGTGAGGTCACCTTGACTTTCGGCTTCTCTGTTAAATTGAATGTTGATGCCTCCTCCGTCTCCGAGTTTCCTACCGGATCCGTGAGCGGAATTGTCGTCGTTACTTCTAAAATCGAGCCACAGACCGTACTTGTCTTTAGGTAGTCTCCGAGGTCAAAACCCGTCAAATTTAAGTCTTTAGCTACTCCACGCCCGCTTTCGGTATCGCTGTCTCCAAAGAACTTGTTGATTTCATTCCAGTGTTGATACTGAAACATGCCTTGACTGTAGAGTTGATTGGGTTTACCTTCTACGGTCACCGATGTTTTGGCTATTTTTGGATTGTAAAATCGCTGCGGATTCTTGACCGCGGGATCTTTAAACAAAAACAAAATACCCTTGAGACTCCTGATGGGTTGATTGACGCTGACGTTCCAAAGCGTGTCCGATTTGTTGACGGATCTAACTTCTAGCGAGTGGATTTTATCAAACAGATATTGCATTAACCCCTTGTGTTTATTCCTGATGGTGATAGCTAGGTCTCTGTTGGTCACCACTTCGTATTCGAGAGACAAGTCTGAGATAGAATACATCGCCGCCGTATCTGAACTGTTGACTACTTTTTCGTGATCGTTAAACTTTATCTCGTACGTCAGAGGTTGTTTTAAACCGCTGGGGTAAAAAGGGTGATGCGAAGTCAGTATGTCAATGTCTAGGGGAATACAATATCTGTTACCATAGGCATCCGCGATAGCTTGATCCTTACCGTTGTTGGCGCTCGCGTTAGCATCTTCAGCCCCAGTTCTTAGTTTAGACACGTTTTCTTTTTCTATGCCCGAGTACGCCATGTTTCGAGTCGTCGAGCTGTTGATCCAATTGTCTTTAAAGTTGTGATACACGTCGGCGTGACGATAACTCACAATTTCGTGACCTTGAAGCCTGACGCTGATTTCGCTGACTAAATTTCTGGCTAAATTACCAAAAATGGTTCTATTGTTGTCGCTTCCACCTTCGAGTTCTAAATTGAAAGCTAGTTTACAAGTGCCGGGTACGATCACGTCGTCTACACCCAATTGAGGAAACTTGACCCTCAGCGTTTGCCCCGCCGATATACTACTAGGATTGTGGGTAATGACCACCTCTTTTCTCTCACCCTTGATAGATCTGGGTATTTTTAATAGCCTGCTGGGATTGAGCTTTTTTCCATATGCATTCATTTTATTTATACGAGTTTTAAATTTAAAGGTATCTGTAAGCCAAGAAGCCCACCAATAGCGTTCCTCCCGCGATAAACGCCAGTTCTTTTTCTATTTGTTGGTCGCTAGGCTCGTAAAAATCTTCGAGTTTGGGTTCGCGTTGCAGTCCTACGGGTAGTTCGGTAGATTGACCACTCACCTCGTTATAGTAACGCAACGCTCGGTCTACGTTAGAAAATGTTTCTTTAGAGGCATTTTGTTTTCTGATACGGTCGTTTAGAAAATCTAGATATTTCGTTCGTTCTCGTTGCCACTTATCTTTGGCGGCTGAGAGTTGTTCTATCGCTAAATCGTGTCTCTTACGCTCCTCGTCACTCTGTTTCAGATTTGAAAATAAAAAGTTTGAACCAGTAAAAGCTAAGGCGTTGACGATCGCGCCTCCTAACATCATAGCAACGCTAGCCATATTATTATAAACGTCTTTTATATTAAATAATATGCAAACATTATCTAAACTGTATTATAGCCCGAGCGGTTATTGGAGAGGTGAAAGCGCCGTCGACCATTTACACGATAAAACCAAAATCGATAAAAAGGTAATCAGAGATTGGCTTAAAAAACAAGCGATATGGCAAATTTATCTACCGGGTCCTGCGTATGTACCCAGGCCTACGAGTACATCACGAGAGTTTGAAACACCAAACGACTTTCACCAAATGGATGTGCTATACCTACCCTGGGATAAAGTAAAACGCAAGACTTATAAATACGCTTTGACGGTTGTCGATGTTGCGAGTCGATACCACGAAGCAGAACCCTTGGTTTCTAAAACGGCAGATTCCACGCGAGATGCTATCGTCAAGATTTACGCGAGGTCGCCTTTGAGTTACCCTAAAACGTTGAGAGTAGACGCCGGTACCGAATTTAAAGGCGCTTTTAAAAAATGGATGGCCTCAAAAAACGTCGAGATTATCGTAGGCGAACCCGGAAACCACCGATCGCAGGGTATCGTAGAAAGATTTAATCGAACGCTAGCCGAGAGACTGTTTGGTCATCAGTACGCTCAAGAAATGTTAAATCCCGAGAGTAGAAACACGCAATGGGTCGAGCGATTACCCAGCGTGATCAAAGCTATAAACGATGAAACGACAAGATTAATAGCTAAAGCGCCGTCAGAGGCGGTTAAACTAAAACAGGTCCGGCAATCGCCGGCTAACCCCGTTAAAACAAAAGAGCAACAATTACCGCAAGACGCTATGGTTAGATACTTATATTACCCGGGTGAGCAAGAGGGTGGAACTTCTAGAAGAGCCACGGATCCCATTTGGAGCGTAGACATCTTCAACGTGGAAAAAAGAACGAGTCAATTTAAAATGATTGAAGGTAAAAAAGTCACGACGGGTCCTACTCTTTATTACCTGCAAGACGGCCCAGAAAGGAGTTTTGTGAGACAAGAGCTTCAAGTCGTACCCGAGGACACGCAATTACCGCCTAATTAATATCTAGATTACGGTGACCATAAGCGAGCGTGTGTATTCCATCCGGTAAAATGTACCTCTTTGTGTCCAACGGACTCAACGACAGTTTATTTTGAGATATGGTGTAAAGGATGTGTTTTTCCGATCGAATTTGAGTCATCGTTTCTGTTTTAGATTTATTTTTAAAGATGCAGTCGTAGTAGTGTCGGTGTTTTAATCTTTTGTCAGTGACCGATTTTGTGACCCCCTTGGCCTTTTTAAGAGTGATGTTGTTGTCATCTGCTAAAATCGAGTACATCTTGGGTCTTACGCAAACGGCTTCTTGAATGACCTTACCTCCAAACTCGTCTTTAAATTTACCGATCACTTTCTTATTGGTTGGATCGTATAACTCGTGATCCAGATTGTAATTCGAAAAGTCGTAGTGTTGCCCGTGAGATCGCATGTCTTTGTATATGTCATCCGTGTAAACGACAATCAACAGACTGTCCGTATCCGTATACATCAACCTGATTTTATCTCCGTATTTGTCTTTCAATCGGTTGTAATAAAAATCGTACATCAGAGTCTTTGAGAGATCCAAGATACTCACTCCGCAGTAAATGGGCTTGTTTAACACGGTTGTCGTTTTATATGTTTCGACAAACGACAGGTCACATTCTGGAAACGGCGTTGTTGTTTTATAGCTCGGTTTTTGAATTATTTTTTGGTATTTTTTTTGATCGCTCTCGTTATTGTCTCTCAGTAGGTAACCGTCTATTCGATTTCTAACGTTTTCCATCGTCTTACCAAACACGCTGTTATTCATCAGTTTAAAAAAGTCTTTCTCAAAATCAGAGGTTGCTTTTGTTCGAGTTGCGTGTTTTTGTCGATGTAAGATTTCATCCAAGGCGATTGTTTAAATTTTAACACGCGATGTACCTTTTTAGTTTCAAACCGAGATCGAGGTATGAATGCAACGTAACGTAGTGCAACACGTATTTTGTTTTGGATTAAGCGTACACGTTAATTTTTGTACGTCGCTATTAGGTTCGGTATCCAATAACTCGTTTTGATAATCAGACATCCACGCTTGGGGTACGACGATATTTTCGGGTGCTAGGGGATAATCGTTATGCTTGGCGTGTAGATCGTACGGATAGTCTAAATCTACTTCAAAAAAGTAGCCGGTGTTGGACGTTTTCTTAAGCGTTAATATTCTTTCTTCGGTAAACGGTTTCGAGGGTGTCCATTTAAAATCACTGTACGGTAGATATTGACTCATAGCCCAACCGTACAGATTGTTGGCATCCAAATAAGCGATATAACTCGAGGGTTTGTTTGAATCGTAGTCATCAAGATATTGATTATTGGCTTTGTGATGTCTCATTCCACCCACGCTAGATATGCCTCCTCGTTTTGCTTTTTCAAAAAATAAGTGTTTGTCGACGTCTTGCAACAGTTCGAGTTTAGCTTCCGAGTGTTTCAATAGAGCATCCCAGGACAATCCGGGTGCGGTAAAATAATTAGCTGGATCTAGCCCGTAGTTTGTAATACACGTTCGTCTAAAGTTTTCAAATACGCCTGCAAGTAATAACGTATCGGTAGTCACGTACAAGTCGTGATAGTCTCCTAGATTTTGTATATTAAACTCGTTCCACACGCGTTGAGCTCTGTCGTAGTCTTGTTGCGATATATGTTCGTCTTTTAGTCTGCTGTAAAACTTGTCGATGGGTGGTAGGCTGGTCTCTTGAAACTTATCAAACGAGTTCATATATTCGTAGGGATAAATTCCTTTTTGTAATAGCAAGTCAGTCGCCTCTGGCGTACCTAGTTTAAAATGCTTTTTGAGTAAATGAAACGACTCTTTTGGACAACCTTTCACTAATTTATCCAACGATGATGCCATAAAACTAAACGAGTCTAAAAATCGTAGATTTCCTATCGAAAACGAAATATACTTTTCTGAATTTTTAGCGATCACTTGTATTTCTGTTTGGCTATCGTATTCTGTCATTCCCTGCATGATTAAATGCGCGTCGTAATTTTGTAAATTGTGAAAAAAGACCGGTATCGGTGTACAACCGGGTTTAATTTGTAGTTTGAGGTTACAATAAGCGTGTGCGGCACCCCTATATTTACCAGTGACGTGGCAGTGATCTCTGACCTTTCTAAATTTATTAATGCTCTTTTTGCAGTCTAGACATTTAGACTCAATAAATCCCTTACTATTTTTGTACTGATGTTCTTTCTTTTGTTTTATCGTCTTGGGTTCTCTGGGTTTCTGGCACTGACAGTTGCTCGAGTAATTGGGATAAATTGGTTTCTCGCAAATCCAACACGTGTTTGTTGTATCGTGATGGTCTTTAGCTCGCTCGTTAAATGTCATGGGTTGGGGTTTTTCAAATAGACAATTAATATCGCTTTGTAATTGTAACAGCGTCGTTATAAATCTAGTTGAAGCGTCTTTGCCTCTATAAGTCTCTTGATACACATTTTTACCGTCGCATCGCACGACAACTAGCGAATAACCGCTAGCTTTGTGAACGTTAATCTTTTTTGTGTTTGTCTCTTTGTCTGAGTGAGTAGGTTTAGATGTTAGTGTCTGTGTGGGTGTTGTTGTTTGTAGTATGGATTCAAAGTCAGCATAAATGACAAATGGTGCTTTTTGTTTGTGCCTATAGTTTTTAAATTCTAATATCGGTACGTCTCTTTCGCCTGGTTGCCCGTCTATGTATTTTGGTTTACCCGTCGGAAATACAATCTTTGATGGATGTGCATCTATACCCCTACAATCGGCGATATGTCTGTCTAATTTATTTTGATTGGTAAAATGACATAGACATCTTCGACAAAAATATTTCTTACATTTATGTTTGGTAACGTCGTACATCAACCTCGTAAAATATTTTATCCAACAATAGTGATGCTTGTCACCTTTAGAAATCAAAAGCAGATCGATCTCTTTTGCCCCGTAGTTTTTAGACACGTATAATGGATATATCTCACCCTCATAACCGTATACGTTTATCGATAAATTATTTTGTCTTTCTATCTTGGGTATCTGATCGACCGGTGTCGGAAAGTCAACGCCTTTAAAACTGAGTCCGTCGTCTTTGGTGTATACAACAGGTTCTTCTTTATGAATTTTATATTTAGGATTATTTCTTATTTGATTTTTTACTTTATCTGTATACAACCCAAGAGCAGCTCTCAAACACCATCTCAAACACTCGTCGTCTTTGTTTTTGATGTTTATCATCGCCTGTTTAATTTTAAGATGTTCGGGTAGGTTTATATAAGAACTACCTCTCGCTGGATTATATCTGTTGATGTTGATGTATAACGCCATTATCTTTTTTAAAACCCAACCCGATCCTTGATTCGTATACCTTTCATCCTTTTTAAATAGCTCTTCGATCTCTTCTTTTAAAACCTGTTTTATTTGACTTTGATTTAAAACGGCTTTCGGCTTGCTATAATGAATAGCTTCGATCGTTTCGATCGTACCATCCGGTTTGGTTTTTTCGTATTTTATTTTGATTGTGAGCTCCAGTTTTAAACCTCTGAGCTCTCTCAATTCAGACTTGATTTTATTGACTATTTGTTCCTTGTGCGAATCAAAAAACTTGATTAAATCATGGTTATAAAGTCTGGGGTTTAATTCCCAGTTTCTGTAGTAATTTCTAAACCTTCTCGTTTCTCTAAAAGCTGACTCTGTAAAGTATTCGGGTTGTCTGTATATTTTAATCGCCGAGATTAAATCTTTTTTCAAAAACCGTCCTTTATAACCCGTCGGTACGTATTTTAGATTTTGTTCGTCTACAATCTGTTTGAGCTCATGAAGTTTCTTTTTCCTCAAGTTTTTAAATTGACTTTCATAATGTTTTATCCCCTCGATGTAGACTTTACGAGTAAGAGAAACATTTTCATTGTGCGGTATATTATATCGCTGCACGTAATCACGCAGCGTGGCTTTGTTCCATTTAGAATATCCTTTGACGGTCGGTCTGAACATATTACTCTCCATTTTATTGTAGGAAATATAATATTTTTTTTCTCATTTTTTTTTGGAGGCAGACTTTGGATTTATAAGCAATCAGACACACCGGCTGGTGAGAGATCTTCAAGACGAGAGATAATGGGCCCGAGTTTCAAGGTCACGTGGTGGTGACTCACACATTTTTCAAGGTCACATTGTTTACGCCAAATTTCTTTCGTGCCTCAACACGTTTCAAGGTCACGTGGTGGTGACTCACACATTTTTCAAAGTCACGTGGTGGTGACATCACCTCATTTTAGCGACGACAGATTTATTTTTTTAACTCCAGAGCGACAGGCCCTGACTTGACACACATTTTTCTTTTTTGCTCCCAAACCTGACGTCAGATTTCTAAAAACATTTGCCGCGGGAGATTCCCCTATATTTTTCCTCCAACTAATTTTTAGAATCGAGAGCGGCGTGTCCAGACTGGCCGCAGATTTTCCATTTTGGTCCCATACCCCCACCTCCCCTACTACTGTAGCTGTGTATGTCATTTGTAGTGCAACTTTGGGCAAGGTGATGTCCCAGGGAGCGAAAACTGAAAATTGTGCAATGTTGTAACGCAAAAAGAGTTCATATTGGAAGTAAAGTGCATGTATTTTATAAAAAAAAATAATGGTTTGATGATATTAAATAAAACTGCCAAGTGACAACACATTGCTTCCACAGTGGTATTTATTTCGAAATGGTACAGAGGCGTGACTCTTTATTTAACACACAAAACAGTGAACGTTTTGGAGACCTTTTTCATGTAGGGAATTTCACTTGCTGTAGAAGTCAAATTGGAATTATTTATTTAACAAAATGTTAAGGTGAAATACATGTAGGCCTGTGTAAGTTAAGAACTTTAGGTTGTTAACAGGGATGCCAGTGGGTTTTGCTCCATGGTCTGAAAAATTGGACATGCGAAAGACGGGCAAATGCACAAAATTATTGCAATACACCATTAACACATTGCAATACCACACACATGTATATATACATGTGTGTCCTTGGACATTAAACTTACAGTTCATTCTTTGAGTTATCCAGCGAGAGCAAGTGGAACAGGGAATAATGTAGTGCGTCTGTGTCTGTGACACGCACAACATTTTCCATGTTCCGCGAGCGCAATAACGATTTTATCTTCGAGTGAACTTGACGTGAACACAGTAAACTTGGAACTAGCACGCTTTACAGGAATTAACCTTTTAGTTGTTTAGTGCATGCAGCTGGAATATCGCTCACATCTTGGAATAGTGCAATACAAAGAGTGCGACACAGAACGTTTAGGTATAATATCACACTGTTGTTGCCATGGATCCACCAATCAGGATCGAGCGTGTGACACATGATTTTTCCGGCCTGCGAAGGGATGGAATGCCGGAAATTTTTTTTCTCCAAAACATGAAAATGCCTAAATTCAGGCTATAGCCTCAGAACTGGCATCCCAATGTTAATGAATGCTCAAGGAGTAGCTTTTATGTTGTTTACAGAACAAAACACATCCATCAAAGCTGGGCCAGAATTAGCAAGCAGCTCTTTTGCCAAATCTAATTCCCAATAGAGAGAGGTTTGCAAAGTTTGAATTAGCATACGGCAATTCAAGTCTTGCAAATGAAATGCCTGCAACAAAACACTTAATTATACAAACGACTTCCCATTAACAGCTTGTCGTTTCTTTCATCTTACAGCTAAACTTAAACTGAAAAACACAACGAACTGTAACAGATATAAAGTGCTTTTTCTTTCATGCTATGTATCGTGATAAAGTATAAAGAACAAATAACATGCAAATCATAACTTTGTTACTTAGGCTCTGAAGTTTAACAAAACTAGAACAAAACAAAAGTTAAAAGAACAAAATAATAAGTGATGAAGGTTTTCAAATACATGTACAAGACTGTTACGTGTAAATATTATCTTCTGAATAACATTTGATGTGAATACAACACAACGTAGAGCAACTTGCTCATTACCTGCAAATGGTGAAATCAAATTTAATAGCTGTTTCTGTTCAGTATTTCGAAGCAACGGTGATGGCAAAAAAGAGTAATGGTTGTATTAAAGATTAAAGATACCATCTTTTAAGGAAGGAGCACTATCAGGGTGATGTCATTAGGTGATGCCTTATCAGGTGATGCTGTATCAGGTGATGCCACATCAGTTGATACCATAATCAGGTGACTCCAAATCAAGTGATGAAGTATCAGGTGATACAGTATCAGGTGAATCCACATCAGGTGATACGGTATCACATGATGCAGTATCAGGTGATAGCCTATTAGGTGATGCAGTATCAGGTGGTGCCATTTCAGGTAATGCTTTATCGGTTGATGTAGCATCAGGAAATGCAGTATCAGGTAATGAGTACCAGGTGATGCCGTATCAGGTGATGCCGTATCAGGTGATGTATCAGGTGATGCCTTGTCAGGTGATATAGTTTAGGCTGCAGCCAAGGTCCTGATGTCCATGATCAGCTTCTTGGATTGTTCCTTGACGTCGATGGGCTTGACACTCATGCATGTACACTTCAGTCGAGCCTCCTCCTATGGTGAGGACAATCAAACCAAATGATTCAGAACTTGGAGCCATTTTAACATACTTTCTGACCTTTGAGTATGTTTAACTACATCACCCAGAATATACATGTTATTACAATCGCAAAGAGGTTTGTAAAAGTAGCATTTCGTTCACATCAACACGTCGTGTCAGTGCAACAAGGTCGTAACTCTGATTTCACTCATCTGGAATAATTCCCACGTTAAGCCCGGTTCATACTTCACACAGAAGTGAAATTTGTGACATCAACAATACGTTAGAAGCGTGTCTACTGTTGATGACGACATGTCAACACTTGCTTTTGTGTGAAGTATGAACCCGGCTTTAAACTCTTGTGGTACCATGTGAATTTGTCTTTGCTGTTAATAATGTAGAATAGTCTACATGTTTCATATCAAAGAAACATTTACGTTGTGCCACAAAACGTGAAAATGGGAAATATTCCAGACGAGTGAAATCCGAGTTACGACCTTGTTGCACTGGCGCGACAAACAAATCTTACTCGTATGTTTGCAAATGTCCAGATTGCAGATGACCCGAGTAAGTGTCAAACTAATACCCAATTGTGCTTAGCAATGCCAGTGTCTTAACTTATCAACGTGGAAGCTATTGACTATTTTAACGCCATTTTGGTGATAGGACGGGGACAAATTATCACCTACAGAAAAAATCAGTTGCACCAGCGCAAATCATGTGATTGATTCTCTAAAAAAAAAAAAATGTATTGACTTTTTATTTCAGGGTCTTTTCACAACTATTTTTTGTGCGTTAACTTCAAAGTTTCTTGTTTCCTCAATCATCTTTTCAAAAACTCACATTATAAGACTCCATCTTGATGCGCATGCGGAAGACGTAGGATTCAAAGCTGGCCTTCTCGAAGACGTGATTGAAGGCTTGCTCATCCTAATGGTGCAAATCACAACGTGACAAAAATGAGTGCGGTTGACAAAAGTGTCTGATCGCTAGTGCATGAAACATTACAATATATCATGTATTTCTTTGAGCATGTTTAACACAATTCTTTTTCTCGGCCTAAACTGACCTCCAACTTGAGACGTCCCAATTCGTCTGCCTTCATGCCCAGGATGGTTTCTGCTGTCTCCTGGAAGCAAGTTGTCCACTGGGTGTCGGTGGGATCAGCAACGTTGGCCTGATGATGGAAAGCATGTAATGCATGCCGCATGAAAGGTTTCCAAACAGTTATCACAAGACGCAGTTACAAGATAAAGCCCAACACCAAGGGTATCCTAAACTCATGGGCTCTGAATGATATAAAGGGCACTTTCTTTCAATACGATAAAATAGCCCTTAAGCAAAACTAAGCCACCACTGTATAAAACTGGTCCATAAATTCACGTATATTTATACACAGACATAATATAGTTGCATCCAACGCACGTTCTGTTTCTCTAAATGCTCAGATTTTACAAGCACAACGATGCTTATATTAACTGACAGCAAGGATTTGCCTAGCCCAGATATCTAACAAAGTATCTGAACATCAAACAAATATACATAGGTTAATATTCAGAATTTCAAATAATAAACACTGCCCCTAATTTTCAAAAGTGAAACCTAAGCAAATAAATATGCCTGAGCAATATTTCCTGACACGAAATTGGCTGATGAAAACAGAAAAATGGAATAATTCAAATACAGCGAATACTCACTGAGAGCAGAAGTCTGTACTGGAAGTCAGGATAGTCCTTGCCACACTTCTCACAGTGGTACGATCCATCCCCGTTATCGCTGACTTTCTTGTTGCATTCCGAAGACGGGCAGGCCTGGTGAAGAAAGGAAACATTTGATTAGATTTCAAATTGCATATTGCTTGGAGCTGGCACATTTATGTCTTACTCTAATACTCTGTGTGATTCTTAAAGAGGTTGTGGAATGCTCGAAGACATTTCCATCCTTTTTCGGGTATATGTAGCCTAAAGTGTGATGAAATAAAAACGACTATTGTGTCTGTCATGAAATGGGTACAAAAGGTACTTTTGAGAGCTGTTTTTCAGGTCCTGTTTCGACCCGAACATGTAATTTGTGTAAAAGTCGTCGTTGGGGGCAGCAAACAAAACACAGTAAATCGTGACGTAATAAACAGGACTCCCGATGCAGCGTAGTATAAACGAGTCCTGTTTATTATGTCACGACTTTTCTCATTTTACGAAGAACCCGACGACTGTTGATTTCAATTATGCGCTCGCCGACCAACAAATTACTCGATGAATTTCAGTTTTATAAACATATAAACGCACATTACAAAAGAATGGGAGTTTGTTATATATGGGTCTACTCTACAATAAAAAAATATAAAAAACAAAATGACTTTCAGCATTCCACAACCTCTTTAAAATCAATCAATGTGTTGAGCAGTAATGTAAACAATACATACATGTAAGGACCTGAATTTGGCGAAGCGAGTGAATATGTTCAACGGATATGACATACCTAAAGACAGGGATGTCAATAATGACAAGATTACGTACCATGTACATGCTGTTCTCCTTCCTCATGAAGATAATCGTTCCCTTGGTGGTAAAGTAGTCAGGCTGTAAAGTGGAAACCAAAACAACACTGAATGAACATTGTCACATATTTGGTCGGAAATTACGTCGTCAGACCACAAATGGTGTATCATAGATAGCCATCACCACGAAGTGAAGCACAAAGTTCATAGAAGATCCATCATTTCAATTGTGAAACACCATGTTTTCAACCCCGCGCCAACCCCGAGATTTGTCGAGTGTGAAATGCCTCATAGCAATTTAAAATTTGACTTTTTGATCCGTTGGATCTTGTTTTACTGAACAGGCTTCTCACTTGGGCAGGGCTTCTAGACAAAATGTACCCTGGATGCTCATCTACCCATCCCCATCATTCCTACCTTCTCTCCCTGGCCTAGATTCTGTGAGTAGACCTCTTCCAGTGTCAGCCAGTTGGAGTTGGCCCCAGCCCCGGCTCCCATTCTCTGCTCCGAGATGGACTGTGCATCTTGTGTGTGGCCAACAGTATCATACCTTTAAACAGCACAACAACAATTTTTGGATAAACAGATTCATATTTCACACTCCACTGACCTCCAATTTGCAGCTGATTTTTTTTAAAGATGCAACTGCGCTGCCTGGGATATCCTGGGAGAGGTGATCTTAAAGGTAGAGTATATCATTTGTCCTTTTTTTTTTTCGTTTGGTGCAACAAAAGTGCTCAAAACCTAAAGAAGGGTGCTTAACGACTAACCTGATGAACTTTTAGCTCAGTGAATGCTGTATATAACGAGAAAACAATATTCTAGGATCTCGATTCATTCAAAAGTTGCAAAGTCATGTTTTGAACTGTGCTTGAAATCAGCGTCCGGGACACTTCTTTATTCAGCCAATGAAAGCTACGTGATGTCCCGCACTGAACCGACGAATTATAGCAACCGCGCACATGTGCGTTGTGTAAGCGCTTGCGCAAACCCATTCACAAATTAAAAACGAACTACTAACGGATATTTCCAAAAATGCATCTTTAGACGCATCTTTGGAGATGACCTTCTTTTATTGTTTTCTTCAAAATGTCAGCATACCAGAAGTATGCATTTCAACAATAATTTCGTCAGTTACTTTTTTCTGATAGCTGCAAATGATATACTCTACCTTTAAAGGGAAAATACAACATTTGCAAACATCAAAAAATAAAACTACCAAATCATTTTGAAATACCTTGCTGGACTGTTAGTGAATGAGAGTGTAAAGCATCCTGTAAAATCATGGCACCTGGTATACTGTCATTTTCAAGAAAAGTGCTATTTTTGGATCAATTTCCAACGCTGATCGGCCGATCAGCGTTGGAAAAAAACTGGCTTTTTTTCAAATACTGGCCCCAATTGACCATCGCACTTGTTTGCAATCGATTACACACCTATGAACGGGTACAAGTCAGCTAGACTGGTTCCCTGACCTTACAATTCCCCAATGTATGTAAACTGCTCTGTTTCTTCTTATATGGAGTCAGAGAACCAGACTACTGGAAAATGATTGTTTTTCTTGGTTTTTATAGCATTTTCGAACCCAAAACCTCAAAAAAGTCAGTGTAACTATATTTGCTATATATTTCCAACACCCCAATTCCATCCATTTCTGAAAATTACAGCAAAAGCAAATGATGTATATTCCCTGTTGAATTAATCAGTATTTTATGAGTCAAGCAGTTGCTAATGAATTTTTTTTCCCAACACGTCCGGGACAAATGCAGAGCTTCTTCCGGACAGAGTGAATGATTCTACCCGCAACTGGTCCGGAACTCGTCCCAGATATGAATCGAGACAGGCCCTAACCACCTTACCAGCCTTTCAGGTGATGTGCCCTGGGTATGTCTGGGTTGATCATTAGGGTACTGGACATCAGAACAGACAGGGAGCGGCCGCCAAAGTCCGACAGTCTAGCGCCCTTGACTGCAATGACTGGGTTGCTGGTCCCGTCAAACTTTTCAGCCTGCCAACAGGTCAGAATGTACAAACACACTTATAGAAATACATTTTGGGAATTGGGTACCCGATTAAAAAAAACGAACAAACATGGGTACATGTTTAAGAAACCCAAGCCCAGAATTTAAATCTCGGAAGTTGCTGTACAGATTATCCATAAAGGTCCCCACGACAATACTACTGCATCGGTGCCTCGATACAGCAAGATACAAGTGTGTACAGTGAGCTCAATAGGCCTACATGTAGCTTCACGGTATAAATTGCAACATTGTTTTTCAATGTAGCCTGGTTTTCATTTTGAAAATTCCCTATAAATTCTATTCATAACCTTTCACTGTCTGAGAAGTTACTATTAAAGTAATATATAAAGTTGTTTACGGGTACTTGATTCCGTAATCTGGAACTGGTTCCTGACATCAGCGGTCAGGAAATTGAGTACCCGGCTCCGATGCACAGCCCTATTCTAGAATGCTTACTTTATTAACAACAATAATTTAAACGATCTGTTTCGGTGTTTGGGATACAAAAGCAACCCACAATAAAATCACATGCCCAAATTAGCAAAAAACAAAAGGATTTCTTGGGGGCTTCAAATAAACCACAGATCAGTCTGAACAAATGTAAGCATCAGAAAAAAATAATCAAATCTGTTGTAGAGCAGGGGGTGACCAACTCAAATTTAAAAATAAAAGGTCTTTCAAATGAACAAGAAGTCCAAAATAAAACTTTTGTTTTACCTCATTTCCCCAGAGTGTTAGTGTGACCACCTTACTGCTGTCATCAATGATGTGCAGTTCTCTCTTGGTCAGTTCCCGGTTTGTCGTCTTTGTTGTGATCGTTGTCACGTCGCTCGCACTCTTGACAACACCAATGATGTCTGAAATATCAATCCAAAGTCAACGTGATGAATGGCAACAACTTCTATATCTGAGGCAAACGGGGACAACATTCCAGTGCCCTGCTTCTGTGTTGTGGTCTATTCCATCACAATTCCTCCACAAAAGTCTTAAAAAATCATCCAGTCCCTTGTCAAGTCACAATAGGTCTCTCTCAAAGACAGTCATCTCTGTAGGAGAACTGCAACAGCTTATTTTACGCGATCAAGCATGCATTGCTCAGTGTTGAAAATGTTCTAAACACGCGCGCTGGTTGCTCGAAATGTGTTCGAAATACGACGCAGCCGATGCGCGTTATGCAAGTTGACGCTCAAAATGCCGATACACGTGTATGGTCTTTAGGAAATGACGTCATTTGAGAGAGACCTATAGGGCTGTCCATTTTTTAATAATTTAGTATTCCATTATTCGAAACAGCGTTTGACCGAATATTCAAATATTGGAAAATCGGCGGTCATAAAGTTTACAAATGCCAGCTGCAACTGCATGCCGCACACGTCAACGCACGCTGGTGATCAATGTGATGGGCCATATGAGTGCTTTGCAGTAAGTATTTTATAACTGTCAAGGGTTTTAACTTGTTAAACGGATGGGAACAATGAACTGCCGTTGACCAAAAAAAAGGAACTGTCAACACCCAGTGGCATTAAAGTGCTGCAAGTTTATGATAACATTAACATCACAGTCGTGTGTGTGTATGCGTAGTTTTTTTATCTTTCGAATATTCGAATCAGCAACAAGCTACATGTATTTGAATATTCGGTTGATGATCAAATATTTGGTATTTTCGGGACAGCCCTAGGCAGGCATGCAACTGGGAAGTCAAAAAAAAAAGAGGAAATTCAAATTTTTCCCAAATTTTGTACAGTGTTTTTCTATTTTTAATGGCACACATGGGAAGTAAAAAAAGAGGAAATCAGCTGATCCGAAAAAAAGTTGCATGCCTGCCTATGAAGTCACAAGCTATTGTATGAGCGGTGTCGGTGACAAAGTCATTGTTTTGGTTTTGGGTTTTTCATCCTGGGATCCTTGTAATTGGTTTTATCAGTTGGACTATGATTTGCTAATTGTTACTAGACTATTTACGATGGTCTTGACAACACTGCTTTGCTTTCAGTCAGCAAATATTTAATATTAATAACTCTAGCAATTTTTAATTGCTAGAGTTAAAAAAAAAGAAGTGGTCAATCGGACTTAGAACGAAAAGAAAGCAGATGAGGTATTTTCTTTTGACATACTCATGACATTTTATTTTCTACAATCAAATCCACTCTGCACTTTAATCCATGCATACAGTCCAGTAAAAATCACATTCCTTCTTTTTTTCTCTCAACAATGTATCAATATTTTCTGGATACATTTTTGTTGCTTGTCAAGAACTGATCTATGTGATCATAGGTAACATGAATTCAAATGATATTGAGTTTCAACATCTGTAGCAGGGATCACACAAGACAAGATCACTTTTGGGGCTGAACAGTACGCATATGAAATGTTCCCCTTAATTCATTGGCTCCCTCCATTATTTTTAAGTCTAAGCAATAAGCAAATTTTTTTTTTACAGCAGTTGCAGTAGAAGTTAGAAGCTAGGGTGGCAGCACCCCTTAATGACTTCAGGCAATAAACTACATATCTAATAGGCTTGGGCGGTATATCGAATTTGAGATTCCACGGTATACCGTCACAAAAATACTGTGATATCCGGTATTACCGGGTACCTTTCTGGGTAGATTATTATGTCATTGAAATACAATAAGACAACATGATGATAAGTAAACTGCCAACAGGCAGCATGGGCAGAACTTCAAAGGACAACTGGACGACTTGTAAGCACAATTTTCATCCGATCTAGATACCGCGATCACAAGGAATTTAAACAATAATGGCCTATACAAATTACAAGGAAGTGCAGATCTGGTCAAGTTGTTTCTGTCGCCTTTCTTGTTTCTTTCAAAGGGCTTATACCCATATCGGGTCAAATTTAAGAGGGAAAATGGCATGAAATGAAATTACTCTCTGGGATTGTTGGTGTTTCGTTATTTTGACATTGTTCTGTATTTTGACATCATTTGGTATTGTACGGTATCAAAAAACATATTGACAAAAGTACAGTACAGTCGACTCTCGTTATAACAAACTCGTTCGGACCAAGCCAAATTGTTTGTTACATCAGAATTTTGCATTGAGAGGAACATCAGTCCCATTCATTGTGCACATAAATGCACAGTCGGGACTAAGGCTTTATGTTTGTTATAACCAGAGTTTTGTATAAACAGAGTTTGTACTAACGAGAGTCGACTGTATTCCTGAAATGTAGTTCAAGCCTAATATCTACATGTACTCTTCTTCTCCAGTATTAGAGACCAGCAAAGCAGATCAGATTTGTAACTGAAAGGACGAAAATTGAACGGACAATAAAAATATTCAGGAAGAACACTTACAAAGGCCACAAACTGCTGCCATAGGCACATGTGAACAGCAGTTTTTGAACATACTTTCGATAATGCCGATTTAATGCGTCCAATACAGTTACAATAAAGACTCCTGACAGAAAAAGTCTCACTGATTTCATTTCAAGATTATTTGTTGTAAAATGAACAGCATAATTAAACATGACATCTTTGTCGTAAAAATTGACAGATTATGTTTTTATTATTCATACTATAACTCAACAACTGAACATTTTAAAATTAATACTTCTCACGCAATTTTATTTCCTATGACTGCTGCATGCTGAGGTACAATAGTTGCAGGAATGGTTACCCTCAACAACTGAAACCACAATCACTTGGAACTTGACTTTAATACAAACATTTTCCTTGATATGTATGTTTTTTAATCTGTCTATCACAAAAGCCCGACTTTAGTCATAATATAGACTGATGTTTTATATTCTAACAAATTAAAGCATTGTACCGTATTTTATTTTTAAAAAATTTGGTCAAAGTTAATTTTACTCAAAATTAACACCTTTTACCATAATAACATGTAGGGTAAAAGATATACTCAGCGAATTATTGTCCCATTTTTGTGGCAGCATCTTTAACGAATGAACACATTTATTCTAGCTTCGGCACTATGCATGTACAAACAAATCTTTCAACATGGCCGCTATTACGACTTTTAACAGACGGGCGGGAAAGTGGTCGCCACAGGCGTGGCCTTTACTTCCATAAAGCAAGGTCGCGCAATGGCGTCTTTCCTTCAAGGGCGTATTGTTTGAGTCTGTGGTTAATGAACTGCAGCTGTACAATACTAAATCATTCACAGAATTCTGCATAAAAAGCATACATACTGACAAGCATACATTGCTTCGACAACCAAGTGAAAAAAAATGAAAACTTTTTTTTCCCCAGCATTAAGGCCCCCCCCAAAAAAGTCTCCGGTTTCTGGTATGCGCGCACGTCGCCGTAGCAATGCGCGTCGGCAAAATGAAAAAGGCTTTTTTTCAATAAAGATGATGTCTCAAAACTGCCAAACTCACTGGTTTGACTGGAATCCTTCTGCTGCACAGTTTTAACGTGTTTTTAGATGGGGTTATGATCGAGAATAAGCTTTATGTGGCCTCTCTGGACTCCCATATATTTGCACTAAGTTTAGTCGGGCACCATTTGCAGTCATCAGCCAACATTTGAAGCAAAAAAAAACAGGTAAAAAAAAAAAATTGCCGCGTCGCTGCACCACTTTTTGGGCAAGCTCCATTATATACCAGAAACCGGAGACTTTTTGGGGGGGGGGCCTAAACTTCACTGCTGACTTTGATCTTATGAGGATTCTTTCACTTTTTAGGATCCGTTTTTGGCTCATTCTGCTTCCAATGCTTTCTATCGCGCCCCCTTCGACTATCCGGCCGTCCTTGTCTGTACTCTCTCCGATTTGGATTTTGCCTAGTTCCCTGTCTCCCTTGTATGCTGCTCAGTCCATGTACAGGTGACAAGCTCCGACCTTCACCTGACTTCTGCACCATGCCAGGCTTTTTACCCTTGAAGTCCCCACTAGGTTCCTTGGAGCATTCAGTTTTTACCAAGTGTTGCACTTGATGTGTTGAAGCATCAGGAGGCATTTCTGGACTTGGTGCAGCCGGCTCAGGGGGCCAGCCACCTTGTGCCGAGGCATCAGCGGTTCCTTGAGATGCTATAGAACCTTCTGGGGTGGACCAATCCTGGACGCCTGAATGCACACTCTCATGCTGATGTGATGATGTTCGCGTCCTACCCACAACTGTCCACTCATCTCCCGAGTCTTCGGGAATTTCTTCATCCGAGTTGAATGTACCTCCACCTACAGCACCTTCTCCAGGGATGTTTGTCTCTTCAGCAGGCCATGCTCCTTGTGGTTCGACTTCCAAAAAGCTCTGCTGCTGCATGTACTCATTAGCACTTCCTTCAGCTGTCTCATAGGACATTGGAAAGCCATACCCCTGGAGAGAGAGATTGACAGACATCTGGAGAGTCTGACTGATCTCCTGCAAACTCTGAAGAATCATCTTGGAGTCCTCACCGTGCTGCTCCTCTCCTTGGAGGCGGTGGCGTTCGACTTGGAGACGTTCTCGATTGACCTCGAGATGGTCCCGCTCCAGGTCGAGACGGTTTCTATCCAGTTCAAGTTGGTCTCGCTGTAGCCTCACCTGTTCCTGCAGGGCCTCCAGTCTTTGCCGCTCAGTCTGAAAACGATCTTGCTCGATCTGCAGTCTCTCTTCTTTGAGCAGGAGATTCTGCCGTTCGCAGTCTAGACGGTGGCGGTCAAGAGCAAGCTGCTTGCGCTCCAATTTGAGATGATCTCTTTGCAGTTCAGCATTATTATCCTGTTGACTGTGCTGTTCTGAAGATGGAGTCAATAATGGCTCAACCTGTGGGTCCTGTGATGGTCTTTGCGTCAAAGTCATACCTACTGTGTCTAGTTGAGAGCTAGGGACTCCATCAGCGTCCTTAGTGGATACATTTTTAGACACAGCACTTGTCTTTTTGTTTGATTTTGCTTTAGGTTTTAAGCTTTTCTGTGAAACATCACCAGACTCTAAACTCTTAGTTATTTCTAAGATTTCAACAGTTGCTTCAGATTGTGTATCCACGGATGATGTCACATTGGGAGCCATGACAGCTGTATCTGATCCAGGACCACATTCAGAGGCCTGTCGTTTTTCATTATCTGAGCTGTGATTTATGCTCAGCTCAGGTTTGATTTCAACACTGGTGTTTCCATCTTGAATGGTTTCCTGAACTGGCACAATGGCAGCTGTTTCTTCCAGGTCGTTTTCCTTTGAAGGATGAGCAATTGGATCAGATTGAGACCTGCTTCCAGAAGGTTCCTCAGAACTGGCTGGTGGATCTACTTGGGCATCAGGAGCATGATTAGAGCCAGGGGCCGAGGCTTCCTGTTTTTTAGTAATGCTAGTTGTGAGCTGTTTAGTTGAGTGCTCAGTTGATACACGGTCCCCACTAGCTTCAGGTGACGACTGTTGTCTGATATTTGAATCTGTCACTTGTTCAGTGTTTGAAGCAGCGGCACTGTCTTTGAGTACATTGCTAGGTTGAGAGCTGAGCTGGGTACAGACGGTGTTCTCAGCAAAGGATGGTGACATGGGCCTATCGACAATGGGACAGGTTGGTTCAGGGCTTGCCCTTGAGTTTTCATCAAGAATTTTTGCCTCTTCACTATCAGATTCTGAGCTAGTACCATCATCTGAATCACATGCAGGGTTTTCTTCATTAACAGGCTTGGAGCTGGGTACCAACTTGGTATCAACTTCTGGCCGAGTCTTGTCTTCCAGTATGGACTCTTCCTTTTCTGGATCAGAGTTGGTCTTGGCATCTTTGACGGAAGATTCCGAAATACTGTTCTGCTCGGATTCATCAGGGGTTTGCAATTGTTGCTTGCCTCGCTTTCGCCGTTTACGTCGTCGATTAGAATCGTTGCTGCTGCTGCTAATCTCTGAAGCTTCAGCATCAGGTGCGGGTAAGTCAGTGGATTCAGGTTCCTTGGCACTTTGAGAGTCTGTTGCAGCGTCATCTGCTTGATGGGTCTTGCTCTTGGCCTTAATTTCCTTCCTTCTCGCACTGCTGGCCTCGGCAGCCACTCTCCGCTGCCTCTCTCTCGGATCCAGGGGTACTCCCCTACTGCCTGGTTTGATGGTCTTAACATCAGCTGAGATGTTTCGGATACGTTGTGCCAACTCAGCCAGTTCTGGCTTGTCATCTGGCTTGTCATCTTGTGGTCCTGGCCTCCTTTGGGGGAGGACTTGACTCTGACCTGATGTTGTTTGCTGGGCTCCTTGAGGAGATGGTGTTGCTGCTGCTGCAGCCGATGCCGCAGACGCCACTGCTGCTGCAACTGGAGCTGGTACTACAGGTGGATTTGGGGACTGTGTTGAGATGCGAGTTCTGGTGGGTGGAGCTGGCGTGGATTGTGCTGTAGTGGCTGGTGTTGGGGTTCTAAACACTGGCTGTCCATGGTGGGCATGGGAGCATCTGTGGACCCCTGGTGGGGGAGGGGGCCCATCCTGAACTAAACGAATCACTGGTTGTGGGGGGTATCCAGGACGATGATGAAAATGGATATGAAATGCCTGACCCGGGCCAGCTACAGTGGACGTGGTGGTTGTTTCCGATGCAGTGCCAGTCACGGACGATGGTGTCGTAGGTGTACCTGGAGGTGGTGGTGGACCCCTCGGGCCCGGCATGCCGGGGTGATGGTGGACAAAACGTATCACTGGGGGGGCAGATCCACGGAATGCAAACGTCTGTTGGAACACACCCGGACCAGGGGCCCGTTGTGAGGTGAAAACAGGATACCCAGGGAGCATTTGCTGATTTGGGCCGACCCCCTCAGACATGGGTCTGATGAATGCCACCTGGTGGGCTTGGACTTGTGGTTGCATCTGAGGACCTGGTGTCCGGCTTGAGGTTGTTGGTGTTAGGACAGCAACGGGGGTAGCCGGGTTTGAGGTTGCTGGTGCTAGAACAGCGACAGGGGTTACCGTTGCAGTTGGCTTAGCAGTAGTAGTTGAGGGATTAGCAACTGTGTCTTGGTCGGTTGCATCTGCAAGAAATTGTGAAGAGCCTCGTTACTCATCAGATTTTGCCATCTATTTCTTAATGCAGACATTTTGTATTGCATTATAGTATATTGTTTATAATAATGTACTGCTTTTATTAAAATAATATACATGTATTAAAAAATACAAATGTTTAATTTGTGAATGTAATAAAAAAAATTCTTAATACTCATGAAAACTTTCTCAATTTAAAACCATCTAAAGGAAATACAGATTGTGTCAAAGAAATTCCAATATGGGGGATGGAATGCTAGAATTTCAAGCAATTAACTACCATGCATCCCTCCACACAAAAAAAACAATATTACCCCAACGTTTCCAAAATGTCTACAAGTCCAACTTCTTATTTTGGTCTGAATAGAAGGTTAATACTCCTTGTTGTATAGTTTGAAAGAAACTGTTTGATATTTAAGATGGGTTCCTTATCACTAACAGATCTAAAGATCCAAATGGACATTTTTAGGACATTCGACAACATTCAGTTCTGTGACAGTTCAACTTCTCCTCCAACAAATTTTGTGAGCTCAGAGAAATTGTGAAAACTTTGGGTGAATTCTGACACTGTTTTTTTTTTCCAAAATAAAAAGAGGGTAAAAAAAATAATGCATACCTTGTCCTGGAGAATATTGCATCGTGAGAGACAATTCATCAGTTTCTTAATTGTGAAGTTGTGGCATCTGTTACAGACTTGATCCACACAGTGCAAAGGGTGTGCAAACCAAGCAGGATTTAAGAGTTTCGGCAGGTTTTGAAACTTCGCGCCTTAATCGTGTTTCCTTATCAATTTCTCGAGTAATGTAATATCATGTTTGCATTTTTCTTATACATAATGTAGGACAGTGGTATGAAAAGTACACACGGAAGCTTGTAAGCCGTCTGACGTAAAGCATTACGCATGAATTCTCATCACTGAATTCTCATCAGATTTCTGCCGAAATAAACCCATCATTCTATTTTATGATTTACAAGATATCTTAAATTGAGTGTAAATTTTGTAAGATGTTCTGCCATTTCCAGCAATTTTTTTCTTTGTGACAGGTTGTTCACACATCGCATGTACTTTGGACATGTTATATAGGCTCAACAGCAACATGCGTACGTTGAAGCGCAATGCAAGAACTGGAATGTTTAACTCGACAAGAAACCCAACTCCAAAATTCAAATCTTGGAAGTTGCTGTGCACATTGTTCATAAAGGTCTGCATGACAATACTACCACATCGGTGCATCAATACAGCAAAGATACAAGTGTGTACAGTGAGCTTAATAGCTTTCTGGTGAAGGCAAGCGTCATGAACGTGAAAGCTGCTTTGTTTTTCCATGTAGCCGGGTTTTTCATTTTGAAAATTCCCCAGAAAATGACATTCAAAACCTTTTTCTTTCATTGTCTGATAAGCTACTGAGTAATTTGTACAGTTAGTTCCATAAATCTGGAACCGGTTCCTGACACCAGTGGTCGGGTACTTGGGTACCCATTTCCGATGCACAGCCCTCCTCGACATTGAGTATGCTGTATTGGTCAAACAAGTATGTAACATATGTTTCTTAGTTTTTAAAGGGTTTACTTTTGCAATTTTGTGGCTTTGTTTTACCTAAGTTTGTAAATATTGTGGAACTTCCTACTACTTGGAGAACGTTAATCCATTCTCATAAGTTATACCCAATAATGCTGCGAGAACACCTCAAATTTCACAATTTACATCCATGTGTACATTTGGCAAATTATATACAACAATTATCGGCATGTTCCAGGGTTAATAGAAGAAATGTGTTTATAATGAATAAATAGACTACAATTCTGACCAATGCTTTTTTACAATAATTTCACAAAGTCTGTATTTCATTACACTTATAAACACCAGCATTTCATCCCCATATTGGTTTTTGGGTGCCGACACATTTCAACTCACCCAAAATGGCGTCCTTGTTCATGTCTTCCAATTGGCCGATGGTCCGGAAGTCAAACTGCATTGTGGGAATGGAGTCGTCTTCCTCCTCGCAAGGAACCATCGTTGTGTCGTTGTTGAAGGTCATCTCATAGTCGTTGGTGATGGAGGTGTACTGGCGGTTTGCCGTCTTCAGGGTGCCGCGGGAAATGAAGTAGACCTGATGATATACAATGGGATGGATCGGTTATTTAAAGGTAGAGTACGTAATTTATCATTTGTGCATTGTTTTCGTTTGAAGCAACAAAAGTGCTCAAAATCTAAAAAAGGGTGCTGAACAACTAACCTGATGACGTTTTAGCTCAGTGAATGGTGCTTATTCTGAGAAAACAATATCTAGATCTCTAGTTCAATTCAAAAGTTGCCGAGTCAGATTATGAATTGCACCCGAAATCAACGTCCGAGACACGTTCTCATTCAGCCAATGGCAGCTACGCGATGTCACGCACTGAAACGACGAATTATAAGCGGGCGCGTTGTGTCAACGCTTGTGCACACCCATTCACGGCTTTGCCGAATGAAAAACGAACTACTAACAGAAATTTCAAAAAACCGTCTTTAGACCCATCTTTGGAAATGACCTTTTTGTATTGTTTTCTTCAAAATGACAGCATGCCAGAAAGAATAATTTGACAGGGAGTTTAGTGCCATTATTATCTTTAAACCAAGTAAGCTTTTTCAACAATAATTCCGTCAGTTACTTTGGATAGCTGCAAATCATCTACTCTACTTTTAAAATGAGTAACACCTGTTTAAAACTAGTGTTCCAAAGAATGCCAAACAGAATATAATTAGAGTGATTCAATTCAATCCGATTAGAATATGATTTCATTTTTAATACTAAATGTCCATTGACTGAAGCCTGGAGTCATTTTGAATCAATGCAGCAGTCGATCTGATATGTGTAATCGCACCTATGTTTCAAACGACAAACTTAATTCTAAGCTTTGAAATTTCGTCCGCTGCAAATCTAGAAAGCTAACACCACACCTTTCCGACTTCAATCAAGTCGTAGAACTTGTCACACTGTTCCTTGAAGGCCGTGGCTCGGATCTCACCAGACTGATCGCACAGGTCCATGGAGAACAGTTTGCCCTCACCGCGGGAGTTGCTCCAGGTGCGGACGGAGGATTTGTTGGAAACGCGAGCCTTGATGGTCCATCTACCAAAACAACGCAATTCAGTCTTGATTTAAAATCGTCAAATATCTTATTTGCAATATTCATGTTTTTCGACAACTCAAACATGGGAGTGATTGAGCCCTTCTTCTGTCCTTGAATATGACAATCGAAAGATTGAGCTCTTTAAATATTTTTAAAATTCCAATTAGTAATCAAGCCAGGCCGTAATTTTACACATCTAATTGAATTAAATGATTTTGCAACCCCCCTCCCCTGCAACAATCGATTGTTTTGAAATTTGGTATGCTTGTACATTCGTGGTTAGTACCCCTCAGGGGGAGTGTGGCCTAGTGGTTAGGGTTCGAGACTCCTGATCAGAGTGTCACGGGTTCGAATCCAGCTGCTGGCCATGCGTTGTGTCCTTGGGCAAGCCACTTCATCCCCACTTGCCTCTCTCCACCCAGGAGTACAAATGGGTACCGGCATTAGCTGGGGAGAAACTTGCAATGGACTAGGATCCCATCCAGGGTGAGTAGAAATACTCTCAGTCGTTTCATGCTACTTATACCGGAGTTAAACGCCGGCCTGATGGGCCACATTGGCTCGTGACAAACTTTACTTTTTTTTTACCCCTCAGTACCCGTAGTCGTAATTTTTTGGGGGGCAAACACACCCATCCCCCACCCCACACCCACCTGTTCTGATATGGCGTCAGGCTGCTGATTGGCTGGGCTTGTTTGGGTGGGCTCATCATGCCAGTGGAAGGCCCGGCCCCTCCATAGTTACCCTGCTTGTTGAAGCTACCGCCGGCGCCGGGGAAACTGTTGGCCTTGGCAACCCCCATTGGTGATGCTGTAAACACCAAACACAGATGACAAATCAAATTTAGTTAACTCTAATCTTCCATGGCATTTGGGCTTTAAACCCTGCTTAGGGAACATCTCCAAAGTCGGAATGTTTGGATTGTTTCAGCGGGGAACATGCCTGTTCCAATTGGGAACATGCATTGTTCCCCCAGCATTTCATGCCAACAGTTGTGCGCGCATGGAGATTTCTATTGCTACGTCACTGATTTAAGTAAAGTTTTCTTCTGCGGTTAAGCGTGCTTTTGCTGTGCTTTCTGCTTAACTGTCCCTATGAAATAGATGGAGGCTTGGTAAGCACAAAGTCGGCTGTTAAGCAGCGCTATGAAATTGGGCCCTGGTCAATGAAAAACTCAGACAACTGCAAAACTGATTTTGAAGCTCAAGTTTGTGTTTTACTTTAGTGAGTGGGCAATGACAGCATCTGCCAAAATGGCCGCCGTTAGCAAATAAGCTGAATTTGTTACACCCCGCAGCCCTTACCTCCAGCTCTCATTGGTTGCTGTGGTGTGTGCTGCAACGCCGGTGCTTGCTGCCCGTTGCTGCCTCCCCCACCCCCCAGGGGGAGGGCGATGGGATTGCCGATCTTTCCACCAACCTGGCTCCCCGGTGCTACGACAGTCAGCTCCAGGATGATCACCACACGTCTGAATGAAAAAATCAGTATGTATAAGGCCATGTCCGAATTACTTGGCTTCGGCTTAGCATATGGGTCAATGGGAAGTGGCTGCACCCACTTCCATAGAACGTGTATAACTTGCAGCCGTAGCCAGATAATTCAGACACGGCTTTAAAGCTATATTCCATCATTTGCAGCCATCCAAAAAAGTAACTGGTGCATTATTGTTGAAAAACATACTTGGTTGAAAGATATTAAGTGGACTAAACTCCCTGTGAAATTAATCTTTCTGGCAAGCTATCATTTTGAAGTAATCAACGAAAGAAAGCCTTTCCAACGGTGCGTCTTAAGACGCACCGTAGGAAAATTTAAATTAGTAGTTCGTTTTGTTATTCGGCGCAGCGCGCGCAAGCATTGGCACGACGCACAGGCGCGCGCGGTTGCTATAATTCGTCGGATCAGTGTGCACAATCGCGTATATAGCTGCAATTCAAAACATGATTTGGCAACTTTTGATTTGAAATTGAGATCATAGAATGCTGTTTTTCTCGGAATATACAGCTGAAGCTGAGCTGAAACTTCATCAGGTTAGTTGTTCAGTATCCTTCATTAGATTTTAAACACTTTTGTTGCTTCAAACGAACAAAATGCACAAATTACAAATGATGGACTGTATCTTTAACAGTGATGTAGTCAATGTGCATGTGTTGGATCACAAGTACATCTGGGGATGTACATCGGAGCCGGGTACCCGAGTCCCCGACTGCTGATGTCGGGAACCAGTTCCAGATTATGGAATCAAGTACCCGTAACCAACTTTACATGTCACTTAGTAGCTTATCAGACAATGAAAAAGAAAGGTTTTGAATGTCTTTTATGGAGATTTATAATGAAAACCAGGCTGCATGTACATGGAAAACCAAAACAAATTCACACTTATGACACTTGCAAAAATGCTAATTTACACCGTTATCCGTTAAGCTACATAAATTGTATTGAGCTCACTGTACACACTTATATTGCTGCATTGACACACCGATGTGGTATCAGCCATTCCATGTAAGGGTCATCACCAAACTCAAAAATTGAAGTGAAAGGAATAAATGTTTGTCAGTTATATTTGATAAGAGGAATATTGAAACCATCTAAATCTCAAAAGATTCTTAAAAATAAATCATTTGATTTAAAGTTTCAGCCTCCTGAACATGGATGAATTTTGTGGGCAAAACGGAGGGTCAGGGGTATAAATCACAAACTGAGGAAGTAATTGAAGCTCATTCATAAGATTGTGCTTTATCTGCATACATTTGGTAGCTATTCCAGTCTATTTGATAAAACATTGAGAATTTTTCTAAATGTCTTCAGTATTTTCCCACTATTTCATCGTGAAAACACCCTCAAAAATATGTCACGCGAGTCACAAAATAGGGCCTTTTTTCAGATTACTTAATAACTAGAGAGGGATTCAGCTAGTGTTTGATATTTGTAAATGAAATAGTGGTGGTCTATCAATAAAAGTATGAATATTCTTATTTGCTCTACATTCCTTGTAGAAAGAATGTCTCAAGAATGTCACGCGAGTCACACAAGATGTATGTCACGCGAGTCACCAGGGGCGGATCCAGGAATTTTTGCAGGGGGTTTCATCAGCCAAAAATCTGAAAATGTACACACATTTTTCTCCGGACACTTGGCCTCCGTAAAATCAAAACTGAGGGGGTGGCAGGGGGCTGGTACCAATTTCAATCGGGGGTGCTGTTCAAATTCGACGATTTTTAACACATTACAGAATGGTGTACCGTATTTTGAACAGGCGGACATTAGACTAGTATAATTTTTTGGGGGGTGTCACAGCGGGGGGGGGGGTTCAACAATTTTTTTTAGGAATTTGTATGAGAATTTTTTTCTTTTTACAGAGCTGGGGGGGGGGGGGGTTTACCCCCAAAACCCCCCCTCAGGATCCGCGCCTGGTCACAAGCGAGGAATGTTTCATTTACATGTAATACAAAGAAACAATGCCATATTAAATTATAGAATTGGAATTAAGTCTTTAATTTAAGCATTAGTTATGTAACAAGAAATTGAATCAGTTTTTTACAAATGTATATATATACAGTCGAGTCTCGTTAATACAAACTCGTTCGGACCTAGCCAAATAGTTTGTGATATCAGAATTTTGTATTGAGAGGAACATCAGTCCCATTCATTGTGCACATAATTTAATGCACAGTCGGGACTAAGGCTTTATGTTTGTTATAACCAGAATTTTGTATTAACAGAGTTTGTACCAACGAGATTCGACTGAACTGTATACATTCCTATACAACTGCATCATTAATTGCAGCTCTTACCTTTTAAGGAAACTGTGACTCTACATGACCAAGAATTACAACTGTTTTCCTGAAATAATCACCCGTGGATTGATGACATCACTTCGTAACTTAAATTCCGAAACATTTTTTTGTCTCCATGTCATTGTTAAGGATATTGTGTTTAAACCAGATTTCCACCCCAACATTTGCCAAAGTAAAGGGATAAATAGCAGTTTTCACACTCTTTCATAAGGTATTCACAGGTAAATCATTTTTATTAATATAATATTATGATTTGATTTGTTATACTAAAATTACAGTGATAATGTGAAAGTGAAAAGCTACTGTGTCATGCGAGTCACGCATTTGTGTCACGCGAGTCACATTTTCTTCAGGCTATTTCTTACAACGAGGGATATTTGGCACAATACAACTTATGCATGTATTGGGTGAGGGTATTAAGTTCTAAGTTCAGTAAGAATAATTTTTAGAACACTGGTAGATCCATAGGAAAAGCTATTTGAATCAAGGGATGTCAAAAATCCCGTTTTCTATCCTGTCACGCGAGTCACGTCAAAGAAACTGTGATACATGAAAAAATAGCGATGTTAAAGTTATCATATAAAAACTAAACCATAGATTCACAATGCCCTGACTCAAATACATGCTAATTTGAGTTGAATAAATGCCAGGTTAACAACAGTAATGCATTAAAACTTTACATTTTGTTCAAATGTCACGCGAGTCACCATGGAATGGCTGGTATCATCGTGCGGACCTTTATGAACAATCTGTACACAGCAACGTCTGAAATTTAGATTTTGGGGTTGGGTTTCATTAACAGGTACCTGGCTTTCTTTCACTCTGAAGAGATCCAAAAAAATAATTTTTGAAAGAAAGAGAAAAAGGCAATGATTTTTCTCACCTGTTTCCGGCTAGTTTGTTGCAGACGTAACGGTCAAGACAGATCACCGTGTTTGGCTCTAGCTGACCGTCGGCCACCATCTGATTCAGCTGTACGGCCAACATGGCTGCAGGCAGAGACAAGGCAGAAAACGATTAAAAACTTCCTCATAACGTGGTGGCGGCTCGCCCAAAATACCCGGTTCCAAACAAGCTCCGCTTAAGTTACATGAACATGAATAAATCCTGAGCACTTCGGTTCGGTTCGTTCTGGTGCATATCGTGAAGATCATCAAAGACTAGCCCAGATCTGTCTAGCCACGCCCCAGAGTAATATTTGTGTGTGTGTCATTCAATACGTTTATCATCCATGGTACAGGGCCAACATTGGGTTCAATGCTTTATGCCTCGTGGCCACAAACAGCTCAGCCGAGCGGTTTGTCTCAGACGCTCCGCCATTGTTTGACTAGCCGGAATGAATGTCCCGGGCCTTCATGCAATTGAATTCCTTGGTATGGAGCCAATCATGGCTCTTGGCTTTGTGCACAGAGAATGGGTAATTTACTCAGGAACTGATTCTTTTGGCGCTGGAACTGAGCATAGCGGGTACCCGGTTCCTGAGAAGATTGGACTCGCGGTTCCGGTTCTCAGACTCATATTGGGACTGGATAGAACCGGGGAACCGCCAGAACTGCCAGAAGCAATCAATAACTTTGCCTCTAGTGTGCAGCTTTCTGTAATTAAGAAAATTACTGACCACATTATCGGAATGTTGTGGGAGACCAACTGCCACATGTCATCCGTGTTCAGCAACAGTCAAGGCAGTGAAATATTAATGGAATGTTCACAGCATTTTCACTCCAGTTACTGTGGGAAGAGCAGTCACAATACGTACCTGTGTTGTTGTGGACGCCGTCTGACAGCATTATTCTGTAGCGGTCAACGGAAGTGTTGGTGGAAGCAGCAGGGTTCAGCTTCTTCAGCGCCTGAGAAACAAAGACAATACGTTATGAATACTAAAGTAGGTGCTATGTATTAAACATGAAAATGTTACCAATCTGCATAATTGTGGGAGCATGCAGTATAGTGTTGTGCAATCCCGACCCGAAACTGACCCAACCCAAAACCGCCTTTGGGTCAGGTCAGTTCCGGTTTTGCATTTGTGAATTTCGGGTCGGGTCCTTTAAGCCATTTTTGAAAGAAAAAAAAACACCCCAAACAAACCTGAAAAAACCCAAACAAACAAACAAACAACCAAAACAGTTCGGAAATTCACACGGTGCAAGATTTATTGCAAGATTTATTGCAAGATTTATTCGGGTCGGTTCGGTTTCGGGTCGGTTTCCTACAAGTTTTGTCCATCGGGTCGGTTTGAGGAATTCAGATCGGTTTCGGTTCGGATTCGTATTAAATCTATAATGTTTCTGGTCAGTTTGTCATGGTCAACCCAACCCGATGCAGAACACTAATGCGGTGCAGGGTGGTGAGCCATTTTCTGCTTGTTGCCCTCCCCTTCCATTAGAATTTTGAAAAGGCAAGATGCCTTTAACTGTTCAAAACTCAAAGCCATGAAGTGTATGAAAAGGCTTTACAGCTGTTATGGAAAGTGTCAAGGTTGACATGTTTTAGTCTTGTCATGGAGACTGTAATAAAGGTTCTTTCTATAATGCTGTTTTTCTATAAACCTGCCAAAAAAAACTGTTCGCAGTGTTCATCATTATACCACCTACCAGAAGCTGAAACACTGGCTTGTCAATCTGCTGTCCGTCATTTATTGCCTGCGTGTAAAAAAAACAACCAACAATCAAGCATAGATTTTCAGGTAGGCCCTACCAATCAATGTTCAAGCTGAGATCAGCTTCTATAACTTGATCAATCACTAGAATCACAAGCAATCCTAGATTGGAGAAATAATGTAGCTTTAGAAACCTGAACTGGGAGTGAATATTGCATCCTGACGCCACTTTTTTAATCATATATATTAAAATAGGCCCTATCAATGAAGGTCAGTCATTGCAAAAGTGTTGAAAAGACATGAATCTGGGACTGAGAAACATTTCCAATTTTGTTAGATTAGAAAATCCTTTGGAAATGCACTCAACTCTCCATAGACTTTGGGAAAAAAATTCCATGCATGGGCATCACTCATTCTTCCATGCAGAGACCTATCAGCCATCAGAAAGCGATAACATGTCCTAAAAGTCAAATTTAGCAGGGAAAATATTGAAGTATTTACTAAGAATATTTCAGACCAGTCTCATAGTTTGTGCACAGGGTGTCAAGTATGTCCAGGCATGGAAATTTTTCCAGACTTTGTACACAACCAAAGAAGTGGTGTCTGGATACGAGGCCTCCTTTCTAAACTTTGAGAAGACACAATAAAAGAGCTGACGCAAGATACCAAAAATGAGTGATATAATCATGGAGACAGGAATCATGATATATAAACTGGTAACACTTAACACTTAACAAATAACAATCATGACAGTCACAGATTATCTTAGGTTAATCACAACTTCCCCACTTGTTTGCGTAATGCATCGACAAAGCATCAAAACGTCAACTCAAGCTCCATGACCTAAGTTTGGGTAAAAGGCATTATTCTAGAATGTTGCAACCTTACGCCACTTTTTTTCTTCATATCTCCTAGATTTCCGGTTTTCGAGGGTGTAAGGATTTATATCAAGCAAGAGAAAAACACCGACATAGCCTTCTGTTTCCAAATTGTTGGGGCTGGTGGTGGAACACGTACTGCACATGACACACAACAAATCAACTGGTTGTGTGTAGCTCTACTGAGTGGAGCGTTGAAGACCACGGTACCCTCCGAACTAACGCTCCACCGATTTGGTATACTTTCATGACTTTGGTGACATGTACACGCCACGGTATGCATTTTGTGCATATCCTCGCGAGAGCCTTTTGTCCTCGCGAGGGCATGCACAAAATGCATACCGTGTTGGTGTACCTGTCACAAAAGTATGCAAAATCGGTGGAGCGTTAGTACGGACATGACGGAGGGTACCGTAGTTCAACGCGTGTTCAAATCTGCGCGTGTGCTTCACTACACAACCATGACAACTTCAACAAAATCAAACCTCGAAAACAGGTAGGGCCTACACGGACAATATCATCTCAACGAAGGTCAGTCATTGCAAAAATGATAAGACGTGAATATGGGGCTGAGAAACATTTCCGGAAAGATTCCCATATCTGCCCATCACTTGTCACCCTGTCGCCGCTAGTGCACAAACCCTTGATCTGGTGATAGTGATAATAGTTTTCTCAGTAAATAGGCCCCTACTTCATTTTATTTTCCCTGTTAAATTTGACTTTTTAGGACATTATCACTTTCTGATATACTGAGTGATCAAGGAAAAACCAGTGATGGTCAGATTAATAATGGGCAAGATGCCACTGATGGGAATCTTTCCCGTTTCCAATTTTGTTAGGAAATACTTTCTTGACTCTTGTTAGTGTTACTGGTTACTGAAAAATACTGTTAGGAATATTTTCTTGACTCTCCATAGTTGTACACAACCGCTGAAGTGGCATCAGGTTGCAACATTCAGTCTTTCCCCGTTAGGTTACTTGAGTTTGCACAGAGCTAGCTAGAGAAGAGACAGTCATCGACCGTCCATGTCGACGCCCGACAGACTCGACAGGAAAAACGATTTGTTTTCCCAAACTTGACACAATCATGACATTCAATCTTCAGAAGAAAAAGTTTTCCTACCTCTAAGGCTCCAGACGATAGCTGTGTGCTCATGTTGCCAAGGAGAAGTTTGAACGAATAATGACGAAAAGATGGTAACAAATTCCGTGCAAGTACGAACACGAACGAGTTCGTGTTGACTCCTATATCAGCCTATTGCTCAACGCAATCTCCCGCCATTACCACGGTATAAAAACTAGCAATGGCGCGCTATCGTTCAACGTAGAACGTAATTGCGCATGCGCAATAGAGTCTTAAAAAAATCTCGGAAAATGGGGATTCGACGACTATTTTATGTATTCATTTTTTGGGTTAAAGTCTGTGTTCACAATAATTATGATTATTGGAAGGTATTTCAATTTGCCTTGACCTGCGCCTATCAGTTCACTGCCGCAAAATGTTTTTTTTACACGTGATTTTTTTTTTACTTTTTAAATGTTGTCTTTTTAAAATCACAAAGTGAAGTTTCAGACAGTTGAAGATATTTCAGCGGCGTATCGTATTTAATTTACGGGGTAGGGAGAGGGGTTGGGGTACTTGGAGGTCTTCATAGTTTTCAGGATACGGGCACTCTGCGGGGTAGTTCACAGTTTCCAAAAAGTTCTTAATGAAAAGCGTGGCGCAATGAACGCCTAGCGGGTGGGTGACTCGTACCCCCCTCAATTTACGTCATCATTGATAGTAAAAAAAAAAAATAGGGTGGTCATCTCACTTCCCTTCATTGTGTGGGTCAGTGGCGTAAATCTGTGCCGGCGAGTGGGGGCCGGGATGGGGGATGACTACAATCCAAACATTGCCAGCCGTGGATATTTGAAAAGCGGGGGCACCACATTACACTTGGGGCGCTCTTCAGTATGTAGATGTATATCAATATAGAGGTATACTCTCGCTTACATCAAAAGGGCTTTGTGCTTTGTTTCTCCACTTTGCAGTGCTAATAAATACATTTTTGTTATTCTAAAAATACCTCGAAATCTGCATTTTTTTTCTAAAAACGAAAACGTTGGGGGGGGGGGGGGTCATTCTATAGCCCACCCCCCGGTCAAATAGTGGGGGGGGGGGGATATACACCCCCGCCCGTATTTACGCCCCTGGTGTGAGTCAAGGTGAATGAATTGATTCTCTGGAAGAGAATCGACAAAATCATTGAGGCAGAAAAGTCCAGGTCGGACCTATGGCGTCAACGCAGTTTGTGAAAAAATTGCCAATTACATACCAATGGCATGGACGAGGGCCGGGACGAGCAAAATCTGAAACAAACAAGACGTACACAATTCCATAATGGTTGGCTAAAGGGCATGGCTAACTCGCAAACAAGTGTACGCGCTGTGCATACAACACGCAGGGCTACCTAGATATTGAATTTCTTATTTTTAATTAATTGCTCTGTGAGACACAATTATTATACGCATATGTGAACGTGTTTCAAACGGCCGGGGACAACTTCGAGCAGAGTGCAAACGTTTGGGCTCTACACTGCGTTTCTCACGAAATGATAACAGCTGGAACGCACGGTTTCTTCAAACACATACTGTTGCTTCATTTTGTGTTGCCATTATTGTGGTATTAATACGGTGTGTTCCAACAGCAAGTTGTCACTTCTTCGCATATGTTATAAAACGACGTCAGCCTGATTTTCAGGCTTTGTCTCATAATTCGATGATATTATTTCAACAATTTCAATATTTTCGTATATAGCTTAAATATTCTCGAAATATGGTATAATCATAAAGAGAAATTCATTCTGAACTATACATCTCCGGATGAATTAATGTTTACCTTTAATCAGGCAAAATAGGTAAAAACGTAGGCCTCTTTCACAATGGGCCTCCGGAAGCGAGAGGCAAAACGTATTGTCGTGATACCATGGTGATACCAATGTAGGGCCGTCTCATTGTCTGGCACGCTCTCTTCGGAGATGCAGCCAGGCGCCAATTGGCGCATTGATATTCTTCTCCTAGTTACAATGCTGATGAACCAATGTTCCGTGCTTTTAATTTTTCTTCATCTGCAGATCGCATTTTTGGATTTGAACACTCTCACATCTCTCCACAGTAAAGTACCGGGAATTATGTTGCTGATAATTCTCATACTTGTCTGCCCCTGCATGGGGGCAGCTGTTGTCGGAGAGAAGTGCGATGGGATCCGTGGTACTTTCGAGTATTTTCCAGTCGAAGGTCGCACTCTTTCCGACAGCGTTTACCGGAGTTTTCGGCCCGTCAGCTCGGCCACTTGCGGGCAGAGATGTCACTTTTCTCCGGAGTGCGCGTCCTTCAACTTCTGTCCGCGGAGCCGAAGATGTGATCTCAACAACAACACGAGAGCTTCACGGGAGTTGGTTCAAGATGAATTTTGTATCTACTACGATGCTAACAAGGTACATTGAACGACAACCATAATGCCTTCTGTCCGTTTAAGAAAAACATATTTATTAGCCTTTTTGAAATAATGGTCTAGAGCACAATTGGAAGGAGCAATATTTGTTTTGGAATACTAATTCTATACATCCCATTTTACTAAAATTAAATAGCATTCTCCCATCGTGGCCGCTTAAGGCTAACGGTGATATGATGCCATTGATGTCTTGAGGTTCTCTGTTTCAACAGTTTTCTAACTCTACACCCCTTGCGTTGGGCAGAATCGCTTTTATGGGCTGCAATTTCTGAACAGATACTGGGGAAAGGGCTAAGGCCCGTAGGCCTATACCACCCGAGCACCATACTGTTGAAGGGTTTCGGGTCCAAGTTTCTGACGATAGTGCATAATGGATCCATCATGGCATCCATGACCATGCGCGCCAAGTTTCCATTGTGGCCTTCAGTGCCAATGTGGGTGCTACTGTGGCCATAATTATGTTGCCCGCCACCTCTCCTATAAATTCCTGGAGACGCTCCCATCCCGAAAACTTGTGAGCGAAAGGTGACGTTTGTCTCTTGTTATCTGGGCCCTAGCAAGCTAATATAATACATGTAACTGCATTTTGAATTTGTCGAAAGCAGTATTATTAAAATCACTATTTCAAATTCATTTTCTTCTCTCGACAGACAACAGCATTGTATTCATACATCCCTGGCCCTGGGCCGACAGTCATGCCACATGTCGTAACAACGCCAGGTAAATTAAAACATTTCTGATTATACCGGTAGTGATGCACATTGAATAGAAGAATGAGGGGACGTGATTGTGGGTCTTAAATTTTAGTACCTCAATCCTTACATGGAAAATCTAATAATTCTTTCTCTGATTTCAGTGTCGTGTTCTTATGTGACCACACCCATGATACCTTACGAGTACACGTACGTGCTGCCGCACGTGAATTTGGGAACGAGTTTCCGTGTGAATTTCTCATTGCGTGCCCCTCGGAATGGTAACATCGCGCTGTCATCACTGCCAAACGACTCGGGACTATTCTACGAAATAAGTAAGTGTGACTCTTCATCTTCACTTTTCTATTATAGCGATGGTTTAATTCGCTGCTGGGGCGAGGCATATATATTAAATAGCTGCAGGGTTTTCCCAACACATTATGTGAACTTCTTAGAGACCCATACCTTGAAAGGGTTAGTACAACAATCGAAGCAATCCGTTTACGAACGGTGTACCTTTTACAAGCTGCAATGATAAGTTTGAGTTATTGTTTCATGGGATATCTTGAAATGTTGTGAATTTCGGGGCGAGGATTGGATGCTCAAAGCAGCCAGGGGCGTGGCAAACGGAGGGGGGCGCAGGAGGGGGTGTGCCCCTTTAAAAATCGTACGCTGATTTTATTTAACGACTGAATGGAAATAGAATTATCATTTGTTAATATACAACCAGGGATTTGGAACGTTCATTCTATTTCGCACGAAAACGATTGTTTCTTTAACAAATTCATGTACACATTTTCCAAAATTGTCCAGGAAAACCTACAATAAGATTCGATAAAACTACATTATTAAAACGGCGAACCATAGTTTCAATCCTTGTCTCATTCATGAAACAGTTATCGGTGGTTACACGAACACGAAGAGCGCCATCCGTACGTGCAAGGCGTGTGAGGCTGGTCAGAAACAGATTACTACCAACGGAATCCTTTCAGATGCGGAGGATCGTCTTTTCTGGATCGAGTACGATGATGGGAATGTGCAGGTTGGGAAGGGAGGAAATTCTCCCTCCCCGATGATGAGTAAGAATTGGTACGGTGGGCAGCGTCCAAGTACAGTTTACGTGGGCGTGTCCACGTGGCAAGACGCAAGCGGTCACTGGTCCTTTCAGGACTTTTGTGAATGAAAGGGCATATTGGGGCAGATATTAGGCCAAAAAAAAATAATAATAAGTCGGTCTCTGGTCAGCGCGCGCGTCGATTTTAATCATGCGCGTCGATCTTTTTTCCCCCCAAAATGTTCCGTGGTAGCTCCAACAGCGCCCTCTATTTCCGCACCTCCTCATTTTTTTTTTTTTTTACCAAAAAGCACCAAGGAATGGGAAATTGCACCAAGGCAAATGATCGAAAGCACCAAGGCAAATTATGGAGGACACCAATGTACATGAGGACACCAAAAAAGCAAAATAGTACCCCACCTTGTCTGTACATGATCCAAGCTTGAAGAAAAAAAAAGCAACCAAAAAAAAAAAAAAATCGCGTCGCCGCGTCAATTCCGGAACTTTGGTCTGACCAGAGACCGAATATTTTTTGGGGCCTTATAGGGGAAATATTTGGGGGAATAGTGCATTGGCAAAGCTTGGCAGTTGGCACACAGTCAGGGTATGTCTTAAGAAAGATCTTTGGCTATGGCCATCGCAGATTTGTCCTCTGCAAAAAATATAGTTGGAATAGCAAGCAATTTTTAACATTTCCAAAGGCTGCCATTGCTTGTTATTCTACCCTTACTTTTTTTCAAAGGACAAATCTGCGATGGTCCTATAGCCAAATATCTTTCTCATGACATACTCTGATTGTGTGCCAAATGCCATGTTTGTATCATCAAAGGCACAATTATTCCATCACCTATCTGCCGTACAATTACAGGATCATTTGCTTTTTATGCATTTTGTTAGTTTCCAACAATAACACCACTCAAAATCCAACGAAGAATGTTCATAACCTAATCTGTTGAACTTTTAGCTCAGTGGATATAACACTTTTCGAGAAAATAGTAAAAACAAGGTAAAACATGCAAAGCCTTTTGATCTCGAAAAACGAGTTCGTCTATAGCACATTATTAGCACTCTATGTTTTAAAAATTCAGTAAATTGACTAATCGTTGAAAGTCACCTTCATGTTCTTGATTTCTTCTAAATGACAGCAGGCCAGATGGAATAATTTAACGGGGTGTTTAGTACCAGTACGATCTTTAATCTTTAATCGTTGGATAATAATTCGGAACGTTACTGTTGGCATTTATGCAAACGATCCAAATCTGATTGAGGCAGGGGGCGAATATGGAGGGGCGGATCAATGCAGGTTTGTGGGATGGGGTCACGTGGAATAAAAAATACTAATCTTAGATGCTTTCTCCTTCATTCTGAAGGCACCGGGTTTTTTTCGTGTTTTTTTTTTGGGGGGGGGGGGTTATTAGAGAATTTAGCAATTAATTGTAGAGGTCGCACAGTTGAGGTAATGAAACCAACATCTAGGACGGCATAAAACGCATGCCGTCCAACGTCTTGTCCTACCTCCTTGATTCAACGAGCAATTGACAGTCACTTGACTGCAAGACATATGCAATCTTTGAGAGCAAAACGATAAGTTAATTATACAGCTCTAGAATGAAACGGACAAACTGAAATATATCAAAAACAAGACGCAAAATCATTACCCATAATACAATCAAATAAACCGACGATGCACTCAACTTGCGTTGTTTTTATAGTAGATAGCTAATGTAAAAAAAAATAATACTTTTTGCTTTATAAATAATTAAGAACTCTAAAGCGAAGCTAATTTAATAGCCAGGCCGGTTTGTCCTTTAATTTTTTATTAAAATTGGCATTTGAAACCCACACGTGGATAACCTTTCCAGTGGCAAGGACGTACGCCAATTACTCATTTGCTAAAAATTAATATCTGTTTGTCTGTTTCTCAGTTTCTCAGGTTTGTGACATTGACCACCGGACTTTCCACACACTAATCGATGAGGCAAGTGACCGTAACAAATGTATCGAGATAGTCTAGTTACACATAAATTGAACACGGTACAAAAAACACACCCTTTTTTTTAAGGACACTTCAACATTTCTCCTGGTTTTTTTTTAGCTCATAATTATTTATTTCATTGAAATTTGCTTGTACAAGCGTTTGGGTGCATTCAGGCATGATAACAGAACTGTTTTTAATAAAATGATTCTATAAACTAGCAACTTAACATTATTATATTCCCAAATAAATTAACAGAAATTCATAAGTATGCTTATTTTCTTATCGATATTTCTGCAACGAGCAACAGCACAAAAAGCATGGGGGAAAATCAAATTGCCGAAAATGCATACAAATAAACCTGTTGTAATAGTAAAATTGCAATTATTTCGCATCTTTTGACATAACATTTATAACTAAAATTTGATAATTAATAACACATATTCCTATTTTTTCTCAACTGGACACAACCTATCCGATTTACGAAAACACCAACACCCAATATAAGGGGACAAAGACAGAAAAATTACCATTTGTAAAATACATAAAATACATCGTTGGGGCGTTTACGATTACTTAATGAGCTACATATACTCCATTGTTTAAGTTTACAGCTGGCATTGTCCCAAAACTTGAAACATAATCTCTTAATAATAAAAATAAAAACTCATTTTTTACTAAATGCTTATGACGATAAAACCATTGTTAAACAACGTAATTGTTTATCACTCACATACTTTATTTTGGAATTACAATTTGGTATTTCCACAAAATGGTATCACCAACACTCGAAAGTACAGCTAAAGCATGTTAATGCAGGTCTAGATCACATAGACGCAAGGGATCCAAACGTTAATTTTTATTTAAGCAACCATTTATTTTATTGAGAATCCTACAATCAGATTTTTTTTTAAACAGAACCAAAGAATGTATACACTGCACTCGTTTGTTGTCGAAAGAACTAATGATATGACAGAAGACCATTTCCCCAACCTCGCACATGAACCCATGTACTTGTTAAACTGATTTACATGTACAGTTCAGTTTGGAGTTTTTAGGTTTTTAAGTGATATTGCATCACTGATGAACCAGTATACATGATGAATTGTGATCTTAGTGAGAAATACACCTTTTACATTGCAGGTATCTACGAGGGTGTCCCTTGTTATTTCAATTTAGTAACGATGAATGCAACAGGTTTTTCTCATGCCTATTCAAATCTATGCAAATTTGCTCTCTGATTCTGCATAAAGGTCTGTTATGGGCCTATGGTTGACTTTTGTTATTTGCTGATTAACAAAGTTAATTCCCAAACCCAAGTGGATGGAAACAGAGAGAGCTTATGACCATCAGCTAACAAATACCATGAATAAAATGGTTGCTTTGGGAATTGGCCTGTTAACAAAAAGTATGTTACAACAGCATTTCACAATCAGTTAAGAAAAAAGCCAATCTTGATCTGATGACACACTTTTTTTTTGGGGGGGGGGGGGCGGGGGGTTTCATCAGATGAAAGTGCCCCTCAATTTAAATTTCTTTATACTCTCTTAAAAGGGAGTATTAAGCTGCTATGCAAGCAGTAAGCACTAACATTGCTTTAAAAAGTATTCTGTGATGTATGTTGCTTGTGTCAAGTTACTAGTTGTTTTAGCTTAGCAAGATTACAAATGATAATTGCAGCACAGCTCGATGAAATTGAGTCCCTTATGGGTTCTCTGTGAATAAATTTTACTGGATATTTTTCAAGGAAATCACGTATTGCTTGCTTGATACAATTCCACAAACACCTAAATTTCTGTTCAAATAATTGGCTCTAGAAACTGCATTGTGATACCTTTCTCTGGATATTTCATTCGCTTTGGCTAAAAACGCTCACAAATGATCACAACCTGGTATGTGGTAGTTTACAATTTGCCTGATAATAATTACTTGAAAATAATAAATGATGAGTATTGATATCTGTTTTGGTTATCATATATCATTTCACTTCAATAATCGCACCATAAAAAGAAAGCTCAGGACAAGAATCAAAAATTGACATTTACTTTGAAAGAAAATAAATGATTTTCACAAGAATGACAAAGCAATCACAACCAAAGTGTTGAAAGGAAATATGACACGACCTGAAAACAAAACTGAACACTGATATTATAAAACTGCTGAAATGACACAAGAAAAGCGATTTTTAAGAGAACCACTATTTTTAACTAAAGTCAGATAGAAATTCACATGAAATGTTATATTAACTACACAAAAAAAAATGAGAAATTAAATGCACGTGCAGGCCTTTGTCCCTTTTTGAAAACCAAAATGCTGAACTATACCTAACTTAACACTAACAGAAATTGAAATGATTCAGGGACGCTCAAGAATTGATTTTAGTTGTTTGCATCAAACACATCAATGCATGAATGGATGCCTGTTTTTCTTTTATAACATAGTTATTATTTACTGCAGTCAAGAAGTTACGCGGATAACCAATTTTTTTTAGTAAGTAGTGGGAGTACTGCAGTGTGGTAGAATTTCTGGCTCAATAAAAAAAACACAATTTGTAGTAGAGCTGTGCATCGGAACCGGGTACCCGAGTACCCAACCGTTGATGTCCGAAACCGGTTCCAGATTATGGAATCGGGTACAGATCGGGTACCTGTAACCAACTTCACAACTTACTTAGTAACTTCTCGGACAATGAAAAAGCAAGGTTTTGAATGTTATTTGTGGAAATTTCCAAATGAAAACCATGCTATATGGGAAAACAAAACATAATTCACGTTCATGACTCTCGCAAAAGTTGCAGTAACACTGTAAAGCTAAAAGCTCACTCTACACACTTGAATCTTTCTGTATTTCTGTATTATGTGGTAGTGAATATCGTGCGGACCTTTACGAACAATCTGAACAGCAAATTCCGAGGATTGAATTTTGGGGTTGAGCTTCTTTAACCGGTACCCTTGAACTTTGAGGTTGAATTTCTTTAACGGGTACCCTGGTACCCGTGCTTTTTTCAATCGGTACCCAGTTCCCGTGCTTCTTGTAAATGCGCACCCCTAATCTGTAGCTGGCCATAAGCCAGGATATTGGGATAAAGTGAAGTCAGTACTATAAGAAAGATTGAACTAAAGATTCGGTGTCAAGGAAGGAGAGTGTAAGTGTGAAGAAGCTTGTATCGTGACATTTTATGCTTGTTTGCGAAGAACAACCCTTGAGCAAACTTTAGTTATCGCGACATTAAATCATGTTAACAGGCAGTAAGGCTGATGCAGAACTTAGAATATTTATCACAAAACTGCCTAACGAAGAAAAATCTTAAAAGCTTTTAATGTAATCTACTGTGCTTGTGCAGTTAAGCTGATTGCAAAATATAAACCCAAAACTACTACTAACCAAAATACGCATTTTCAATAAAGAAAATAATAAGCACCGCTGTTTGGTTAAGCATGTATTATTAGACAATGTATATCGCTGCGGCAACTTCCAACAGGATTGAAATGTGGTGATATCTATAGTACAGTACTAACTTTTAAGATAAACCATTTATATATTTTATGAAAATATTAAACTTAATTAATATAATGTTCCAGTTTATTTGCTATTTTTTTTAACCCACAATTAAAAATAATTTTAAACCAATGAAAAAGGAAGTGCAATCTGCATGAAAAAGTTATTTTCCGGAGACATACACAGAACACTTTATTGTTGCAGAGAAAACCTTATATTGAAAAACACACATAAATAATTTATTTGTTATTAACTTCAACTGCAAACCCATTCAAGAAGAAGTATTTGTTCAATCTACCAGAACAGATTAAGTCAAGAAGTTGAAGCAATAGAAATCATTTTTAATCCTAACAACGACTGAAAATTGATCATGAACCAGGGTACTATAAACCTTTATTTTTTTGCTTGTAATTTTCACACTGTTAGGCAGGTTTCATCACTCACCGAGCATAGTTCAGTATTATGATAGGGGTGTGCTGAATGCACCAAATATTTGGATATTCGATCATCCACCCAAAATTGGAATAGCATTTTATCAATTCAAACATTCGTAAAATGTGAGCAATCTCAAGGAGGTGATGAAATATGTCCATAATGTTATCTGATAAGTTGCATGCTTTTTACCGTTTGTCGTTTGTCATAGGTGCACACAAATCCCCATCAGTGATAAATTTGATTGATGAGCGCATTTTGAAATTGAATATATTCAAATATTTGATGAAGTCCAACTTAGAATAATCGAATAATACCAAATTATTTGCACAGCCCTGGACAACACACAGGAAGCCTGTCATGCTTGTGTTTTCATTTGTATACACTTAAATCACACTTAGAGCTAACAAGTTAAAATGGGGAAGAAAAAAACTTTCTGTGTACAAACTTCACAGTGGGAAATGGTTGGAGAGAAAATGCATTACAGGGTGAGTCAGAATGATCTGGACCCAAGTTCACCATTTTTTGTGTGTGGCGAAACTGAGTGTTTCATATGAATGGTTATTACCTTGGCTTCCACAGGAATTTTGAATTTTTCAAATTAGTGGCTGTGGTGAGGAGTTATGCCATTTTCATTGAAGTGGCTCATATTCCAGTCTGCGCACGGAATTGGTTTTGCCTTTTTTAAATGTGTCAATAACTTCAAGTGAGTCAGTCACCATGACCAGGTTTTTATTTGTTATTACACCGCTTCACATCAGTACACGATTTCAATAAATTTGTTGAACCATGGAACCATGGTCAGAGTGTTTTTTAGCTTGTGTTCTTTGCTAGCACTTTTCTTCAAAATGGTACAATGGATGTACATGAAACTTTCACCAAATATGTCCAAAATACCAGCCTAATAATGTATCTCATTTGAACTTGTTTTGATAATTGCTACATATTTTAATTTTTTTTCTTTAATTAGGGTCCCGATCATTGTGACTCGCCACAATCAGGTTTAGCAGACATATGCTTTTTTATACCTGGGTCATGCATGTTTCATGAACTCTGCTTACTATTATCACACAAAGCACAGAAGCACCTTTTGCCAAGAGCAAACATTTGGCACTAAGGGTGAGCATGTTTCCAGGGTTAGCAAGGAATTTCGGCTTGTGTGCATGCCTATATCAGGTAACTTAAGATTCTGTGCTTACTAGCCTAGCGCTTACAGCGAAAATTACCGTACATGTACTAGCAATGCTGCCAAAGAATGGTGATCTGTAGTTAGCAGAGCAATGAAATGTCTCAGTTTGATAAAAATTATTCGCCATAAAGGATTTCAAAAGGAAGAATTAACTCATACGCTGATGAGAAAGGCTTTACATATTGTTAGTTGTGCTGTAGATGCTGTGTACAGTGTGTGTAATGTATTGTTTGTGATTCACTTCAGAAGCAAATTCCAGTTGTTGTTTTTAGAAGTTTTCTGCTCAAAAGTATGATTGATATGTTATATCGTTTGTTAAATGATGATTTTTTTTTTTAAACTCACATTGGTAGAATACATACAAAAAAATCATGTAAAATGTGGCAATGGAGACAATTCTAACTACAAAATGTGAAACCTACGTTAAAACTGGAGTCGATTAAGTGTGAAGTGAATGTGTGATCCGTGTTCTGGTAATTTAGCCAAAAAGGAACCATGTCTTGGAGTATTAGGCAGGCAAGAAAGTAGCCTAAAAAAACTTCACTTGTGAAAGATGAAAGTATAGGCCTTTTAGGATAATCAACCATTGTGAACTTTACATTTTCCAATATTTCATCAACTGTATTGTCTTGGTGTGCTACTTCAATTTGGATTTCCTGAACAAAAACCACAAGTACGATGAATAAAACTGATGAACGTGACAAAAAGCTGTCACGCTTGCCATATCCCATCTTTTATATCGAGAAACATTTGCAAAGGTTAAACAAAAAGCAAACTTAAGAATTTTTCAGGTTGTGCACTAGATAATACTTAAGGAAAGATAGTGTTAAAAGTAAGCTTAATTAACTTAATTTATATATTTATCCCCTCACTGGCAAATTCAGGTACACCATTACAGCAGTCAAAATCATTCAAGTGACTGTTTTTAACAGTTAAAAATGCCCTTCTAAACTTCAAATAGCCATGCTTTGACTGGAGGTGATTGATATGCCAACTGTAGCTACCAGTTACCTTGTTTGTCCGTTGATGGAATTTGACTGGTCAAAGTGTTTACATGGATGTGATCTGACTGGTTTTTTTTTTTTAAATGCATGGCACAGGAAGTTGAAGTAATTTTTGACTGTCTGTGACTGGTTAAACAATAGGAGGGTTGTGTTTTAAATTTTTAAGAGTCAATATTTAACTGATAATTAGAATTCCATGTAGTTAAAGCTTTTTTTTTTCCTGCTATCATTTACAATTTATATATTTTTGACAGCTGCACATTAAACAAAACCAAAAAAAGGAAAGAAAACATGTTTATATGTGGGTCATTAATATGTTTCCGATTGTTTTCACACATTTTGATATTTATCTTTAAAAGCTAAAATATACCTTACTGAAAGAAAATATTTGCAAGCAATCACTTATTTACATCTGGATGTTGTTCAACCAGTGTATGGCGTTCTTTCAAAACTTTAAAACAGTTCTGACAATATACTCAAAAAGAAGTGTTTTTTTTAAACCCTAGCAGTGCCCTGAAGTACGCAAGCATGCGAAAACAACCATAAATGTCTTTGGTGAATAAATTTGTTACGTCACTTTTGTCAGTTTACTTTCCTCTGCACTTGAGGAAAGGCTATGTCAAAATTTAAGGAATAAGTCACGATCGACTGAATTTTGTCAAGTTCTGATTGAGAAGCATAGTCCAGTCGAGGTCGAATAATCATTTTTTTTCCCTTGTGGACAATAGAGGCGCTTTGAGCTGATTTTATCAGCACAAGACACTGCTTAGGTACGTCTAAAGGGCTACATTTGCTCGTACCCCCCGCCCTGCAAACAGGGTGCTAGGAGGGGCTGATGAGCTTCACAGAATCTTGCGAAGGAAGTACGGATGGCATTATTGGTAACTTATCTTGACCTTCGCATGCAGCTAGCGCGCTATGTATGATAAACAGCGGCAGTGCTGCATGTAGATGTACATCACAGCTCACGCAAAATCTATCCATTGAGAGCTAGAAGAGATCAGCCGTTCCCAGCGTCCTGTTTGCAGGACGGGGGGTACGAGCGAAGGGCTACATGTATCTCAGTGCATGACCAGTAGGTGGCGCTTGTTAGACACTCGTGGGAGCTCCACATATGGGACACACTGTGTGTGTACATGTATACTGGTTTGTGAGTTCATATCACCAAGTACACACGATTACAGAGGTGAGATTGATGGGGAAACTGAAAATCCACAAAATAATCAGCAGAGGGTTTGAGGGTTGCCAAGGGCCCCAGAGCAACGTCTATGGTTGAGTTTGTATTCGCCTAAACACTAAACACAACCATTTCTTTTGTTTTATATAAACTTTTATGTAAAAACACCTTGATGGTAAAACCTCAGGAAATCCAGATTTCAATAACGGATTCCTTTCAAAAAATCCTGAAAATCCGAAAAATCCTGACAATGAAATCCTGAAATCAGGAAAATCGTGACTAATCTCCCCCCTTAATGCCCTCAAATCTCACATCCAAATGTCCACAAGCTTCAGCATCTCTGTGTTAGCACCAACCGTACTGAGCAAATGCATTTAAGAGTCCTGCCCAACTCTCTCTTTCTAACCAAGAGAGGGCGCACGCACTTGTGCTTGGAATCCATTTTCCAAAACTCTTCCCAACGTCAGATCTACCGATTAGGCAGACTGCCAGTATTAACCAGCTATTCTGTCAAACACTGCACTGCTTTTGAGTATGAAAGAGCGTTTGTTGGCAACGGCAAAAGTTTGACAAAGGCACATCCAGTGACAGACACTGGCCTTGGGAATTCGTCATTTTGGCTGTGAATATTTCACCGTTTCACACAAGCATAACATTGTAACTGCTTTCAACTTTAAAAACACTGTATTCAAAGCAAGCACCAAATTTGAAGTGCCACAACACAAAGAAATTTGTAATGTATTATACAAAAGAATTGGTTTTATTTTAATTTTTTTTGTATTATATTATTGTGTATGCCGAGTACATATTTTTATAAAATCTTTTTTTTTTCTTTCATATTTAGTGGGTTTTTTAAAACAAATTTGGGGGAGTTCAACAGACTGGTTTAAATGAGCAGTTGCTGCTCTTCCTGTTAGTTTCTATTTTATGAAGATACTCGAGAGAGAGAGAGAGAGAGATCCTCACCTTCCACCTAATTCCTCAACAGTCTGTGAGCTGCTGTTTTGTGTGGCCGAGGGTAGTCAGAAATGAGCTGGTAGATAATGCTGTCATCACAGTCTGATCTACAGATGGTGGTTCACGAAACAGCCGCTGACTGGGGTCGTGGTATCCTACTCTATGACAAGAACTTTATTCTGCCTGATCTCCGTCTGTGTCTTGCGCCATTCTGTGGATTAAATGTTGTCAATTAAAGGGAAAATAATAATGAACTACTCTTGTAACTATAGAAGTCTCACTGAAAGGAAACACGACAAAGCAAGCCAAATAAAGCTTGTACCAGAGCATATTGACTTCTGATCAAATTGATTTGAAATGGCTGGAAGTCTTTTCATGTATCTGGGTACAAATCAGTAAATAGGCCAAAAGTTGCCTTCACGGGCCAAATCACAATTTGTATGCCCTCATTTTATTTGCTTTGAGAGCATTTTGTGGACCATGAACTTGAAGGTTTGTTTGGCCCTAAAATTGCTCTATTTTGCATCATTTGATCTGTTTTACATCACAAAATGGCGATGGGTCACAGAACTCCTCATCTTTGGATGGAATTTTCTCCCACAAAGATATGTCTTTTTGTGTTGCGTGATCGATCAATCGCAAAAAAAAAGTGGATGTGCTGGTGAGCGATCTATCTATCTTTTGCGCAGCTAGCTATCGGTCGATCGCGCAAATAATATTACACAGAATGCGCCCAAGACATGTTCGTATATCCACCATCGGACTGCACGAGAATGAAGCGCCGACAGTCCTGCTTTGTTCTCCAGTGCTCTCATTGGTCAAAAATGACGTCATTGGCAAAGCCTTGTTAATAACGTGTAGTTCGTGCATTCCTGTCCAACTACGCTTGATGCCATGGACGTCGGGTACTTTTGAAAGTGCACCACAGTATGACAGGCAGTTTTGGAAATCCTAGATGAAACCCTGGCATCCATTTGTGAATCATTAACTGGACAATATTTCACAAGCTGCGTTGACACGATCCTTTACCGCGATCTGTTAATTCTGTTCAAAATTACATTAAAGCTGGGCTCTACTTTCCTAGATCCTCCAAAACCCTCCAAAGCCTGCTGGTGGATTTTGAAAGATTAGCACGACCACGGAATAGATTTAATGTTTGAAGATTACAGTTGTAGCTTTAGGATTCCAATTACAGGTACTGGTCCTAGTTTCTATTTTTCCTAAAGTGTGTCTGCAAAATAACACTTCTGTAAGACTCTGCTTTTTTTGCTGAGTCTAACAAGTGTTAATATGCAAACCGCAAATTACCTGCAAGTAGCATTCCTGCCACCTCTAAATGGTTGAAGTCTCCCACGTTGTCATCCTTCCCCTCCAAGGCTGCTTTGATACCCCAGGCACCGTCAAACTTGCCGAAGCTAACGCCCAAGGTCGTTGCAGAATCACCTCCTGCTGCATCATCCACCTTGACAGTGGTGGACTGACTGGAGTCTTGACTCATGAAGGATCTCTCTAGTTCAGCACAGCTCAGACCTGGTGGCGTTGGAAGCTGCCCCGATGCCGAGACTTTAGACAGGAGCTCTTTCACAGGACTTCCCCGTTTGGCAGCTGAGCTCTCCTCACGCAAGATCTCATAACCAACCTTGCGAACAATCACCGAACCAAAGGTGATGTCAAAGTTGTCCTGTGGTTCCAAGTCGAAGACGGGATGAGGTTTGGAGGTGGAAGAGCCAACGGAAGGGGTAGGAGAGGAGGTGACGTTTCTCTCGAGAGTGGATGGAAGGGCAACTTGAGCTGCTCTTGGTTGTAAATTGGTGGGCTGATCAACAGGCTTAAAGTCTGCGGAAGAGTCGAAATGGCTACTGGCTGGTTTGGCGACATGAGCGATTCCTCTACTGAGGTCATTTTCGGTTGGTGTTTTCGTGCTGAGTACAATACTAGCTTTGCTGGTAATAAGCACTTCCTTGTCATTTGGTTTGAGTCTCTGTGGTTGCGATTTCAGATCTTTGAGGCCTGCAATGTGTACCTTCTGTGCATCAGAGGTCGGCGGCTGCGGGTTAGTTACAGCAGCTTTGGAGCTAGCAGGGCGTTGGCCTTTCAAACGACCTGCGTATGTCAAGTCTAAATATTGCACACTGGCCTCAGGGCCTTGTGGGGTTGTTGTACGTCTAATAGAGTTATCATCAAATGACACTTTCTTTGTCGCTCCACTGTTGTCTACTGAACTACTTCTCTGGAAGCTCCTGGCTTGTCCTACCTTACTGCTATCGTCTGGTTGCTTCACTGCCCGAGAGACACTGTAATGGTTCTCAGGTCTAATATTGTTTTTCATAAATTGTTCTTTTGCAGAGTGTGCAGTGATCAATTCACTTTTATCTGATCCACTCGCATCGTTCTTATCTAGTACTGATGTTCCTGAAGGCACGGCCTTGGACTCCATGGCCGCTGGTTTATTTCCAGTCACAGAATCAGACGAGTTTTCGCTGCTGGCTGGGTTTTCTGAATGCTCATCATCTCCGTAGTCCAAAAGCACCTGTGGATTGAGCTTTGGTGGAAGTGAAGAGGTTTTCATATTGGACTTCACTTTGCTTGCATATGAAAATTCAGATCGTGGTACTGTGGTGGTTTCCGTTGGCACAGAGGATGTTAGATTCACGTCCGTCTTGGTAGGATTGTCTGAAAGATATTTTGGCTTGGTTTTGTTTTCTATGTCTTCACCATCCTTGTCACCTAGTTCGGACATTCCGGTGGGCTCGCTACTCGATTTTCGCAAGCCAGCAGAAGGCATGTTCCTGTTTCGGAAAAAATCTCTCTCCCTGTCCATGTACCTCGCTGATGGGTGAACAAACCTGTGATCATCCATTGCGCCAACAGTACGCTTCTTGGCGGTGCGCAGGGAACGCTTTGACTCCACTTTGATGAAATCGCGGTTGTCGTCATTGTCAGCAGAGGCGTCTGCGCTAGCTGTCGGCTCGCTCAAACTGTGTGGTTTGCCAGCAGTAACTGGTCGTTCATATGTCGCTTTCAGTTCCACGTGTACCTTGGTATCGTTCTTGTCACTGTCAGAATCGCTTGGATCGCTTTTGACAGTAAGACCTGGACTAGGTTGCACAGCTTGGCCTTCTGAAAGAAACTGATTGCATGGCTGAATATCAGCTTTAATATGTACATCAGCCTCTGGGGTCGTGTTGGCAGGTTCAAGCTCTGTCGACAGATTTTCCTGGATATCAACATCCTTTGTGCTATTTAAGTCAGTTTTACCTGCGCCCCTGTCCCCTACGGCATTGTTGTTGCTTTGTGGAGTTTGACTGGTATTGTCGGGGAAGTCAACAGCATCTTTTCTTGCTGAGGCTGCATGTTGTTGGCTGTTGACATCGTTCATGCATGTGCCTCCATCCGTAGACGACTCCCCACTAGAAGTCACACTGTCTGATGACACCATCGGTGGGTGTCTAGAGTTTTCACTGGCAGACGTGGTGGTTAGTTTTGAGGTGGTATGCCAGTCTTTTGGCTGGAGTTTGTTGCGTAGCTCTGGGGGCGACTGCGATAAGGGAGGCGCGCCAACGGGTAACTTCACGCTGTTTATGTTTGTGGTTTCAAAACCAGATCCTGTGGGGGTAACCAGACACATTTTCAATGAGAAAATTACATCTAAGTACCTTTCTCAAACTCTGCAATGTTTGCTGAAACACACAAATATCAGTACTGATAACTGTCATATTCAAGAAATGATTGCAAGTAAATGGTCTTATGGTTATATGAACATTCAGGTTATATAATGACGTTATAAAGCAGACTGTTCACCGTATGTTCACCCTCTTAATCCTGCCAAAATTCAACCAGCATTTCACTCGATTTCGCAGAATACAGAACTGTACAGCGCAGCCTTCATCAATAGACCCCTCTCATACGACGCATATTACTACTACGTATTCAACTGAAAATTACATACTGCGTGTGCAAAATGTTCTAAACGTGCGCATGTTGCTAAAAATTTCTTTGAAATACAGCACGGCACAGCCGATGCGCGTCACGAAAATACTGATGTTCGTGCCAATCTGTAGACAGTGAGGTCATTTGAGAGAGACCTATAGAAATCAGGTTTGATATCACCATGACGTTATTGACATAGTATGTGTACATGTACAAAGAACGGCGGGTTACAACAAGCATTTATCAGAGACACTTTGGGGTTAGTTCCGGTTCACCTTTTAGTGACCACACTTTTCTCAAGATAAAGCTCATTCATTAGGAACCTTGCATTGCAAATTAGGATCCTGCTATATCTTCATGTCATGAATTGTGAGTTCTTAAGCACAAATGACAACTGACCTGCTCCTTTCTTTTTCTTGTTTTTCTTTTTCTTCTTCTTGGCGGCATTCCACTGGCTCTCAATGCTTTTCGGCTGCTCCTCCAAGTTACTGTCAAATTCATCCTTGTCCAGTGGAGCACAAGGCTCCTCTTTCAAAGGACTGACATGTGTGGCTAATGTATTTACAGGAGAAGGCACTTCTGGAGTACTGAAAGAATTAGTATTAACACGAGTCAAGTCCTCCGGTGTGTAATCAGGCAACTGGTGATTGGCGAGTGCATCTAATTTGGGTCGAGTTGTCTGTTCCTCTCGGTGAGTATCATCGTCACTGACCACACTATTCGCACAGGTATCTAAGACCGGGACTGTGCCGTATTTTGCAGCCATGCTACCATCGGATGAATTGGGATATGCGAGTCTTGCTGTTTTGGTGGACAAAAACCGTGGCGGTGGACAAGTAGTGTTCTTTGGCTGTTCACTGTTTGTGAGGAGTTCTCCAACTGAATGGCCGATGTCCTCCAGGGACTTAAACGGTGGCGAGTCAGGAACTGGCGGCGACTTTGGTATCAGGGCGGCCCTCTCCTCCTCTGTGTAGTCTCCCGATTCACAGTGGCGATCACAAAAAGAGTTTCCACATTGGAACACTGAATTGGGAATTTTAGCAATTTGTTCAGCCTTACACAATTCAATATCGGAAACTGTTTGAGGTGGTTTGGATTTTATACAGTGTTTATCCTTATCAGTAAATTTAGGAGTTCTGCTCTTCACACTTTCAGCGGCTCCATTCATAAGGACCTGCTGTTGGTCTTGGGCATTGGTTGCGAGGTTCTTCGGCAGAGACAGCTTTTTGTGCTGTTTGACACTAGTAGTCCGTGCCTTCTGCACTTTGTTATGTGCAGTGGCAGACGCCATGGTGCTCCATTGATTTGGGTCTAGGTTTGAATTCTTGTCCCTGGCTGCCGGTGAGTGGTCGAAGGTGCAGTTAGCTCCAGGGAATGCTTTCTGGTCCAGTGATTGTTCAGAGGCTGGAGGAAGCCGGTGTTGCCTAACGTAAGAAGCACCGGTTTGGCTTTCAGCATCCACTCTTGAATGAACTCTGGCTTCCTCCTGGTGACTTACTGGATCCTGCCTCTGTGAGACGCTGTCTTGGTCATCAAGACTAGTCCGACTTGTCTGTGCATGGGCATTCAGACGCTGATTCAGCAAAGCTCCCGACTTGGACAGAAATTTCCCGCGAGGCAGGTGGTCGGGCTGTTCAGTCTCTGAAGTCCTCAGGTGGAGACCGTCAGTGATGCGCCTACTGGCAAAACGGCCCAGTGATCCAACACCTGGAGATGAAACAAGGGCAGCTTCACTCTCCTCCTGTGCAGCTTTCAGTTCCAGGAGAGTTTCTCTAGGTAGGTCGGACAATTCCCGAGCTCTGTCTTTGATACCTTCCACCTGAAATAAAAATAGAATTTGTATCTAATCAAGATCATACTTAAAGTAAAGTCGGTGTATAATCCTGTAACAAAATAGGTTCTCCATTTACCAGCACAGATATGAACTACAAAGTAAGTTTTGGACAGGAACTTTGACCGAATTTATGAAAACATCCAAAAAACAATGACACCAACTGAAAACAGAAGTGCAGAGCAATTTCCAAGCATCCTTTGCAATACATCATAACAATGAAATGTTTCAGTAATACAAGGTTGCACACTCCACAACGTACCCCTGCATCGCATACATGCATATAACACATTACATACACGTACTTGCACCTGGTAATGAGTGTTGGTGATGCCAGCAGGTTTAAAACTCTCTTAAGCTAGTACAGTGTGCTACTCAAGCATTCCCCCCAGTGAAGAGTACTCTCACTAGTTTTCAAAGTAGCATGTATTGCTGGTGCCCTTATCAACCACGAAAGCTGGCACTTTGGGCCAATGCTTTCCCCAAAGGGAGTTCGAGTCCCTGTCCACAACTATAATTATTAATTTATGTAAATCACAAAGCCACATGCCATTCACAAGTTTGCTGTGTAGACAAGCGACATACTTCCTGTGCATGTACATGTTTATTTAATGTGTCAAACAAATTTTCACATGAAACTACAAATTTACATAAATGTATTACATGTGTAATAACTTTGTGCACCAAAATTAAAATGTACATGTTCGTCATACATGTACATTAAAGGGAATATACAACATTTGCTTTTGCTGCAATTTTCAGAAATAAATGGATTTGGAGGATTAGTATGTTATAGCAAATGTTGTTAAACTGACTTGTTTCATGTTTTGGGCTTGTTTATGCTGGAAAAACCAGGAAACCAATCATTTCCTTGTAGTCTGGTTCCCCGACCCCACTTAAGATGAAACGGAGAAACGTAAAGACTTTGGGGAATTGTAAGGACAAGAATCACTCTAGCAGGTTTGTACCCCTTCACAGGTGTGTAATCTATCACGAAGAAAATGCGGAATAACCAAATAAGAAAAATAGGAGCCATTTCTGAAGAAAAGCCAGTTTTTCCAGCGCTGGTCGGCCGACCAGCGTTGGAAAAATACATTTTTTCTTGAAAATGTCAGCACACCAGGAGCCACGATTTTACAGGATGCTTTAGACTGTCAATACCTAACAATTCAGTAAGGTATGTCGTGATAATTTGATCATTTTGTTTTTTGATGTTTGCAAATGTCGTATCTTCCCTTTAAAGTCTCAGTGTCATATTTATATACATAAGTTCCAATTTAGATTGGGGAGCAAAAGTGAAACGTCAAATAATGCTTTCCACACTTATTGAACCATTGCTCAATCCTTTTTGAAGAATGGCGGACAAAATAAGGTGCTTCATGTATTTGTAATGATACCGAGTGAGACACCATACCAAGATATATCTACTCTGTGGACACATTTTACTCTGAAATTTGTCCCTAAAATGAAACTGCATTTGTCAACAGTAAGCAAGTTATTTATCAGAGCCACTTTCGATTTCAGTGGACCACTGCTTACAATAGGTGTGCTCATTCATCGTGTACACACAGCACACAATGACTGCACACAGTCACACACCATGTATACATGTACAATACTGTATTAGTACATGTACATGTACATGTACGTGTGCACGTTGTATGTTAAATTCAGTCTGTATTTGGATCCTGTTATCTACATGTTCATATTGGTGGCTCTAGTATGCTATTGAACAAAGGGCAACCATCCATCAATGAAGTTGGTTGCAGATTACATGCATCTTTTTTTTTTTTCAATACAAACTTACATAGCTACATGTATATCAAAATTTGAAAATCTAGAAGGGAGACATTTTAAGGCTTTTTCAATAACAGCTGATCTGGTTTATTACTTGATTGAGACCTCATATGATTAAGCAAATAAAACCTTTCAAAAAGTATGCTGAGGAACTTGGTTTTTTGCTTGGATTCATTGAGTTTGGAATTTATGCTGATCAAAGGGAACATGCATCATTTGATCTTACTGTAATTTTCAGAAATGGATGGATTTTGGGGGTTGGTAATACATGTATATCGGAAATCTTGTTACACTGACTTTTTTTACGTTTTTCGTAGATGCTACTGTATAAAACTAAGGAAAACAATCATTTTCTTGTAGTGTGGTTCCCTGACTCCATTTTAAGATGAAACGGAGCAATTTACAGACATTGGGGGAATTGTAAGGTCAGGGAACCAGTCTAGCTTGCTTGTACCAATTCATAGATGCGTGTAACCGATTGCAAGCAAATGAGGGTCAATTGGGGCCAGTATTTGTGACTAGCGTTGAAAATTGATACAAAATAACCACTTTTCTTGAAAATGACAGCCTACCAGGTGCCGTGATTTTACAGGATGCTTTAGACTGTCATTTACTAACAGTCCAGCAAGGTATTTCAAAATAACTTGGTAGTTCTACTTTTTAATGTTTGCAAATGTTGTATTTTCCCTTTAACTCGCACTGGATTCACAACCACATTTTGAACAAGAACACAGAAAGTGACTTTGGGACTCTGTACAACATTTGGATTTTGAGAATTCAGGTTCCTAGCAAAAAAAATTGTAATGAATGAATATGAATGAATTACCTCTTCTGTTACAACATGGAGGAAAACAGGCGGGGACGAGACAATTTTTACCTGGCCTAAAATTGTGTTTATCTATTTTTTTTTTAACCAGGCATTAAACATGGGTTATAATTTTTGTGCAAAGATTAATTTTAATGTGCATGTACATGTGTTTTCTGTACATTTATAACACTATTTATAGGTGAAATATTACAATTAATGGATATTACATACATATGCAATGCATAGGCCTAAACATATGTTTGCATATATGGTCAATGCCATGCAAATTAACAAGTACAATGTACATTGAGCAAGCATATTATATTCCATACATGCATGATGCATATAATCATATGCCAGAACTTGCTGGTCTACAGTTAGCCCAAGATGGCCACTGTTGAAAACAGTCACTTGATTGATTTTGACTGAAACTGGTGAAGGACAAGTTGGGACAGAATGTATGTTTATACCAAAAATTCAGATTTTTAAAGCCGTAGGCCTAAATCGAAGTAGGGCCTAGGCATATAGGCTACATGTTGCAAATGAAAATACACTTTCATTTCATACTCATCCTGTTCAACCATGGAGACTATTCCTCCATGGTTCAACCATCTAAATTCATGCCAGCTCGCCATGCTCACTGCTACTCAATTTGCACTGTGTACATGTAGGCCTACGTCACGTGCTAGTTATTTTGTGGTATGTAGATGACGAGGCCCTATGAATGCATTGTATGTAATTCCAACATGTTGTCTTTTCAAGTTTCAAACATGTCCACCCATGGGCGTCGCCAGGATTTTTTTTACAGGGAAAAAAAAAAAAAAAATTCCCAAAAAATTCCTGTATTTCTCAACATATTCTCGATTTCTCTGTTTTAGAGGGGGGCAGGGACATTTGTTTCCCCTCCCCCCAACTCACTAAATTTACACCACTATGACTTCGCGCCTCTCTTTCTTTTCTTTTTTTTTATTTTCTTTTTCTTCTGGGGGGTGCAGCGCCCCCTTCCCCACCCCCTCTCGCGACGTCCATGTGTCCACCGTTAGCTTTAAATTTCCACTAGGCTCTTGACATGGGGAGATTTGCCAGAGAATCTCCCCATGTTGCATGTGTTTGTCATGAGCCTAGAGTAAGCAGGACATTTCGGCGATCGTGTATCTACGGGCCCAGTTCTAGTAATAGTAGTACTAGTAGGGAACAAAATCCACTTATAAATTATTTGACCTACCAAACTAGCATTGACTAGTCATGCTAGTTGGCAACATTAAAAACATGCAGGTAGGCCTAGGGCTTTTTTAGCCCGAGGTGGGCCTATGTCATAGATAAAGGGCAGGGTTTTGAATTTTGAGGGAAATTTGGGGGTAAAAAGACAATGTCAATGACAAAAAGCAACACAAAAATAAAGATGGCGATCGCTGCGCGATGTGCAGTGGGCATGCAAGTCGCCCTACACGGCAATTAAACCGGCCCGTACACCGTGTAGGAAAATCATAATTTCTACCCCAAGAAACTGTTCAAAAATTACAAAAAGGTGTCATTACATTGCGCGAAGTCTGCTTTAGGTTGACAGTGTCATTTTTTAGTTGTAAAAAATTCTTGATTCAAATTTGATCGAAACAAAACAGGGGGGAAAAGTTCCATACTCGGACGTCAATTTATCTGCTGCCAAACATATTAATTGTCACCTCACCTTGTCATTTGAACCAAGAGAAATCCAGGAAGCTGTGTTAAGGTTAAAAAAAATTTACTCAAAATGTGTTTTTAGAGCACATTTTGGATGCATACGTCGTGCAGAACTAACTTCAAGCAGCCGGTCAAAACTGATTGTAGTGGCTGAAAACTCCCACCATCCAATGATGATTATCCATGCCATCATCATGATCATGACCATCCACCATGCTAGTCCGAGTAACTTGGACCCAACTTATCGCCTTTTTTAACATTTGGACATGGTCTGGCGATAGTAAGGTCCAAGCTAATACCGCGACCTGGACAACATCATCCTGTCACTGTCCCAAAAACCAACATTTTCCAACAAAAAACATAAGATTTCACCTTCAAAACGGCCTCCAAATGACTAGATATGCCACCTGAGGTACAAGTAGACATCGATAATTAAGATGGTTGTACTGAAGTTTACTTACGATCCGGAAAAAAGTGAAATTTTCCGTTCATTTCGGAGAGCTCCCCTCGCGATCTTGAACACGTTAAATTTCCGATCGTGTTTAATGTTTGAACGACGCGATTTCTTCTACATGCCCAGCGTACATTCGATGGTCCCCGTATCCAGAGTGCGATTCCGTTACCGAGCGCGCGCGATGCATCGATTATGATAATGAGTCACGTTTGTAAACACATACATGTGTATTTCGAACTGTAAAAGGGAATCGGGAACCAGCTTCAACTGGTACCCATAAAAGCTGCGCTAGTTCCCGACTCCCTATTATCGTTTGAAATGCACATGTGTTTACAAACGTGATCCAGTCTACTCATTATCATAATCGATGCATCGCGCGCGCTCGGTAACGGAATCGCAGTCTGGATACGGGGACCATCGAATGTACGCTGGGCATGTAGAAGAAATCGCGTCGTTCAAACAAATTTTACGTGTTCTAGATCGCGAGGGGAGCTCTCCGAAATGAACGGAAAATTTCACTTTTTTCCGGATCGTAAGTAAACTTCAGTACAACCATCTTAATTATCGATGTCTACTTGTACCTCAGGTGGCATATCTAGTCATTTGGAGACCGTTTTGAAGGTGAAATCTGATGTTTTTTGTTGAAAAATGTTGGTTTTTGGGACAGTGACAGGATGATGTTGTCCAGGTCGCGGTATTAGCTTGGACCTTACTATCGCCAGACCATGTCCAAATGTTAAAAAAGGCGATAAGTTGGGTCCAAGTTACTCGGACTACCACCATGCATATGTCCACTGTTTGCATGGTTTGCAAGGAAGTAGGCCTAACCAAATTAAAATGCGCTAAATTTGCATTGGCAATTCAACTGTTTATTTAACTAATTTTGAACATAGAAAAATGTATATTTAAGGCGGATACACCATCTATTGATTGGTATTAAAAATAAAATGGACGCAAAACTAAAGCCCACGATAATTGATACTGCTGCTACCGTTCGACTGCTGCCCTTTTGGAGAGCCAAAAACCTCTCTCCAAAACTCCCATTTTCTCACCTCAAAACCCGAGAGTGATTTCGGAACAATGTGATCATATACTTCTAGAAACCTTTCTGCGTCTTCTTCTTGTAAAGCAAGGGCCAAAAGTATCGCCAAAAGCTCAAAATTTGGATCCAATTTCAGCCCATCGCCGTCTCGTTCAAGTCTACTCGCTGCCATTTTAGGTGAAACATTGCGATGTGTTGTTATGGCCGACTGCGCATGCTCAGACCAATATCGAAAGAGGTTCTGAGTGCATTGAATGAATATGCGGCGCAGGTTCTGCACAGCCCGCAGTGAAAAAAACAACACGATCTACCACCAAAATAAATTGATTTCTACCCTTAAACTTGACCCAAACCTAAATTAAACCACAATATCACAAAGGAACACTCACCTGCTATAAGAAAACGTTATTTTGATGTGAATATCAGAGAATATCGGGTGATGGGCGTGCCGCTGGTATTTTTGGGTGATAGTGTCCGTAACGAATGAGGGTGGTGTGTGGAAGTCATGTGAAAGCCTGAACTCTCCCACAATATGGCGAGCGTGTACAAAATAATGGACATTTTTTTCGACAGGCAAAGCGCCTGGCTTTCATGCAGAATACGTTACGTGCGGATTGAGGGCGCTTCGGGATGACGGTCAAAGGTTGCTTTACATGCTGTTTACTTCCAAATCTTGCAGGGCAAAATACTATGTGCTTCACTTTTTCCGTGCTGTAACCTTTTTTTTCCCCCTGAAATGGAGTAACCGCATGGTTTTAAGCGCCCGTAATGTCTTTTCTAATTGTGTCCAATGGTTTTTGTTTTAAAAGCTGTTTTCTCACAAGCTGAGTGTTCTCATGGTGTCGAGCAGGCTCTCAATACTACTCAAGAGGTTGAAAAAAGGTAAAGCCCTGGGGACGAACTTCCGAAGTTGGTTTTCTCATAGTCACGGCCACCGTCAGGAGAAGGATGGCACCGGTTTCACACTAATTATTGTCCTTGACAATGTGTTTTGAAAGAGATTAGTCTTATCCGAACCCAGTGGCCCGAAGTTGGAGGATTAGTTTAGCGGAGTATGAGCTAGATCTACTGGGTTGGATGCAGCCGCTCTGGCGAAACGAAAGTTATATTTGGGTGGGGCCAAATTGGGGTGTGGCTCTCTGTTGCTCTCTGACCAAACAGGTGATGGGGAGTTGGTGATGTTTTGAAAGGGTATGACTGTATACTATGATGGTTTCGAATCGTGTTTTAGCCTTGATCTCAACACCACTCCCCCCCCCCCCCAATTTTGTTGCACGTAATTAAGATCCAAAGTTAATTGGAAATGCAAGTGCCATCTTAGATGAACTTCCATGCTATAGTAAGAAGGGTTTGTTATATCTAGATTAAATTTATTTTAGCTGTTCGATTGTGCACTCGTGCATCGGGGAGGGGAAGATCATCTTTGCGTGTGTGTCGATCAAACCGCGTGGAATAACTTTATTTGGTTCCAATTTGTTGGCGGACAATTAGTCCGAGTATAATACATTGTTCAACGGAGCCCGCACGCTCCGCAACAACGTCTGACCACGGTTTGATATGATTTTGTGTGCATGCAAATTTTATGCGCCCCTGCGCGCCAGCCAACCAAAGTCGACTTTGAGAAATTATTACGTCATTTCGAGCAGAAAGTCGGCCTAAGCTGTGGATTGGTCAATTTGCACGGTGTTTGTAATACAACAATAAACAGGTTACCGAAGACCCGATAGAAGGCGCACCCGTCAAAAGCTGTAGGTCAAGACGCAGTGTTGTTTTGACGCATTGCTGTTTCAGTTAAATGGGGTGGGGGATCGGGGGGGGGGGCAATAGGGAAACAGGCCGGTGTCCCTCACCCCCCATGCTCCTCCCTCTCCTTCCCTGCACAAAGGGCGGATTCAGAACACAATTTCTTTGGGACGGGGGGCGAAAAACATTGGTCCCCCAAAAATTGGGTCCAAAAAATTACGGCGAGGGGTAAACTTTTTGGAATCTAGATGCTCTGTGGTGCGATCTGAGGCAATTTCTGACCACTTGAACCAATTTTTTTTTGAGGAAAAGATGGTGGTGTATGCATTGCCTGCCTTTAATGCGACGTCACTTTTTTGGGGGGGGATGGCCCCCGTTGACCCCCCCCCCATGGATGTCCCCTTCTCCTGTCTAGATGACATTTCTGACCTATATGCCGTGATCATTGGCATGGTTACTTCTTAAAGGGGCACGATCACTGACTGATTATTTCTTAAAGGGCCGTAGACCATGGACCGTACGCGCTCAGAAAAAAAATTGCAACGACTTTTGGACCACATTGTAAAGCAGATGAAACATTTTGAGATAACTCTCACCGTCATATAGAAACAAATTAAAAGTGGCATGTGTTAAAACAACCTTTATTATGCTATTATATTATAATATGTTTACAACAAGAATGCAGAGCCCTTTAAGATAATCGCGATCGTCCCAACTGTCCGCGGGGGGAAAAGAAAGTAACGACGCACATCCGCGTTTTCACTCAGCAGGCCATGACCTCTATCCATGCTGTATGCGCTGTGCATGGCGCGATCCTTGCGATGTATCATCACTGTTAATGTTCCACGTTAGGCCGTGATTTCCAAGTTAGTTTGGTGTTCTAAGTCGGTCAAGGGATCTTCTTCTAGCTGAGGTTGCCCGCACATTCAAGTCTGATTGAGGAGCGGCGTCTACAAAAACACGGTGAGTGAAAGTTTTGTCCTCATAAAATCAAGGTCCAGTGATTATTGTTTATAAACTCTTCGTCTGCACGCACTGCCTGTTGGTTATAACACAGTCATGGGTGACAAATCTTCGTCTGGGACCCCTCCATGCATGGGACAATTGCTCAACAGTTTTAGGCGGGAACTGACACTAGATGTTCGGAATTTCACTGTGTTTCTTGGGTTTTGGTATTCTGATTGCCGAGGGACAAACTTGCCGGGCTGAAAGTTTTCGAGGTTGGCCCGAAAGTGAGTGCAAACTTGCCGGGAACAAAACCCAGACACCAATAGGAAGAAATACACGTACACATGCAGAGGAAATGGCGCTATCGCGGCCGCCGGGTGCCATGTTTAAAACAAAAGGTCAACCGAAGAATGTGTGTACACCACAAACACGAAGCATGCCGCAGTCAGCCACGTGTGACATCCTAATTGGCCGGGCGGTGACATGAATAATTATGATCCATCGTATTGATATTGGAATTGAGCTGGTATAGTTTTCGTGGCATTATTATCAGTGCAATATTTCATTCACGATTTTCAGATTCTTGTATCAAACTCATTTCGTTTTCAAGCTTGGAAAAAAATTACAGCCGCGATCAGAATATGTGATAATATTTCTTTCAAAAACCAGTTGCGACTTTTTCGGAATCAATTCTTAAAAAATAATTTGTAAAAGCTAATATTTATAACGGTCACTCTATTCTGCGATATGTTAACTGACGCCATCGGACAGTTTTTTCTCTCGTTAGGTTCTTGCAAGTGCAACCTGTAGTTTCTATCTATCAATTTTTTTTTTCTTTTTCAGAACAAAAATTCGGCAAGATTGTCTCATCCAATCATACAACCGGCAATTACCCTTTTTGCAATTTGACCAGATCAGTGTCGACAAAACTACAACATAATCAACCTATGAGGGAAACAAAAACAGATCTGAAACGACACAGGCCCTGGACCGTCGCGCGGGGAATTCTACCCAAGAATTAACAAGTCTTTTACGTCGGGAAACTGGCAAAGATGATATTAGCAATTTGCCCCAAATAAGACCATTCGGAAAGAGGACATGGTCATGGGACCGCACTGCTTGTACGTGTGCCGTGGAGGCAGAAGCAAGGCCCGGGGAGTGTGGGCCGTGCATCCCATCGAATCAGGGGTGCGATTCGGACCTATAGAAGGGAAGATCATCCCTCTCGACAGGTGCACAGAGAAGACCAATCCATGGCCGTTTACAAATACTTGGGAGGTAAACATTATTTTGCATGACTTATTAGTTGTTCTTCATTCCTTTCCCGGTATTTGGGCTACAGTATTGTGCTGTTTAATTAAAGGCATATAGGATCAAACTGCCAAATTATGAAATACCCTACTTGATTGTTATAGTAAACAATAGAATCAAACATTCTGTGAAATCTTTGTGCTTAAGTTTGGTTTACTGTCATTTTCAAAAAAGAGAAATTATCATCATTTCCTCGCGACGGTTAGGACCTCGTGCTGTCAACAGAAATATATAGCTTTGCGTCGAGAAAAATGAAGATGTATTTCCGAGGTTTCCTTAACAAGTGTAATGCACTGAGCTGAAAGTTCAACAGGTTAGGTTTTTAACTTTTGATTTTGATTGGAGTTATTATTGGAAACGAACAACTTGAACATCAAAATAATGATCCTGCCTTTAAGGACTTGTGTATTTGGAAGTATTATAATTTCCACACGTAAGATCTCAGGCAAATTTGCCCACTTTTGTGATTTTTTTTTTTTTTACTTTCAAGATATACAATCCGTGCTATTTCCGTGTTTCATTTTTCAGTCATTTTTCTAGCAATACAAATGCTAGTCACTTTCAATGAGACCCATGTTTATTTTACAAATTCGAATTATCTGCAACCCGAAAAAAAAATCAGTTCTCGCAGGGTACAGACTGGTTCCCGTCGGGTAGACTGGTTCCCGCCATCAATTCGCCATTATTATGTTCTTAAGGCTGCTCGAGTCATTAATGACCTTTCCCCCAATAACACAGATACATTGCGGCGGCAAGTGTTGCCACCTGCACAGCTTTTGCGACGGCTCCAGGACCGACTGGCTACGTCACGTGACCTCTACCTATGCGTCGTGGTCAGAAGTCAACATGGCAGCCTACCAATGCAGGGGGAACATCTTTTACGTCACCACCAAGGCCATAGGTCAAGACGAGGAGTTGGTTCTGGGGTTGAATCGTACAGAGTTTGAACCATCATGTATAGAGAAAGAGAAATTAAACGGTACACATTTTTTTACATTACGACGATGTAAATAAAAACAGATAAGAAAGGTTTTGATTTTCACACTAGACGGACATAATTGGTTTGCCCTTTTAAAACTTTGGACGTTATGCTGTATGCATAATATTTATATTTATAAGGCAGTATCGTATAATTTATACAGAGTTTCCATGCTCGTCTTTTTTTTCACGTGCACGGAGAAACATGCAGATTGCTACCGATTATTTGTTCCCGACAAACTTGTGTAGAGTGTTGTGTTTGTTCTTCCTTTTCAGATCTTAATATCAGCAAAACATGCATCGTATGCAAACGCCAGCACGTGGAAACACCTTTGGTGGCCCGGCGCAGTGATTGGCGGAGCCAAGTAGAAAACCCAGATGTTCAATTCGACGACCGTTTGCCTATTCTGAAACTCTCGTCTTCTGAAGTGCTCAAGTGGCAATTGAAGTGTGTCAATCGCAAGGAAGATCCTGCCGCAAACAGCCGTAGAGGATTCCACCGTCGGGTTTTCTTCTGCCGCCTGTGTGGCTGGAGGTTCAGGACGTTCAGGCGCTACGCATCACACAAACTCAGCCACCAGTTGCGGTATCTCAAGTTCAGACTTCCGCCCCGTGATGAGACAGGCACAAAGTCGCTGGTTAAGCACCGTGGAGAGGACTTTCCTTCACGCAATGGGCATATCAAGAAAGAATTTGCACCTAAGATGGAGAAAGGGGAAACAGAAGAGGTTTCCACAAAGAATCCTTGTGAAGAAATAGTCAATGGACATAAAGATGCAGAGTTTTCGACACTATCTGAAGAAGAGCAGGTGACAGTCTTTACCAATAATCACATCAGCGAAAAGGACGCCGAAAAGAGAGCGAGTGGAAAGTTAAAAAAGCTGCCCGAGAAGACCCGCGGCCGCGGTCGGCCCCGCCGGCAACGTCAGAGAAAACCGGTGGCTAAATTTCAAATGATGTCACATCGACAATGGAAATTGCGCTCACAGGAAGCTAAAGGGACAAAACAGAAGAGGGCGTCCAAAACAAGTGATCGTTTAGCGATGGTAAACGGCAGCAGAAAGTCTGACAGATTTACGTGCGAAAAGTGCGAGAAGACTTTCACCAGTAGCGCTAATCTGGAGAAACACGTGCGCGTTCACACGGGAGAAAAGCCCTACGCTTGTAGTCACTGCGACAAACGCTTCGCGGAAGCAAGTAATCTCAAAACACATCTCCGCGTTCACACGGGCCACAACCCCTACAAATGCGAGCCCTGCAACAAGCAGTTCAAATACTTGAAGGGGTTTAAACTTCACATGAGCCACCACGCAAGGGCGCCCGTTACGTACAAGTGCAACTTATGCGACCGCGAGTTCAACCAGAAGGGGCCTTGCAAAACGCACGAGAAAAGCCACCAGCGCGACAGGCCGTTCAAGTGCAAGGTCTGCCAGATGAAATTCAAAAGAGAGGGCGGGCTGCAAATGCACGTGGACAAAATGCACACGTCCTCAACGCCGAGTAAAAAGCGCGGGAAAGTGAGAGGCGGTAAACAGCAGATCGAGGGTGTCAAAGATGGCCACCGTCACTACTGTCAAGAATGCGGGAAGGGGTTCAGGTTCAACTACTCGCTCAAGCAGCACATGCGCATCCACACTGGGGAGAAACCCTTCAAATGTAGCGAGTGCGACGCGGCGTTCTCTCAGAGCTCCAACCTGACCAGCCACAGGCGCATACACACGGGCGAGGCGCCCTACAAATGCCGCCACTGCAAGAAGAAGTTCACGTGCGCGCAGAATCTCCGCAGTCACCTGCGAGTGCACACGGGGGAGCGGCCGTACCAATGCCCGCAGTGCGGGGCGAGGTTTGCCTACAGCAGCTACCTCAAGACACACTCACTCGTTCATTCCGACAGAAAGCCCCTGAAATGCAAGATGTGCGGTAAAGAATACCGACACCCAACGAGTTTTAAAATCCACTGTCGGACGCATTTGGACAAGCAGAATTCAAGCGATTCCGGTAGTCAATGAAAAAAGACACAACCTACACAGGGCCTTCACAAAGTGTGTCAGGACACGACCCGATTTTCCCAATCAAATACCTACCGTAGTTGTGGATCTGCATGCTCGCGTAGTTGCCATTGTCTGGAACGATTACTCATCCAATCCATTGTCGATGTAACCCGTTACCACCAAGTCTGCAAACTTGACCTTCGGCCAACAAACTGTCGGGTGACGTGTGTGACATTGTGAAAATGCTTCTTACCACGTTCGTCTCTAGTATCAGTGACAAAAGGGCGGGAAAAAGCTCGAGACACTGCGCAAAGGCTACATTATGAAGAGCGTAGAGCGACCTCTAGCGACTGACGGTGACTAATAAATGCCGCAGCTGCATCTTCATTGAATTTTCACTCGTGTAAAATGTATTTAATTTGTTCGCTGAAATGCATTTCTCGTAAAATTTACTGCGTGCTAAAACTCTTCAAAAATTGTATTACGTGCTGTTAAATACACTGCTTGCGAAATACAATATACAGGCTAATTTGATCAACTAAAATGAAATTTTAAAAAACCTTCCTTATGAATAATCGGAAGGTTCATGAATTGGACTACAAGTTTAATATAACTGATATTAAAGCCACTCCGCTTTTTGGATGAATAATTACATGTAAGATTTTTATTGTCTCTTTTCAAACTGGCTTGCATCTAGAATAACATTATTTCTTGTTCCTTTCATGTATGATTACTACATGGACGTCTGGAGGGGAAAAAACATACCAGCATCTCAACCATTACAGTACACATGCTAATGATGAATACGGAAGGGGTACCAGCACCTTTATGTAACTGGAAGAACCTAAATGTGACTGGTAGTCACAACACCTTGAACATTTAGGCCTACAGAGCGAATTTTTTTAAAAAAATTCAGAGTTCAGACATTCTCTGTTTACATGTGTGCTTTCGTATGGAATCATAATTATTTGCCCTTATACCCACCTGGCTCCTATGGGAAAGCGCACGTTAACCAAACAAAAACCAAAAAAGGTAACTTATATCCCTTGTTTTCAATTAATTTTGTCCTTAATTAGTGTAGGGATATTGCTGTATTTCCTTTTCAAGGACCCTGTTTTATAACTAAACCAAATACCACATGTATATGGGAGACAGTTTGCATGGAACTGCATTATAAACTTCATTCACGAGTTTGCCATTTTAAATTGAAAGCAAGGTAAATTCTTCATTTTTTGGAACTTGCGAGTACATTTCAAATGAAAGCAACGAATACAATTTCATTACAATTTCTACCAGTCTGCTCTGATGAATAATTTAAAATTAGTGATTAAACATAGTGAGGCTTGGCACGCCCTCTGATCATAAAATAGTCTGGCACTATTCCATTCTACAGTATACAATTTGTAAAATAGATTCAGGGAACATGATCGAAAATGGCCTCCTCACGAATAAGGTCTATTAAATTGTTAATCCAGTTCCATTCATATATAGCAGATTGATCTCCATCAATGAAATAAGCCCAAATTAAAGGGAATATACAACATTTGCAAACATCGAAAAATAAAACTACCAAGTTTTTACGAAATACCTTAATAGGATGTTGGTAAATGACAGTCTAAAGCATCCTGTAAAATTATGGCACCAGGTGTGAAGTCATTTTCAAGAAAAGGGTATTTTTGTAAAAATTTCCAGCGGTGGTCGGCCGACCACCGTTGGAAAAACCTAACTATTTTTCAACTACTGTTCCAAATTTACCATTTATTCAGTCCAAATTTTGTTTGCTATTGGTTACATGTTCATGAACGGGTGTAGGCCAGCTAGGCTGGTACCCTTACCTTACAATTTTCCGGCATCTGTAAATTGATCCATTTTATATTTAGTGGAGTCAGGGAACCAGACTACTTGAACAGTTTTGTTTTTCTTGGTTTTTCCAGCATTTTTGAACACATAACTTCAAACATGTCAGTGTTACAATGTTTGATCTATTATACTCACCCCACCAAATAGTTCATTTCTAAAAATTACAGCAAAAGCCAATGATGTATATTCCCTTTAAACATGATTGTTATGACATCTGTTCAAGTAAAACACACAAATAAATAAATTTAAAAAAAAAGGAAAACCCTTAAATCATCAAGAAGGATGACTTCTATTATTACAGTTGATATGATTCTAAGTAAATGTAGATAAACGATACATTTCCATTATTTCACGACATAAACACAGCAAAATGCACAGCAGGCTTAATAATAGATGGAAAATCTGGCAAATAAAATGGCAAAACTGTAAAGATAGTTTCATGAACTTTCATCAATTTTTGTTGATGCTGTAAGTTTAAAAATTCCTTGATTGTGCTGAAGATATATTTTATATAGAATAGCTGTTTTAGATAGAATAGTTTTGATAATGTAAATATTATTTTTCCTGATTTAAAAAAAAAAAATTCTATATCAACCATTACCGGAAGAAAAACATTTCCTTTTGTATACAGGGGCGAGTCAAAAAACGAGGAAACCCAAATGGCAGGACCAATTTTTTAATGAAGTTCTGCATGTAGCACTATCAAAATCTAGGATATGAAAGCCCAATTAATAAGCTTCCTTTCAGTACAAGAATTATTCAAATCACTCATGTACTTTTCAAGTTACGGAATTGTAAACACAACCACCATTTTAAAGTTCTGTCCACAGATCACAAAAAAGGTAAGCGTTCTTGAAGCAAAACGAAAACATGTCACATAGGGATGTGTGTGAATTGTTTTTGTAATTTTCCCGGACCCCACGCCGCATGGGCTTCGTGCTCGTAGGTTCAGCTATTTTCAGCAATTTTTTTAGAGCTCCACTCACACCCCTGTTTAAAACGGTGGTTGTGTTTGAAATTCCGTAACTTGAAAAGTACCTGAGTGATTTGAATGAGTCTTGTACTAAAAGAAAGCTTATGAATTGGGCTTTCATATCCTAGATTTTGCAAGTGCTACATGCAGAACTTCACTAAAACAATGATCCCAACATTTGGGTTTCGTTTTTTTTCTGACTTGCCCTGTAGAGTAACCTACCCAACTATAACTTAAATCAATCTACATAATTGTGAAATATTATTTGCAGCTCTACGTAATGATTTTCTTTGTTATCACAATAAAATGGGGGAGGGGGGAGTGGTGGATTAGCAAGCACATTTGTATTTATACATTTGTTTACACGTTTTTTAGGTCCCTTCAGCAGTTTCTAAGTTTACTTTCAACTCACATTAAAATAC
>CM057147.1:22550399-22600399 GCA_029964075.1 Patiria pectinifera | reverse complement strand
ACACACGATTACAGAGGTGAGATTGATGGGGAAACTGAAAATCCACAAAATAATCAGCAGAGGGTTTGAGGGTTGCCATGGCCCCAGAGCAACGTCTCATGGTTGAGTTTGTATTCGCCTAAACACTAAACACACCCATTTCTTTTGTTTTATATAAACTTTTATGTAAAAACACCTTGATGGTAAAACCTCAGGAAATCCAGATTTCAATAACGGATTCCTTTCAAAAAATCCTGAAAATCCGAAAAATCCTGACAATGAAATCCTGAAATCAGGAAAATCGTGACTAATCTCCCCCCTTAATGCCCTCAAATCTCACATCCAAATGTCCACAAGCTTCAGCGTCTCTGTGTTAGCACCAACCGTACTGAGCAAATGCATTTAAGAGTCCTGCCCAACTCTCTCTTTCTAACCAAGAGAGGGCGCACGCACTTGTGCTTGGAATCCATTTTCCAAAACTCTTCCCAACGTCAGATCTACCGATTAGGCAGACTGCCAGTATTAACCAGCTATTCTGTCAAACCCTGCACTGCTTTTGAGTATGAAAGAGCGTTTGTTGGCAACGGCAAAAGTTTGACAAAGGCACATCCAGTGACAGACACTGGCCTTGGGAATTCGTCATTTTGGCTGTGAATATTTCACCGTTTCACACAAGCATAACATTGTAACTGCTTTCAACTTTAAAAACACTGTATTCAAAGCAAGCACCAAATTTGAAGTGCCACAACACAAAGAAATTTGTAATGTATTATACAAAAGAATTGGTTTTATTTTAATTTTTTTGTATTATATTATTGTGTATGCTTAGTACATATTTTTATAAAATCTTTTTCTTTCTTCATATTTAGTGGGTTTTTTTAAACAAATTTGGGGGAGTCCTTCAACAGACTGGTTTAAATGAGCAGTTGCTGCTCTTCCTGTTAATAGTTTTTATTTTATGAAGATACTCGAGAGAGAGAGATCCTCACCTTCCACCTAGTTACTCAACAGTCTGTGAGCTGCTGTTTTGTGTGGCGAGGGTAGTCAGAAATGAGCTGGTAGACAATGCTGTCATCGCAGTCTGTTGTGCAGACCGATCTACAGATGGTGGCGCACGAAACAGCCGCTGACTGGGGTCGTGGTATCCTACTCTATGACAAGAACTTTATTCTGCCTGATGCTCCGACTGTGTCTTGCGCCATTCTGTGGATTAAATGTCCGTCAATTAAAGGAAAAATAATAACGAACTACTTTTGTAACTATAGAAGTCTCACTGAAAGGAAACACGACAAAGCAAGCCAAATAAAGCTTGTACCAGCGCATATAGACTTCTGATCAAATGGATTCAGAATGGCTGGGAAGTCTTTTCATGTATCTGGGTGCGAATCAGTAAATAGGCTGAAAGTTGCCTTCGTGGGCCAAATCACATAATGTAGTCCCACATTTTTTTGCTATTGGAATATTTTGTGGGCCATGAACTTGATGGTTTGTAAAAAAAGATGGGAGGAAGCCATGCACAGGATCAACGAGCTCGTATTTCTGTGAAATTCGGATGAAATTAGGCCTTACAATTGCTCTTTTTTTCCTTATTTGCTCTGTTTTACATCACAAAATGGCGATGGGTCACAGAACTCCTCATCTTTGGATGGAATTTTCTCCCACAAAGATATGTCTTTTTTGTGGCGCGATCGATCAATCGCGACAAAAAAGTGGATGTGCTGGTGAGCGATCTATCTATCTTTTGCGCAGCTAGCTATCGGTCTATCGCGCAAATATTATTACACAGAATGCACCCAAGACATGTTCGTATATCCACTATCAGATTGCACGAGAATGAAGCGCCGACAGTCCTGCTTTGTTCTCCAGTGCTCTCATTGGTAAAAAATGATGTCATTGACAAAGCCTTGTTAATAACGTGTAGTTCGTGCATTCCTGTCCAACTACGCTCGATGCCATGGAGGACGGGTACTTTTGAAAGTGCACCACGGTATGACAGGCACTTTTGGAAATCCTAGATGAAACCCTGGCATCCATTTGTGAATCGTGTAACTGGACAATATTTCACAAGCTGCGTTGACACAATCCTTTACCGCGATCTGTTAATTCTGTTCAAAATTACATTAAAGCTGGGCTCTACTTTCCTAGATCCTCCAAAACCCTCCAAAGCCTGCTGGTGGATTTTGGAGGATCAGCACGATCACAGAAGAAATTTAATGTTTGAAGATTACAGTTGTAGCTTTAGGATTCCAATTACGGGTACTGGTCCTAGTTTTTATTTTTCCTAAAGTGTGTCTGCAAAATAAGACTTCTGTAAGACTCTGCTTTTTTTGCTGAGTCTAACAAGTGTTAATATGCAAACCGCAAATTACCTGCAAGTAGCATTCCTGCCACCTCTAAATGGTTGAAGTCTCACGTTGTCATCCTTCCTCCAAGGCTGCTTTGATACCCCAGGCACCGTCAAACTTGCGAAGCTAACGCCCAAGGTCGTTGCAGAACCACCTCTGCTGCATCATCCACCTTGACAGTGGTGGACTGACTGGAGTCTTGACTCATGAAGGATCTCTCTAGTTCAGCACAGCTCAGACCTGGTGGCGTTGGAAGCTGCCCGATGCCGAGACTTTAGACAGGAGCTCTTTCACAGGACTTCCCCGTTTGGCAGCTGAGCTCTCCTCACGCAAGATCTCATAACCAACCTTGCGAACAATCACCGAACCAAAGGTGATGTCAAAGTTGTCCTGTGGTTCCAAGTCGAAGACGGGATGAGGTTTGGAGGTGGAAGAGCCAACGGATGGGGTAGGAGAGGAGGTGACGTTTCTCTCGAGAGTGGATGGAAGGGCAACTTGAGCTGCTCTTGGTTGTAAATTGGTGGGCTGATCAACAGGCTTAAAGTCTGCGGAAGAGTCGAAATGGCTACTGGCTGGTTTGGCGACATGAGCGATTCCTCTACTGAGGTCATTTTGGGTTGGTGTTTTCGTGCTGAGTACAATACTAGCTTTGCTGGTAATAAGCACTTCCTTGTCATTTGGTTTGAGTCTCTGTGGTTGCGATTTCAGATCTTTGAGGCCTGCAATGTGTACCTTCTGTGCATCAGAGGTCGGCGGCTGCGGGTTAGTTACAGCAGCTTTGGAGCTAGCAGGGCGTTGGCCTTTCAAACGACCTGCGTATGTCAAGTCTAAATATTGCACACTGGCCTCAGGGCCTTGTGGGGTTGTTGTACGTCTAATAGAGTTATCATCAAATGACACTTTCTTTGTCGCTCCACTGTTGTCTACTGAACTACTTCTCTGGAAGCTCCTGGCTTGTCCTACCTTACTGCTATCGTCTGGTTGCTTCACTGCCCGAGAGACACTATAATGGTTCTCAGGTCTAATATTGTTTTTCATAAATTGTTCTTTTGCAGAGTGTGCAGTGATCAATTCACTTTTATCTGATCCACTCGCATCGTTCTTATCTAGTACTGATGTTCCTGAAGGCACGGCCTTGGACTCCATGGCCGCTGGTTTATTTCCAGTCACAGAATCAGACGAGTTTTCGCTGCTGGCTGGGTTTTCTGAATGCTCATCATCTCCGTAGTCCAAAAGCACCTGTGGATTGAGCTTTGGTGGAAGTGAAGAGGTTTTCATATTGGACTTCACTTTGCTTGCATATGAAAATTCAGATCGTGGTACTGTGGTGGTTTCCGTCGGCACAGAGGATGTTAGATTCACGTCCGTCTTGGTAGGATTGTCTGAAAGATATTTTGGCTTGGTTTTGTTTTCTATGTCTTCACCATCCTTGTCACCTAGTTCGGACATTCCGGTGGGCTCGCTACTCGATTTTCGCAAGCCTGCAGAAGGCATGTTCCTGTTTCGGAAAAAATCTCTCTCCCTGTCCATGTACCTCGCTGATGGGTGAACAAACCTGTGATCATCCATTGCGCCGACAGTACGCTTCTTGGCGGTGCGCAGGGAACGCTTGGACTCCACTTTGATGAAATCGCGGTTGTCGTCATTGTCAGCAGAGGCGTCTGCGCTAGCTGTTGGCTCACTCAAACTGTGTGGTTTGCCAGCAGTAACTGGTCGTTCATATGTCACTTTCATTTCCACGTGTACCTTGGTATCGTTCTTGTCACTGTCAGAATCGCTTGGATCGCTTTTGACAGTAAGACCTGGACTAGGTTGCACAACTTGGCCTTCTGAAAGAAACTGATTGCATGGCTGAATATCAGCTTTAATATGTACATCAGCCTCTGGGGTAGTGTTGGCAGGTTCAAGCTCTGTCGACAGATTTTCCTGGATATCAACATCCTTTGTGCTATTTAAGTCAGTTTTACCTGCGCCCCTGTCCCCTACGGCATTGTTGTTGCTTTGTGGAGTTTGACTGGTATTGTCGGGGAAGTCAACAGCATCTTTTCTTGCTGAGGCTGCATGTTGTTGGCTGTTGACATCGTTCATGCATGTGCCTCCATCCGTAGACGACTCCCCACTAGAAGTCACACTGTCTGATGACACCATCGGTGGGTGTCTAGAGTTTTCACTGGCAGACGTGGTGGTTAGTTTTGAGGTGGTATGCCAGTCTTTTGGCTGGAGTTTGTTGCGTAGCTCTGGGGGCGACTGCGGTAAGGGAGGCGCGCCGACGGGTAACTTCACACTGTTAATGTTTGAGGTTTCAAAACCAGATCCTGTGGGGGTAACCAGACACATTTTCAATGAGAAAATTACATCTAAGTACCTTTCTCAAACTCTGCAATGTTTGCTGAAACACTCGAATACCAGCACTGATACTGTCATATTCAAGAAATGATTGCAAGTAAATTGTTTTAAGGTAAAATGAACATTCAGGTTATATAATGACGTTATAAAGCAGACTGTTCACCCTCTTTATCCTGCCAAATTTCAACCAGCATTTCACTCGATTTCATGGAATACGTGACTGTACAGCGCAGCCTTCATCAATAGACCCCTCTCATACGACGCATATTCGTAGGAAAATTACTACTTTGTATTCAACTGAAAATTACATACTGCATGTGCAAAATGTTCTAAACATGCGCATGTTGCACAAAATTTCTTTGAAATACAGCGCGGCACAGCCGATGCACGTCACGAACATGCCGATGCACGTGCCAATCTGTAGGCAGTGACGTCATTTGAGAGAGACCTATAGAAATCAGGTTTGATATCACCATGACATTATTGACATAGTATGTGTACATGTACAAAGAACGGCGGGTTACAACAAGCATTTATCAGAGACACTTTGGGGTTAGTTCCGGTTCACCTTTTAGTGACCACACTTTTCTCAAGATAAAGCTCATTCATTAGGAACCTTGCATTGCAAATTAGGATCCTGCTATATCACCATGTCATGAATTGTGAGTTCTTAAGCACAAATGACAACTGACCTGCTCCTTTCTTTTTCTTGTTTTTCTTTTTCTTCTTCTTGGCGGCATTCCACTGGCTCTCAATGCTTTTCGGCTGCTCCTCCAAGTTACTGTCAAATTCATCCTTGTCCAGTGGAGCACAAGGCTCCTCTTTCAAAGGACTGACATGTGTGGCTAATGTATTTACAGGAGAAGGCACTTCTGGAGTACTGAAAGAATTAGTATTAACACGAGTCAAGTCCTCCGGTGTGTAATCAGGCAACTGGTGATTGGCGAGTGCATCTAATTTGGGTTGAGTTGTCTGTTCCTCTCGGTGAGTATCATCGTCACTGACCACACTATTCGCACAGGTATCTAAGACCGGGACTGTGCCGTATTTTGCAGCCATGCTACCATCGGATGAATTGGGATATGCGAGTCTTGCTGTTTTGGTGGACAAAAACCGTGGCGGTGGACAAGTAGTGTTCTTTGGCTGTTCACTGTTTGTGAGGAGTTCTCCAACTGAATGGCCGATGTCCTCCAGGGACTTAAACGGTGGCGAGTCAGGAACTGGCGGCGACTTTGGTATCAGGGCGGCCCTCTCCTCCTCTGTGCAGTCTCCCGATTCACAGTGGCGATCACAAAAAGAGTTTCCACATTGGAACACTGAATTGGGAATTTTAGCAATTTGTTCAGCCTTACACAATTCAATATCGGAAACTGTTTGAGGTGGTTTGGATTTTATACAGTGTTTATCCTTATCAGTAAATTTAGGAGTTCTGCTCTTCACACTTTCAGCAGCTCCATTCATAAGGACCTGCTGTTGGTCTTGGGCAATGGTTGCGGGGTTCTTCGGCAGAGACAGCTTTTTGTGCTGTTTGACACTAGTAGTCCGTGCCTTCTGCACTTTGTTATGTGCAGTGGCAGACGCCATGGTGCTCCATCGATTTGGGTCTAGGTTTGAATTCTTGTCCCAGGCTGCCGGTGAGTGGTCGGAGGTGCAGTCAGCTCCAGGGAATGCTTTCTGGTCCAGTGATTGTTCAGAGGCTGGAGGAAGCCTGTGCTGCCTAACGTAAGAAGCACCGGGTTGGCTTTCAGCATCCACTCTTGAATGAACTCTGGCTTCCTCCTGGTGACTTACCGGATCCTGCCTCTGTGAGACGCTGTCTTGGTCATCAAGACTAGTCCGACTTGTCTGTGCATGGGCATTCAGACGCTGATTCAGCAAAGCTCCCGACTTGGACAGAAATTTCCCGCGAGGTAGGTGGTCGGGTTGTTCAGTCTCTGATGTCCTCAGGTGGAGACCGTCAGTGATGCGCCTACTGGCAAAACGGCCCAGTGATCCAACACCTGGAGATGAAACAAGGGCAGCTTCAGTCTCCTCCTGTGCAGCTTTCAGTTCCAGGAGAGTTTCTCTAGGTAGGTCGGACAATTCCCGAGCTCTGTCTTTGATACCTTCCACCTGAAATAAAAATAGAATTTGTATCTAATCAAGATCATACTTAAAGTAAAGTCGGTGTATCCCTCAAATATAATCCTGTAACAAAATAGGTTCTCCATTTACCAGCACGGCTATGAACTACAAAGTAAGTTTTGGACAGGAAGTTTGACCGAATTTATAAAAAACATCCAAAAAAAAAATTTACGCCAACTGAAAACAAAAGTGCAGAGCAATTTCCAAGCATCCTTTGCAATACATCATAACAATGAAATGTTTCAGTAATACAAGGTTGCACACTCCACAACGTACCCCTGCATCGCATACATGCATATAACACATTACATACACGTACTTGCACCTGGTAATGAGTGTTGGCGATGCCAGCAGGTTTAAAACTCTCTGGCAGTTAAGCTAGTACAGTGTGCTACTCAAGCATTCCCCAAAGGATTCTGTCACTAGTTTTCAAAGTTTCATGTATTGCTGCTGCCCTTATCAACAATGAAAGCTTGCACTTTTGGCTAATGCTTTCCCCAAAGTCCCTGTCTACAACTATAATTATTAATTTATGTAAAAATCGCAAAGTCACTTGCCATTCACAAGTTTGCTGTGTAGACAAGCGACATACTACCTGTGCATGTACATGTGAATTTAATGTGTCAAACAAATTTACACATGAAACTACACATTTACATAAATGTATTACATGTACATGTATGTATAATAACTTTGTGCACCAAAATTAAAATGTACATGTTCGTCATACATGTGCATTAAAGTCTCAGTGTCATATTTATATACATAAGTTCTAATTTAGATTGGGGAGCAAAAGTGAAACGTCAAATAATGCTTTCCACACTTATTGAACCATTGCTCAATCCTTTTTGAAGAATGGCGGACAAAATAAGGTGCTACATGTATTTGTAATGATACCGAGTGAGACACCATACCAAGATATATCTACTCTGTGGACACAATTCACTCTGAAATTTGTCCCTAAAATGAAACTGCATTTGTCAACAGTAAGCAAGTTATTTATCAGAGCCACTTTCGATTTCAGTGGACCAATGCTTACAATAGGTGTGATCGTGTACACACAGCACACAATGACTGCACACAGTCACACACCATGTATACATGTACAATACTGTATTAGTACATGTACATGTACATGTACGTGTGCACGTTGTATGTTAAATTCAGTCTGTATTTGGATCCTGTTATCTACATGTACATGTTCATGTTGGTGGTTCTAGTATGCTTTCGAACAAAGGGCAACCATCCACCAATGAAGTTGGTTGCAGATTACATGCATCTTTTTTTTTCAATACAAACTTACACAGCTATATCAAAATTTGAAAATCTAGAAGGGAGACATTTTAAGGCTTTTTCAATAACAGCTGATCTGGTTTATTACTTGATTGAGACCTCATATGATTAAGCAAATAAAACCTTTCAAAAAGTATGCTGAGGAACTTGGTTTTTTGCTTGGATTCATTGAGTTTGGAATTTATGCTGATCAAAGGGAATATGCATCATTTGATCTTACTGTAATTTTCAGAAATGGATGGATTTTGGGGGTTGGTAATACATGTATATCGGAAATCTTGTTACACTGACTTTTTTTACGTTTTTCGCAGATGCTACTGTATAAAACTAAGGAAAACAATCATTTCCTGTAGTCTTGTTCCCTGACTCTATTTTAAGATGAAACGGAGCAATTTACAGACATTGGGGAATTGTAATGTCAGGGAACCAGTCTAGCATGCTTGTACCAATTCATAGATGTGTGTAATCGATTGCCAGCAAATGAGGGTCAATTGGGGCCAGTATTTGTGACTAGCGTTGAAAATTGATACAAAATAACCACTTTTCTTGAAAATGACAGCCTACCAGGCGATGGATTTTACAGGATGCTTTAGACTGTCATTTACTAACAATCCAGCAAGGTATTTCAAAATAACTTGGTAGTTATACTTTTTAATGTTTGCAAATGTTGTATTTTCCCTTTAACTCACACTGGATTCACAACCACATTTTGAACAAGAACACAGAAAGTGACTTTGGGACTCTGTACAACATTGGGATTTTGAGAATTCAGGTTCCTAGCAAAAAAAATGTAATGAATGAATATGAATGAATTACCTCGTCTGTTACAACATGAAGGAATTCAGGCCAGGCGGGGACGAGACAATTTTTACCTGGCCTAAAATTGTGTTTATCTATTTTTTTTTTAACCAGGCATTAAACATGGGTTATAATTTTTGTGCAAAGATTAATTTTAATGTGCATGTACATATGTTTTCTGTGCATTTATAACACTATTTATAGGTGAAATATTACAATTAATGGATATTACATACATATGCAATGCATAGGCCTAAACATATGTTTGCATATAACAGGCATGCAACTGGGAAATCACAAAAAAGAGGAAATTCAAATTTTTCCCAGACTTTGTACAGTGTTTTTCTATTTTCAATGGCACACATGGGAGGTAAAAAAAAGAGGAAATCAGCTGATCCGAGGAGAAGTTGCATGCCTGATATAAGGTCAATGCCATGCAAATTAACAAGTATAATGTACATTGAGCAAGCATATTATATTCCATACATGCATGATGCATATAATCATATGCCAGAACTTGCTGGTCTACAGTTAGCCCAAGATGGCCACTGTTGAAAACCACTGATCTCTATATAAAGACTGGATAGCGAATATGCATACAACATTCACACAGTAGACTTTGCATATTGACCAATTCGCCCCCGGTCTCACGAAGATGGCCGCGTATAATACGAACGTTCTACGCGTAAATACGCGCGCTTTGTATCAACAGTTGACGTGCATTTTGGTCACGTACACATATTATGATGTTCTAAAAGGGACACATTTCCGTAGTGATTATTATTTCAAAACGCCGAAAAAGTGATATTTGCAGCATTTTAGTAACCACGACGTTAGAAAAAATATAGTTAACCTTGGTCAGTGGTGGTGGTCAAAATATAAGTCAAGTGAACCGTGACGTTACAAAAGAAATCATGCTGTCTATAAAAACGGCAAATTGTCCTTTGTAGATCACCAGCCGGTCTCACCAATATGGCGTCAAATTCAATCATTGTGCGGCTCTTTATTAGCTATCCAGTCTTTATATAGAGATCAGTGTTGAAAACAGTCACTTGATTGATTTTGACTGAAACTAGTGAAGGACAAGTTGGGACAGAATGTACACGTATGTTTATACCAAAAATTCAGATTTTTAAAGCTGTAGGCCTAAATTGAAGTAGGGCCTAAGCATATAGGCTACATGTTGCAAATGAAAATACACTTTCATTTCATACTCATCCTGTTCAACCATGGAGACTATTCCTCCATGGTTCAACCATCTAAATTCATGCCAGCTCGCCAAGCTCACTGCTACTCAATTTGTACTGTGTACATGTAGGCCTACGTCACGTGCTAGTTATTTTGTGGTATGTAGATGACGAGGCCCTATGAATGCATTGTATGTAATTCCAACATGTTGTCTTCTCAAGTTTCAAACATGTCCACCCATGGGCGTCACCAGGATTTTTTTCTAGAGGGGGGCAAAACATATTTTTCCAAAAAAAATCCTGTATTTCTCAACATATTCTCGATTTTTCAGTTTTAGAGGGGGGCAGGGACATTTGTTTCCCCCCCCCCCCCAACTCATTAAATTTACACCACTATGACTTCGCGCCTCTCTTTCTTTTCTTTTTTTCTCTTTTCTTTTTCTTCTGGGGCTGGGGGGGGGGGGCAAGCGCCCCCCTTCCCCCTTCCCCCCCCTCCCCCCCCTCTCGCGACGTCCATGTGTCCACCGTTAGCTTTAAATTTCCACTAGGCTCTTGACATGGGGAGATTTGCCAGAGAATCTCCCCATGTTGCATGTGTTTGTCATGAGCCTAGAGTAAGCAGGACATTTCGGCGATCGTGTATCTACGGGCCCGGTTCTAGTAATAGTAGTAGGCCTAGTAGGGAACAAAATCCACTTATAAATTATTTGACCTACCAAACTAGCATGACTAGTTGGCAACATTAAAAACATGCAGGTAGGGCTTAAAGGGCAGGTTTTTTAATTTTGAGGGAAATTTGGGGGTAAAAAGACAATGTCAATGACAAAAAGCAACACAAAAATAAAGATGGCGATCGCTGCGCGATGTGCCGTGAGCATGCAAGTCGAGCTACACGGCAATTAAACCGGCCCGTACACCGTGTAGGAAAATCATAATTTCTACCCAAGAAACTGTTCAAAAATTACAAAAAAGGTGTCATTACATGGCGCGAAGTCTGCTTTAGGTTGACAATGTCATTTTTTAGTTGTAAACAATTCTCGATTCAAATTTGATCGAAACAAAACAGGGGCCTTAGGCCTGCACGATCTCTAGCTGGAGTTATCCAGCCCTAAATTTTATCATTTGGTTGTCATTTAGGGCTGGAGGACATTTTTCACGCAAACCAGCAGAGTTGGCAGATCCAAAAAAAAATTTGAATGTTACACACTAATTTCAACTGGAACCCACCCAAACCTTGCCTGGAATAACCATTACACAGGTCCTTGAAGTAAAAAAACGATCCACGATGAAGATTCAGCCTACAATTGCAGTGAAAAAACGAGGCATAAACTGACAACCGTGCGGTCATGGCGAGGACCGCAATTGGATTTGTGCACAGCACGTTTACCAGTTCGTTCTTGCCGGCTGCGCTGGCTGATGGCGCATGACGTCACGCGGAAGCGGAATACCCAAGGACTGACTGTTTCATGCACGATAACCGGCTAACTTTGGTTGCCGTCCAGTACCCAACCTTTGATGCGAGTGGTAAACCTCAACAGTCGTCGGTATTCCGCTTCCGCCTGAGTGAAGTCATGCGCCATCAACCAGCGCAGCCGGCAAGAACGAACTGTACTGGTAAACGCGCTGTGCACAAATCCAATTGCGGTCCTCGCCACCACCGCGCGGTTGTCGGTTTATGCCTCCTTTTTCACTGCAATTGTAGGCTGAATCTTCATCGTGGATCGTTTTTTACTTCAAGGACCTGTGTAATGGTTATTCCAGGCAAGGTTTGGGTGAGTTCCAGTTGAAATTAGTGTGTAACAGGGACGAAATTGCACCTTTTTTTTGGACCTGCCAACTCTGCTGGTTCGCGTGACAAATGTCCTCCAGCCCTAAATGACAACCCAATGATAAAATTTAGGGCTGGGCCTGCGTAACTCCAGCTACACGATCTCCCAATTTTCAACCCCCACCATTTTCAATGATCCATGACCATGCCATCATGACCATCCATGCGATGATCACCCATGCGATTACACCATCCATGCATATGTCCACTGTTTGCAAGGAAGTTACCAAATTAAAATGCGCTAAATATGCATTGGCAATTCAATTGTTTATTTGACTTATTTTGAACATAGAAAAATGAATATTTGAGGCGGATACACCATCTATTGATTGGTATTACATTGTATTAAAATGGACGCAAAACTAAAGCCCACGATAATTGATACTGCTGCTGCCGTTCGACTGCTGCCCTTTTGGACAGCCAAAAACCTCTCTCCAAAACTCCCATTTTCTCACCTCAAAACCCGAGAGTGATTTCGGAACAATGTGATCATATACTTCTAGAAACCTTTCTGCGTCTTCTTCTTGTAAAGCAAGGGCCAAAAGTATCGCCAAAAGCTCAAAATTTGGATCCAATTTCAGCCCATCGCCGTCTCGTTCAAGTCTACTCGCTGCCATTTTAGGTGAAACATTGCGATGTGTTGTTATGGCCGACTGCGCATGCTCAGACCAATATCGAAAGACGTTCCGAGTGCATTGAATGAATATGCGGCACAGGTTCTGCACAGCCCGCAGTGAAAAAAACAACACGAACTACCACGAAAATAAATTGATTTCTACCCTTAAACTTGACCCAAACCTAAATTAAACCACAATATCACAAAGGAACACTCACCTGCTATAAGAAAACGTTATTTTGATGTGAATATCTGGAAATAACGGGTGATGGGCGTGCCGCTGGTATTTTTGGGTGATAGTGTCCGTAGCGAATGAGGGTGGTGTGTGGAAGTCATGTGAAAGCCTGAACTCTCCCGCAATATGGCGAGCGTGTACAAAATAATGGACATTTTTTTGCGACAGGCAAAGCGCCTGGCCTGCATGCAGAATACGTTACGTGCGGATTGAGGGCGCTTCGGGATGACGGTCAAAGGTTGCTTTGCATGCTTTTTACTTCCAAATCTTGCAGGGCAAAATAGTGATGCTTCACATTTTCCGTGCTGTAACTTTTTTTCCTGAAATGGAGTAACCGCATGGTTTTAAGAGCCCGTAATGTCTTTTGTAATTGTGTCCAATGGTTTTTGTTTTAAAAGCTGTTTTCTCACAAGCTCTCAATATACTAAATAGGTTGAAAATAAAGTAAGCCCTGGGGACGAACTTCCGAAGTTGGTTTTCTATAGTCACGGCCACCGTCAGGAGAAAGATGGCACCGGTTCCACACTAATTATTGTCCTTGACAATGTGTTTTGAAAGAGATTAGTCTTATCCGCATCCAGTGGCCCGAGGTTAGAGGATTAGTTTAGCGGAGTATGAGCTAGATCTGCGAGTCGCTGGGTTGGATGCAGCCGCTCTGGCGAAACGAAAGTTATATTTGGTTGGGGCCAAATTAGGGTGTGGCTCTCTGTTGCTCTCTGACCAAACAGGTGATGGGGAGTTGGTGATGTTTTGAAAGGGTATGACTGTATACTATGATGGTTTCGAATCGTGTTTTAGCCTTGATCTCAACACCACTCCCCCCCCCCAATTTTGTTGCACGTAATTAAGATCCAAAGTTAATTCGAAATGCAAGTGCCATCTTAGATGAACTTCCATGCTATAGTAAGAAGGGTTTGTTATATCTAGATTAAATTTATTTTAGCTGTTCGATTGTGCACCCGTGCATCGGGGAGGGGAAGATCATCTTTGCGTGTGTGTCGATCAAACCGCGTGGAATAACTTTGGTTCTAATTTGTTGGCGGGCAATTAGTCCGAGCATAATACATTGTTCAACGGAGCCCGCACGCTCCGCAACAACGTCTGACCACGGTCTGATATGATTTTGTGTGCATGCAAATTTTATGCGACCCTGCGCGTCAGCCAACCAAGTCGACTTTGAGGAATTATTACGTCATTTCGAGCAGAAATTCGGCCTAAGCTGTGGATTGGCCAATTTGCTGCCACCGCGTTTGACTGTTTGTAATACAACAATAAACAGGTTACCGAAGACCCGTTAGAAGGCGCACCCGTCAAAAGCTGTAGGTCAAGACGCAGTGTTGTTTTGACGCATTGTTGTTTCAGTTAAATGGGGTGGGGATCAGGGGCAATAGGGAAACAGGCCGGTGTCCCTCACCCCCCATGCTCCTCCCTCTCCTTCCCTGCACCAAGGGCGGATCCAGAAGTTCTGGAACACAATTTCTTTGGGGCGGGGGCGAAAAAATTGGTTCCCCAAAAAGTGGGTCCAAAAAATTACGGCGAGGGGTAAACTTTTTGGAATCTAGATGCTCTGTGGTGCGATCTGAGGCAATTTCTGACCACTTTAACCAATTCTTTTTGAGGAAAAGATGGTGGTGTACGCATTGCCTGCCTTTATTGCGACGTCACTTTAAATTGTTTTTTTTTTTTCTTGTAATTTTTTTTGGGAGGGGGATGGCCCCCGTTGACCCCCCCCCCCCCCATGGATGTCCCCTTCTCCTGTCTAGATGACATTTCTGACCTATATGCCGTGATCATTGGCATGGTTACTTCTTAAAGGGGCACGATCACTGACTGATTATTTCTTAAAGGGCCGTAGACCATGGACCGTACGCGCTCAGAAAAAAAATTGCAACGACTTTTGGACCACATTGTAAAGCAGATGAAACATTTTGAGATAACTCTCACTGTCAATAGAAACAAATTAAAAGTGGCATGTGTTAAAACAACCTTTATTATGCTATTATATTATAATATGTTTACAACAAGAATGCAGAGCCCTTTAAGATAATCGCGATCGTCCCAACTGTCCGCGGGGGGAAAAGAAAGTAACGACGCACATCCGCGTTTTCACTCAGCAGGCCATGACCTCTATCCATGCTGTATGCGCTGTGCATGGCGCGATCCTTGCGATGTATCATCACTGTTAATGTTCCACGTTAGGCCGTGATTTCCAAGTTAGTTTGGTGTTAAAAGTCGGTCAAGGGATCTCCTGCTAGCTGAGGTTGCCCGCACATTCAAGTCTGATTGAGGAGCGGCGTCTACAAAAACACGGTGAGTGAAAGTTTTGTCCTCATAAAATCAAGGTCCAGTGATTATTGTTTATAAACTCTTCGTCTGCACGCACTGCCTGTTGGTTATAACACAGTCATGGGTGACAAATCTTCGGCTGGGACCCCTCCATGCATGGGACAATTGCTCAACAGTTTTAGGCGGGAACTGACACTAGATGTTCGGAATTTCACTGTGTTTCTTGGGTTTTGGTATTCTGATTGCCGAGGGACAAACTTGCCGGGCTGAAAGTTTTCGAGGTTGGCCCGAAAGTGAGTGCAAACTTGCCGGGAACAAAACCCAGACACCAATAGGAGGAAATACACGTACACATGCAGAGGAAATGGCGCTATCGCGGCCGCCGGGTGCCATGTTTAAAACAAAAGGTCAACCGAAGAATGTGTGTACACCACAAACACGAAGCATGCCGCAGTCAGCCACGTGTGACATCCTAATTGGCCGGGCGGTGACATGAATAATTATGATCCATCGTATTGATATTGGAATTGAGCTGGTATAGTTTTCGTGGCATTATTATCAGTGCAATATTTCATTCACGATTTTCAGATTCTTGTATCAAACTCATTTCGTTTTCAAGCTTGGAAAAAAATTACAGCCGCGATCAGAATATGTGATAATATTTTTTTCAAAAACGGAATCAATTCTTAAAAAATAATTCGTAAAAGCTAATATTTATAACGGTCACTCTATTCTGCGATATGTTAACTGATGCCATCGGACAGTTTTTTCTCTCGTTAGGTTCTTGCAAGTGCAACCTGTAGTTTCTATCTATCTAATTTCTTTTTTTTTTTCAGAACAAAAATTCGGCAAGATTGTCTCATCCAATCATACAACCGGCAATTATCTTTTGTGCAATTTGACCAGATCAGTGTCGACAAAACTACAACATAATCAACCTATGAGGAAAACAAAAACAGATCTGAAACGACACAGGCCCTGGACGCGGGGAACTCTACCCAAGAATTAACAAGTCTTTTCGAAGTACGTCGGGAAACTGGCAAAGATGATATTAGCAATTTGCCCCAAATAAGAACATTTGGGAAGAGGACATGGTCATGGGACCGCACTGCTTGTACGTGTGCCGTGGAGGCAAAAGCAAGGCCCGGGGAGTGTGGGCCGTACATCCCATCGAATCAGGGGTGCGATTCGGACCTATAGAAGGGAAGATCATCCCTCTCGACAGGTGCACCGAGAAGACCAATCCATGGCCGTTTACAAATACTTGGGAGGTAAACATTATTTTGCATGACTTATTAGTTGTTCTTCATTCCTTTCCTGGTATTGGGATACGGTATTGTGTTGTTTAATTAAAGGCATAATAGATCAAACTGCCAAATTATGAAATACCATTGTTTAGTAAATAATAGAATCAAACATTCCGTGAAATCGTTGTGCTGAAGTTTGGTTTACTACCATGTAAAAAAAAGGAGATATTATCATCATTTCTTCGCGACGGTTAGGACCTTGTGCTGTCAAAAGAAAACCTATGCTTTGCGTCGTGAAGATGCATTTTCGAGGTTTCCTCATCTCAAAAAGTGTAATATCCACTTAGCTGAAAGTTCAACAGGTTAGGTTTTTAACTTTTGATTTTGATTGGAGTTACTATTGGAAACGAAGAACTTGAACATCAAAATAATGATCCTGCCTTTAAGGACTTGTGTATTTGGAAGTATTATAATTTCCACACGTAAGATCTCTGGCAAATTTGCCCACTTTTTGATTTTTTTTTTTTTTACTTTCAAGATATACAATCCGTGCTATTTCCCTGTTTCATTTTTCAGTCATTTTTCTAGCAATACAAATGCTAGTCACTTTCAATGAGACCCATGTTTATTTTTCAAATTCGAATTATCTGCAACCCGAAAAAAATTCAGTTCTCGCAGGGTACAGACTGGTTCCCGCCGGGTAGACTGGTTCCCGTCATCAATTCGCCATTATTATGTTCTTAAGGCTGCTCGAGTTATTAATGACCTTTCCCCCAATAACACAGATACATTGCGGCGGCAAGTGTTGCCACCTGCACAGCTTTTGCGACGGCTCCAGGACCGACTGGCTACGTCATGTGACCTCTACCTATGCGTCGTGGTCAGAAGTCAACATGGCAGCCTACCAATGCAGGGGGAACATCTTTTACGTCACCACCAAGGTCATAGGTCAAGACGAGGAGTTGGTTCTGGGGTTGAATCGTACAGAGTTTGAACCATCATGGATAGAGAAAGAGAAATTAAACGGTACACATTTTTTTTACGTTACGACGATGTAAATAAAAACAGATAAGAAAGGTTTTGATTTTCACACTAGACGGACATAAGTGGTTTGCCCTTTTAAAACTTTGGACGTTATGCTTTATGCATAATATTTATATTTATAAGGCAGTATCGTATAATTTATACAGAGTTTCCATGCTCGTCTTTTTTGCACGGAGAAACATGCAGATTGTTACCGATTATTTGTCCTCGACAAAGTGTACGAGTGTTGTGTTTGTTCTTCCTTTTCAGATCTTAATATCAGCAAAACATGCATCGTATGCAAACGCCAGCACGTGGAAACACCTTTAGTAGCCCGACGCAGTGATTGGCGGAGCCAAGTAGAAAACCCAGATGTTCAATTCGACGACCGTTTGCCTATTCTGAAACTCTCGTCTTCTGAAGTGCTCAAGTGGCAATTGAAGTGTGTCAATCGCAAGGAAGATCCTGCCGCAAACAGCCGTAGAGGATTCCACCGTCGGGTTTTCTTCTGCCGCCTGTGTGGCTGGAGGTTCAGGACGTTCAGGCGCTACGCATCACACAAACTCAGCCACCAGTTGCGGTATCTCAAGTTCAGACTTCCGCCCCGTGATGAGACAGGCACTAAGTCGCTGGTTAAGCACCGTGGAGAGGACTTTCCTTCACGCAATGGGCATATCAAGAAAGAATTTGCACCTAAGATAAAGAAAGAGGAAACAGAAGAGGTTTCCACAAAGAATCCTTGTGAAGAAATAGTCAATGGACATAAAGATGCAGAGTTTTCGACACTATCTGAAGGAGAGCAGGTGATAGTCTTTACCAATAATCACATCAGCGAAAAGGACGCCGAAAAGAGAGCGAGTGGAAAGTTAAAAAAGCTGCCCGAGAAGACCCGCGGCCGCGGTCGGCCCCGCCGGCGACGTCAGAAAAAACCGGCGGCTAAATTTCAAATGTCACATCGTCAATGGAAATTGCGCTCACAGGAAGCTAAAGGGACAAAACAGAAGAGGGCGTCCAAAACTAGCGATCGTTTAGCGATGGTAAACGGCAGTAGAAAGTCTGACAGATTTACGTGCGAAAGGTGCGAGAAGACTTTCACCAGTAGCGCTAATCTGGAGAAACACGTGCGCGTTCACACGGGAGAAAAGCCCTACGCTTGTAGTCACTGCGACAAACGCTTCGCGGAAGCAAGTAATCTCAAAACACATCTCCGCGTTCACACGGGCCACAACCCCTACAAATGCGAGCCCTGCAACAAGCAGTTCAAATACTTGAAGGGGTTTAAACTTCACATGAGCCACCACGCAAGGGTGCCCGTTACGTACAAGTGCAACTTCTGCGACCGCGAGTTCAACCAGAAGGGGCCTTGCAAAACGCACGAGAAAAGCCACCAGCGCGACAGGCCGTTCAAGTGCAAGGTCTGCCAGATGAAATTCAAAAGAGAGGGCGGGCTGCAAATGCACGTGGACAAAATGCACACGTCCTCAACGCCGAGTAAAAAGCGCGGGAAAGTGAGAGGCGGTAAACAGCAGATCGAGGGTGTCAAAGATGGCCACCGTCACTACTGTCAAGAATGCGGGAAGGGGTTCAGGTTCAACTACTCGCTCAAGCAGCACATGCGCATCCACACTGGGGAGAAACCCTTCAAATGTAGCGAGTGCGACGCGGCGTTCTCTCAGAGCTCCAACCTGACCAGCCACAGGCGCATACACACGGGCGAGGCGCCCTACAAATGCCGCCACTGCAAGAAGAAGTTCACGTGCGCGCAGAATCTCCGCAGTCACCTGCGAGTGCACACGGGGGAGCGGCCGTACCAATGCCTGCAGTGCGGGGCGAGGTTTGCCTACAGCAGCTACCTCAAGACACACTCGCTCGTTCATTCCGACAGAAAGCCCCTGAAATGCAAGATGTGCGGTAAAGAATACCGACACCCAACGAGTTTTAAAATCCACTGTCGGACGCATTTGGACAAGCAGAATTCAAGCGATTCCGGTAGTCAATGAAAAAAGACACAACCTACACATGGCCTTCACAAAATGTGTCAGGACACGACCCGATTTTCCCAATCAAATACCTACCGTAATTGTGGATCTGCATGCTCGCGTAGTTGCCATTGTCTGGAACGATTACTCATCCAATCCATTGTCGATGTAGCCCGTTACCACCAAGTCTGCAAACTTGACCTTCGGTCAACAAACTGTCGGGTGACGTGTGTGGCATTGTGAAAATTCTTCTTACCACGTTCGTCTCTAGTATCAGTGACAAAAGGGCGGGAAAAAGCTCGAGACACTGCGCAAAGGCTACATTATGAAGAGCGTAGAGCGACCTCTAGCGACTGACGGTGACTAATAAATGCCGCAGCTGCATCTTCATTGGTTGAATTTTCACTCGTGTAAAATGTATTTAATTTGTTCGCTGAAATGCATTTCTCGTAAAATTTACTGCGTGCTAAAACTCTTCAAAAATTGCATTACGTGCTGTTAAATACACTGCTTGCAAAATACAATATACAGGCTAATTTTATCAACTAAAATGAAATAAAAAACCTTCTTTATAAATAATTGGGAGTTTCATGAACTGGCCTACAAATTTAATATAACCATATTAAAGGCACTCCGCTTTTTGGATGAGTAATTACATGTAAGATTTTTATTGTCTCTTTTCAAACTGGCTTGCATCTAGAATAACTTCTATTATTTCTTGTTCCTTTCTCATATGATAACTACATGGACGTCTGGAGGGGAAAAAACATACCAGCATCTTAACCATTATAGTACACATGCTAATGATGAATACGGAAGGGGTACCAGCACCTTTATGTGTGGAAGAACCTATCTAAATGTGACTGGTAGTCACAACACCTTGAACATTTAGGCCTACAGAGCGAAAAAAAATTTAAAATTCAGAGTTCAGACATTCTATGTTTACATGTGTGCTTTCCTATGGCATCATAATTATTTGCCCTTATACCCCACCTGGCTCCTATGAGAAAGTACAAATGTTAACCAAACAAAAACCAAAAAAGTTAACCTACATGTATATCCCTTGTTTTCAATTAATTGTGCCCTTAAAAAGTGTAGGGATATTGCTGTATTTCCTTTTCAAGGACCCTGTTTTATAACTAAACCAAATACCACATGTATATGGGAGACAGTTTGCATGGAACTGCATTATAAACTTTATTCACGAGTCTGCCATTTTAAATTGAAAGCAAGGTAAATTCCTAATTTTTGGAGCTTGCAAGTACATTTCAAATGAAAGCACCGAATACAATTTCATTACAACTTACTACCAGTCTGCTCAGATGAATAATTTAAAATTAGTGATTAAACATACCCTAATGTTTTAAGCCACATTTAAAGAAAAAACTGAAAGTGAGGCTTGGCACGCCCTTCGATCATAAAATAGTCAGGCACTATTCCATTCTACAGTATTCAATTGTAAAATAGATTCAGGGAACATGATCCAAAATGGCGTCCTCATGAATAAGGTCTATTAAATTGTTAATCCAGTTCCATTCATATATAGCAGATTGATCTCCATCAATGAAATAAGCCCAAATTAAAGGGAATATACAACATTTGCAAACATCGAAAAATAAAACTACCAAGTTTTTACGAAATACCTTAATAGGATGTTGGTAAATGACAGTCTAAAGCATCCTGTAAAATTATGGCACCAGGTGTGAAGTCATTTTCAAGAAAAGGGTATTTTTGTAAAAATTTCCAGCGGTGGTCGGCCGACCACCGTTGGAAAAACCTAACTATTTTTCAACTACTGTTCCAAATTTACCATTTATTCAGTCCAAATTTTGTTTGCTATTGGTTACATGTTCATGAACGGGTGTAGGCCAGCTAGGCTGGTACCCTTACCTTACAATTTTCCGGCATCTGTAAATTGATCCATTTTATATTTAGTGGAGTCAGGGAACCAGACTACTTGAACAGTTTTGTTTTTCCTGGTTTTTCCAGCATTTTCGAACACATAACTTCAAACATGTCAGTGTAACAATGTTTGATCTATTATACTTACCCCACCAAATAGTTCATTACTAAAAATAACAGCAAAAGCCAATGATGTATATATTCCCTTTAAACATGATTGTTATGACATCTGTTCATACTCAAGTAAAACACACAAATAAATAAATTTAAAAAAAGAAGGAAAACCCCTTAAATTATCAAGAAGACGACTTCTATTATTACAGTTGATATGATTCTAAGTAAATGTAGATAAACGATACATTTCCATTATTTCAGGACAAAAACACAGCAAAATACACAGCAGGCTTAATAATAGATGGAAAATCTGGCAAATAAAATGGCAAAACTGTAAAGATAGTTTCATGAACTTTTCAATTTTTGTTGATGCTGTAAGTCTAGAAATTCCTTGATTGTGCAGAAGATATATTTTATATAGAATAGTTGTTTTTAGATAGAATAGTTTTGATAATGTAAATATTATTTTTCCTGATTAAAAAAATTTTTTTTTATATCAACCGTTACCGGAAGAAAAACATTTCCTTTTGTATACAGGGTGAGTCAAAAAAAGAGGAAACCCAAATGGCAGGACCAATTTTTTTAATGAAGTTTTGCCTGTAGCACTATCAAAATCTAGGATATGAAGGCCCAATTAATACGCTTTCTTTCAGTACAAGAATCATTTGAATCACTCATGTACTTTTCAAGTTACGGAATTGTAAACACAACCACCATTTTAAAGTTCTGCCCACAGATCACAAAAAAAAGGTAAGCGTTCTTGGAGCAAAACGAAAACATTTCACATAGGGATGTGTGTGAATTGTTTTTGTAATTTTCCCGGACCCCACGCTGCATGGGCTTCGTGCTCGTGGGTTCAGCTATTTTCAGCTTTTATTTTTTAGAGCTCCACTCACAACCCTGTACCACTCACAACCCTGTTTAAAACGGTGGTTGTGTTAAAATTCCGTAACTTGAAAAGTACATGAGTGATGTGAATGATTCTTGTACTAAAAGAAAGCTTATGAATTGGGCTTTCACATCCTAGATTTTGGAAGTGCTACATGCAGAACTTTATTAAGAAAATGGTCTTGCCATTTGGGTTTCGTTTTTTTCTGACTTGCCCTGTAGAGTAACCTATGCAACTATAACTTAAATCAATCTACATAATTGTGAAATATTATTTGCAGCTCTACTTAACGCTTTTCTTTGATTATCACAATAAAATGGGGGAGGGGAGGTGGGGGATCAGCAAGCACATTTGTATTTATACATTTGTTTACACGTTTTTTAGGTCCCTTCAGCAGTTTCTAAGTTTACTTTCAACTCACATTAAAATACTTTATATTTTTATTGCCTTTTTGCCATGAAATGGGATGGCACCTGCTCCTGATAAAGCACAACGTCTCATTTGAAATCAACTGCACCTACATGTAACTAGAGCAGAAGCTGCTCCACAATCATTGTACTACTGAGTTCATGCTTGTGTCCAAACACTCGTTCTCTTCTCATAATTTGAAACATACGTCTTTGTATGATACACACATCATGACGCATGTACGTGTACACACCTGTTGAACCAACTTAGATTGCACTAGATTTTACAGATAGCCCTCACCCTGTTCGGTACATAGTTTTATCAGATATTGTTATACAATTAAACGACTTTGGTTGAGCTTAATCTCAGATAATGTCTTTGACGGGATTTTTTTTATGGTAAATTAAAAAAAAAAGTGTGTTTAAGATGGGCATTCGTGGCAATATATCAGTAAACAGATTCAGCTTCAATATTTGGTTTTGCCCTTCACCAACGAAATGTTTACAAACACTTTATACTCAGTGTTGTTCAAGTGCTAGTGAGGAAAAAAATCACATTACTAGTTTGGTGTCGTAGTACCTGCTGCTATATTAGATTTGAACCCCCACCCTCGGCAGTCGAGTGGTAAAACATCTGCACTAGTAAGCAGGTTATGGGTTCGAGTCCCACCCAAGTTGTTTGTAAATTGTTTTTCTCACTAGAACTCAAGAACAACACTAAGTATACAGCGTTTGTAAAAACTAAAAAGCCGGTGAAGACGAAAACCCAATATTGAACGTACTTCAACCTGACACAAATCCCATCCTATGAATAGTTTCAGCTCCTTTATTATTATTTTTTGTTTTAAATGAAACACAGCAGCAGAGAAATGAAAATATGTCAAAACAAAGAGTTATATTATTAGAAAAAAAAACCCAAGAGCTATTAAAGAAAATATGAAGACAACTGCGACTGAAAAGATGAAAAAGTAATTTCTCCGAAGTATACCACATAAGAACGTTTGGAAATGGGAAACAGGACACCTTGATGTTATCATGAACATTAAAACTTTGGGCAGTTTCATATTTTGTGGGTTTCTTGTCTATTTCAAGAGATTTGATTTTCTTTTAATAATGCAGACACAGAAACCCAACACTCCAAGCCTAGCAGACTTATCTGAAAGTGTACAATGCACTCGTGATTAAGATTATTTTCTGTGGGGAAAATGTTTGAAGCTTTTTAATTATTTTCCAATATCTTTAAAACAATACTACTTGAAAAGGCAACGATACAGAAGTTGAGGTTGATGGGTGGACGAGGGGATTGAAAGGAATTACCTAAGAAATGTCACCTTCACATGTGTATACAATCACGAAGATGGCAGCCAGGTTTTATAGCATTGATCTTTTTTCGGCCAGAGTTGTCATGAGCCAATCACAAGTCCATCACAAGCCCATCACAAGTCAATCACAAGTCAAATCACAAGTCAATCACAAGTCAAATCACTAGTCAAATCACAAGTCAAATCACTAGTCAATCACAAGTCCATCACAAGCCCATCACAAGTCAATCACAAGTCAATCACAAGTCAATCACAAGCCCAATCACAAGTCAATCACAAGACAATCACAAGTCTATTCGCAAACAAGGTCACAAGTAACAAGGGATGAACAATAACAAAAGTATGTCTTAGTCACTGCTCATTGGAATAGCTGCTGGCTTGATTTGAGGCTGCATGACTCTATGGATGACATGTGAAGTTGTGATGACTTGTGATGACTTATGCTTACTTGTGACGACTTATGATGACTTATGATGACTTGTGATAACTTGTGACGACTTGTGACGACTTGTGATGACTTGTGGTGACTTGTGGTGACTTATGCTTACTTGTGATGACTTGTGATGACTTATGACGACTTGCGACGACTTGCAATGGCTTGCGATGGCTTGCGATGACTTGCGATGACTTGTGATGACTTGTGATGACTTGCGATGACTTGTGATGACTTGTGATGACTTGTGATGGCTTGTGATGACTTGATTACAATTCTGCCTTTTTTCGCCCTTCTTCGCTGTCTGCGGAGGAAGTGACCGGCTAGTGAAGATTCCCTCTCTCGGCCTGGTCCTGCTCAATGGCCTCAAACAAGGACTTGAAATTTCCTGCGCCAAAACCCTGCAAATCCAAACCACGGTGATTTTATTATCATGGCAGAAGTACACGTCAGGAAGCTAATGTCAAGACATTTTCTAAGCACAGGAGACGTTGATTACCAGAAACAGGTTATCAGTTTGGCAGGGTGATAGGTGAGTGTACACAGGTAGACAGGGGTGATATTGTCAATTTTAAAGAAAAGTCTGAAAATTGGATGAAAGATCTGAAAGTTGCATTTCTTTCGACACTGATAATGTCTTTCAGATTTAAAAAGTCTGATTTCAGACTAAAATCTCACACCTGCTGGAAGATCCAGAATTAAAGTTTTTGTCTGTTTTTTAACACTTGAGGCCGTATTTTAACCCCTCTTTTTTTCATTTCTTCTATCAACATTTCATAAAAAAACCCATCAAACCAAAACAATAAAAGGCATCTTTTATATATTGGAAGGGATTCCACGATTCTTACTCCCTCCCCCCCACTAGATGGGAAAGTGCATGTATGTGTATGGGGGGGGGGGGGCCTTGTGCCTGCCCCACCCTATGCCAATGTTCTTACTTCGTGGTTGTGACGTTGGATAACCTCCAGGAAGACAGTGGGGCGATCCTGGATGGGCTTGGTGAATATCTGCAGCAGGTAACCGTTCTCATCGAAATCAATCAGGATGTTCAACTTCTCAATCTGAAAAAATCATAAAACCAACAGGAGATTTCAATCATCAAAGGAAACTGGCGCTTTGCAATTTATGAAAAGAAAATTCACTAGGGGAGGACTTGAACCCCGACCTGCTTACTACTGCAGATGTTTACACACAACCAAATGTAAGCGGTATAGTGCCAAGCGAGGCACTACACTTAAAGGGAAAATACAACATTGGCAAGCATCGAAAAATAAAACTACCAAGTTTTTACAAAATACCTTACTAGGATGTTGGTAAATGACAGTCTAAAGCATCCTGCAAAATAATGGCACCTGGTGTGAAGTCATTTTCAAGAAAATTGTATTTTTGTATACATTTCCAACGGTGGTCGGCTGATCACTGTTGGAAAAACCTAACTATTTTTCAACTACTGCTCCAAGTTTAGCATTTTTTTTTCAGTCCAAATTTTGTTGTTTCAGGGAACCAGACTTCTTGAATATTTTTGTTTTTCTTGGTTTTTCCAGCATTTTCAAACACAAAATTTCGCACATGTCAGAGTAACAATATTTGATCTATTATACTAACCTCTCAAATAGTTCATTTCTGATAATTACAGCAAAAGCCAACGATGTACATTTAACGATTCCCTTTAATTTTTGACTATAACAGCGACTAATGGAGTTTACCAAGTCTCATCATGACGCGATCGCTGTTTTACTAAACACATACTGATAGGCTTTATTCAGTCAGTAGTGCACATCTATCCCCCAGGCATGCAACTGGGAAGTCACAAAAAAAAGAGGAAATTCAAATCTTTCCAAGAGTTTGTGTAGTGTTTTTCTATTTTTAATGACACACATTGGAAGTGAAAAACAGAGGAAATCAGCTGATCCGAGGAAAAGTTGCATGCCTGATCCCCTTTGGTACCTGTGAGTGACCACAGAAGGGTCCTGCTTCCCATGCCACACAACTTCTGGCCATAGGACCCTTCTGTGGGTGGTCAGTCCCTGAGGGTGCATAGGCATGCACTAGTGACCCCATTGCCAGTCAATATGTGTACATTATGACATCAGCGGGTGTGACATTACGGGTGGTCAGTCCCTGAGGGTGCATAGGCGTGCACTAGTGACCCCATTGCCAGTCAATATGTGTACATTATGACATCAACGGGTGTGACATTACCATATCCAGGTTCTCGGTAATGTTGATCTTGGCAGTCTTGAGCCTCTCCCGTAGATTCTTGTAATACGTGGAGGGGATGGTCAAGAAGTTCTGGCCCCTGGCCTTGAGGTTGCCCACCGCCTCGATGATGTTGTCCGTGTTCATCGCAATGTGCTGGACCCCTGCCGTGCCGTAGTAGTCCACGTACTCCTGCAAGAGAAATTTTGTTATATAGGGCTCGTTCAATGACGGCCATCTCTGTAGGAGAACTGCAAACTGCGTATTTTACGCAATCAAGCACGCATTGCGCAGTGTTGTAAATGTTCCAAACACGCGCGCTTGTTGCTCGAAATGTGTTGGAAATACGACCCAGCCGATACGCGTTATGTAAGTTGACGCTCAAAATGCTGATGCACGTGGATGGTCTGTAGGAAATGACGTCATCTGAACGAGACCTATTCACATATTTACAACACCAACACCTTACTAACAGGGGTCAATTTCATAGAGCTGCTTAAGCACAAAATTTGCTTAAGCACAAAAACGTCTTGCTTAATAAAATCATGTTACCGGTCAAAACTCCATGCGATTGTTATGCTAAGTAAACAACAGCTAAATACCAGTCACAAGCAATGTACATCACATGGAGTTTTGGCCGGTAACCTAATTTTACTAAGCAATGTTTCTTCGTGCTTAAGCAAATTTTGTGCTTAAGCAGCTCTTTGAAATTGGGCCCTGCAGGTCCCGCTCCTCATATTAAAAAAAAAAACATGATGAATTTCTCTCGATTTCCATATTTGAGCAGTTCATTATATAGTCTATGGAATGTCCCCTTGCACAGCAAAGGTCTATGATATGTGAGCAGATTCGGCGTTATATGCAATTAGTGCCTTGACCTCAAAATTCTGACCAATCAGCTAGCGGGCAACCCAGACAGAGGCAAACTATCTCGCAGACGATCGGCAAGGTTGAACCCGTGCTGACGGTTCCGCACACTGTCTGCGCCGTCTGCATTAACGTCGATATGGAAACTAAGCTTTACTGTTCATCCTGTGTTACTTAACTCTTTCAGTGCCCGCAAAATTTGAAAAGCTTAACCCTAAAGTGCCCAACTTCAAGCGTTTTTGTTAATTGTTCAAAATTCTGTAAAAAAATTAATTTGTTGTAGTTGCTCTCTGGTATACCCTTGGTATATTGGAAAGTCAATAGTAGTCACATACATAGTGATTCACCGTGAAACACTGTCCTGCACACAGGGGAATTCCGCACTTTTTGCAGAAAATGCGAGTTTTAGTGCTGTGCCCTCTCGCAAGAACTCAAATAAAAAAATTAATACAGGTCGTACATGCATGAAAATGGTACCATTAGAAAGAGCGAGAGCACCCCCTTTTGATAACATGTTTACTATACCTCGTACATGTACGAGGTTTGGCAATTTTCATCACGAACATTACCTCATACATGTACGAGGTTGGCGCTTACGTACTAACATATATACCTTGTACATGTACAAGTTTGGCACTGAAAGATTTAAGACTGGACGTGTGAATGGACTTGTGATTTACTCGTGATCATACTTGTGATGTGCTTCTGATCCATCACAAGTGCCTAGACTACAACACTGTCTTGAATCCCTTAGCACTACCTGAATCTGGCTCTTCCGTTTGCCGTTTGCCGGTTCGTTGATGGGCATCTTGATTGTCTCCTCATAATTGGTGACGACAATGGAACGCAGTGCGCTGTACTCCGTGTGAATCTGTAATGAAACCAACAGAACACTGCTCAAACTAATCCAGAAAAGAAAGTCTTTTTTTAAGGTAAAATTTGTGACTGTCTTGAAGGGACCTGTTTAGAATACAAATAATGAATGTTTATGAGTGCAATGGTAAGAATAATTTCATGAGGTGACACATTTCATCTGTCAACAAATGAAATTATTCTTACCATTGCACGAATGTGAAACACCCATTATTTGTTTTATACAACACCTGAATAAATCCTCATCGTCTGATATAGTGTGCCGCGTTTTCTCTTCTCAGTCCTGAGTAAGATCTCGACAAGAACTTGTTCAGTTGTGAATCAGTATAATGCTTCAACAGTTGTTCCTGTATGTTTTGCATTTTTGTCTAATCGTTTGGCAGCATATTTTATTTGCTTCTTTGTGCTAGCAGCGTCAGCATCATCTACAACTTCTGATATTTCGTCTCCTGTTAGGAGAACAAACGGTGTTTAAGTCTCGCGTAACGTCCAAATTTTGTGAAATAAAGTTTTGTCACAGCGCCACCACTGAAACCGTGCAATAAATGGAAGTTCTATTCATCATGCAAGAGAACTTCTATTGTTGGGATGAATAATTCAATGACATGTGATCAACAATCAACCAATCAGATGACGGGGATTTATTCAGGTGTTGTATAAAAACTATTACATGTATTCAATATTGGGTTTTGCCCTTCACTGACTTATTTTATAAAAACTGTATACTCAGTTTTGTCCTAAGCGATTGTGAGAAAAGTTTACAATGACTCGAACCCCAACCTCCTGCTTACTACTGCAGACGTCTTACCACTTGACCAGTGTGACCGAGCTTACCGGGGTCAGCTGACTGTTTTGAATCTGATGTAGCAGCAGGTACTGCAACCAAACTAATCATTACAGAAAATATTACGTAGCTTGAATCTCACCTGTTTATCGTCCACCGACCAGAAGCGATGGAACATCAGGTTTTTTTCATACCTGCAGAGAAACAATGATGACATTAAATCAAAATAGGTTTTGCCCTTCACCGACGTTTAAACACTGTATACTCAGTGTGTTACCTCCCGAGTGAAAGTTGGAAAAAAATCACTCGGGTGGGACTCGAACCCACGACCTCCTGCTTTCTAGTGCAGATGTCTTACCACTCGACCACCGAGCTAACGATGATGACATTGTTTGGTGAGTAACGTTGATCAAAATAAACGTGAATATGCCACGAATGAACAAATTGTCACAGGTTATTACTATTATTATTGTTATTATTATTTTTTTTGGGGGGGGTGTGCTAATCGTCCTTACTTGCAGCAGCAGATGCTGAATTGCAAAGGACGTAGGTACAACGTGATCGAGTCAGAGGCACGTAATAATCATGATCCAATGGTTTGGAATGACTTACCATTCGGCAACCGTCTCCATTTCCTCGTCAGGTTGGTTCCCAACAACGTGGTCCACGAAGTTCAGTCTCCCAGGAGGCCTGTCAATATAGAAAGCAGGGGTCCAACTTAGAAAGGTTGATATGATGGAACTCACTGCTTAACCAGTTCACGTCGGATGACGTGTATACATGTGCGGTATTCGGAACGGATGGCGGATAAACACGCAACGAGCGAGGCCGGAAATATCTGTCTGGAACCCGCTTGCAGCGGGCGAGGCCGGAAATATCAGGGTGCGCTACCCGCAGATGACGGCCTGACCCCGTCTGGTATCGAGGTTCGTGAAAACTGATCTGCGCCTGGGTCCAGTCAATGTCAAAATAATCCCAACGTAAAGTGGTAAACAAAACACCTCACTAATAAGTAACAGGCACTACTGCCCAGGAACTGCTACGTGTAGAGATATGCTAAGCCCATAATGTATTTGCTTGGCAAAAACAGCTGGTACTCAGCTGATCTTTTGCAGGGTAGAAAAATTTAAGCATTTCAGCTGATCTGACCCATGACGTATGGTTTTCTGGATTTATCGAGGAGAAAGTGCAGTGTAGTGCAATGCAATACAAGTGCGAACGGGTCGAACTGTAGCAAGGTTTCCTATGTGTCACTTACTTGAGCACTCAGAACAAATATGACAATGTATTTAGACGAAAGAAAATACCGAATATTCGATCATCAACCCAATATTCAAATAGCTTTTTGCCAGTTTGAATATTCAAAACAAAATAAAAACCACGCGCGTACACACATGTCAGATGTCATATTTTTGTCGTGGGTAAGTTTTTAGTAAATGACGGTTCATTGCTCCCGTCCTTTTAGCAGGTTAAGGCCTTTGACAGTTATAACAGACTTAGACCTACTGCAAAACACTCCAGCGGCCCATAATATCGACATAGAACACAAATTTTAACTGGCGCGCTTTGCTTACAACTTTTGACCAGCACAGCACTCTGCTGCAGCTGGCAAATGTAAATGAGTTTCAAATATTCTAATATTCAGTCAAATGCAGTTTCGAATAATCAAATTCTAATTTATTCGGAAACGGAAAGCCGTAATTTACTTTACTACGGCATATAACAGGCGGGTCTATGGCAAGTGGCTGCAGCGGCTTCCATAGGCACATGTGTTACTTCTGGTCGTAGCCAATTAATTGGGACACGGCCATACTTACAGGAGTTTCGTGAGTGGATCCTGAAACATTGGTGCTTTGTATCCCGGCAGGAATAGACCCTTGAAGCCGCTTCTCTCCACAAATGTGTGAGTTGTGTCCCCATACTGCAATGAGAGCAGAAGCCGTCAATCAATTTTATTGCTTTTCCACGCCATCAAATAAAACAATAATTTTACTGCTAATCTTCTGCACTGTGCAACCCTTGAAGTTTTGCAAGATCGCTTTTACCCATTGAGGTTAGTGCCCACACTTCAAATTCCTTTGAGGTAATCTTCTGTGGAGTATGGATAAGACTTCAAATCCCTGCACATTGCTTTTGTGTGGTTAAGGGTGCAGACCAGTAAATTGGTCCGAAATTGCCTACGCCGGCCAAATCACGATTTGCATGCCCTCAAATTCTTCGGTATTTTAGCATATTGTGGGCCATGAATTTGAGGGTTTGTACAAAATATGGGTGGAAGCCGTGCAGAGGACTGTGAGCTCGTATTTCCGTGAAATGTGGATGATGATTAGGCCGTAAAATGGCTCTATTTTGCATTGGAGAGTAGGCGTTCTTTTTCAAAATGGCAATGGGCTTCAGGACTGCTTTTAGGGGTGATCCTCTTTGGATGGAATTTTCTCCCAAAGTCATTGGTTAACCCCCCCCCCCTCTCCAGAAAATTGAACAGAAAATGAAAGATGATGAAATGAGCTTTAATTTGATGCAAGTCTTGAACACCTCAGAGAGTAGTGAGTATTTTAGTGAGATCAGGGCAAGCAGGCAGATTCAGTCACGCTTCACTGCTCTCCACAGTGCTGTTTTTTTTGTGCAGTGACTCTCTGTGTGACCCAGTTAATACTTTAACGCTTCATATCCCTTCACCTGAAACTGACCTGCAGGGTTTTAAAGGTTTTTTACATATTGCTCTGAATACTGACTTCCTATTAGGAGGGTTAATGAATCGGTCTATTTCAAGCCCTAGCCAAGACATTCGGATGCGGTGAACAATTTTTTTGAACCTACTGTTTGGATCTGGGCAAACGTGACGGAGCCGCCTTCGTCATCAACCTCCTCCCACGGCTCCTTGACAACGGTTGCGCCTCGCTCGCGAGCTTTCTGTTGTAGTTGGGGGATAAAGATACAATTTCATTGTCACTTGCTCTTGCAATAAATATGGCAACAATCCAAATTTATGAAACATGAAATGTCAACATTTACATGTGTAAAAACATCCAGGGTGAGTAAAAAAAAAAACCCAAATGTCGGGACCATTGTAGTGCAGTTCTGCATGTAGCACCTACAAAATTTGGGATATAGGCCTAAAAGCCTCATTCATAAGCTTTCTTTTTAGTTAAAGAATCATTCAAATCACTCATGTAATTTTCAAGTTACGGAATTTTAAACACAACCACCGTATGTTCTGTCCACGGATCACAAAAAGGTAAGTGTGCTTTCAGCAAAACGAACACAAATCACACAGGGATGTGTGTGAATTGAGTGAATTGGGCTCCGTGCACAAGTACCCCTGCAACGGCCAGAAAAGGAGAGTTGGGGGAGACCTAGACTGGTTCCTGGTTCATCCACTGTGAATTTCGAATGATCCAAAGTAATTGACGCCTGACGCTCACGCGCAGATGCTGTGGCTATATGATACCTTTGGAACTTTCAGTAAGTCGTGCGAATTCGCGCGCGAACCAGTACAGTACAGTACGCGCACACGGTGTGTTCCGTCCAGGGGCTCTCAAAAATGGTAAAAAAGCGCCCTCTTTTGTTGGCGCACGGAGCCCATTGCATAGGATTATCCCACAACGCCAATAGACGGGCTAAATCCGGCCCATTGTGTAGACCAGATGCATGACAAGACTTCCAGTGAATAGCCATGCTGAATCAATTGAATAGAATTGTGTGTGCGCTCTGGGACCAGATTTAGTAGGCTTGACTAGTCTTGTTTTTTTTCTTTTAGAATTCTATCACAGTAATTAGCTGATTTAAAGGGAAGATACAACATTTGCAAACATCAAAAAACGAAATGAACAAATTATCACGTACTACCTTACTGGATTGTTAGGGAATGACAGTCTAAAGCATCCTGTAAATTCATGGCTCCTGGTGTGCTGACATTTTCAAGAAAAATTGTACTTTTCCAACGGTGGATGGCCGACCAGCGTTAGAGAAAACTGGCTTTTTTCAAAAACTGTCTTAATTTTTCATATTTAGTTATTCTGCATTTATTTGCAATTGATTACGCACCTGTGAAGCAGTACAAGCCTGCTAGACTGATTCTCTGACCTTAACATTTCCCAAAGTCTATAAATTGCTTTGTTATATCTGAAGTGGGGTCAGGGAACCAGACTACAAGAACATGATTGGTTTTCTTGGTTTTTCCAGCATCTGCAAGCCCAAAACGTCAAACAAGTCAGTTTAACAATATTTGCTATAACATACTAATCCTTCAAATCCGTTTATTTCTGAAAATTGAAGCAAAAGCAAATGTTGTACATTCCCTTTAAGAGCGTTTTGAGTGGCATATTTAAACAGTCAGGAGTCGTTTCAGTTTTCACAAACTGTATTAAAAAATAAATTTAAATTTACCTTAAAAATGGACATGATGTCTTCCACTGCAAATGCAATGTCTTTAACACCATCACCGTGGAAAGTCTGGTGCCTTCCCATCTCTGTCAATAGATTAAGGGCATTACTGCATTACATAAGGTTGGGAACAAGGCACAATTTCAGGAAAAGAGAACTGAAGGTTTGCAAACTAAACTTGCCTACACCGGCCAAAGCCCAATTTGTACACTGTCGAATTCTCTCTTTAATAGTGAATTTTGTACATTAAAGTGTGCAACTTTCTACTCCTCTTAAATGTACGGAAACTATTTGATATCCTTTTTTTGTTAATTTTAATGAAAAGTGCACTTCTCTAAACATTGAAAGGTTTTCCATGCTTTTCTGGACAACTGAGGGCGCTGTTGCTGTGATGTCATTTCAGGAAGACACTGTTCAGTTAAATAGGGGTTTTCTGTTCGAATTGTGAACCCCAAAATGTGCTCATCGAAAAAATTTGTGAGAATAGTTCGCTCATTTGGTTACTGCCATGTACTGACAAAACAACGAATCGCAAAAGAAAAGAAAATTTACGACAGCAAAATGTCCACAATTCCGGCAACTTCTGGTGCTGAAATAGCTGTAACATTGAGGTTTCTGCCTGAAATGCCATCACACTGTTGCTCATGAATAAAGAAATTGGCATTAACATGAAAACCAAAAAGGCACAAACACCTTTGAAATGCAAAACGAAAATTGGAAATAAGGTTTAATGGGACACAAAGGTGCATTTTCAAGGATTGCATTAAACAAAATTGCATTGCACGGGCCCTTTAAAAAAATCTTTGTTTAGAACTTTCCTCCTAAACAAGATAAAAAAGGCATTTTAAAATTGTTTATATCACATTGATAGGTACAAACAGATTTCAAGGGGATAGTATTTTTTTTATTGGCAAACAACTTCATATTGGGCCAAACTAGGTAAAACAAGTAAGGTGTGTTTACAAACACAAATGCCCCGCAACCGTGACTGTTTCCATGACATAACACCACTCTTTTAACATCAACTTACATGTACCTTGGTCACATGGAACATTCATTGACAGCATTAGTGTCTTCTGTAGGTTTTAAATGAATTAATCCCTAATCCCTATGTTCTCAGAATAAATACAAGATTTCTATTGTTTTAGCCACTGTGACCTTGACCCTTGACCTTTCGACCCCTAATGTAATAGGCCTATTTGGATTACCAAGAACGATCCACAAACCAAATTTGAAGTTCACTTGTAAAGTATTTCTAAAGTTATTGCGCTGACAAAATTTCTTTTGTTTTAGCCACTGTGACCTTGACCCTTGACCTTTTGGCCCCAAATGCAATAGGCTTCTTAGGATTGCCAAGGACAATCCACAAACCAAAATTGAAGTTCATATGTAAAGTATTTCTCAAGTTATCGCGCTGACAAAATTTCTTTTGTTTTTGCCACTGTGACCTTGACCCTTGACCTTTTGGCCCCAAATGCAAAAGGCTTCTTAGGATTGCCAAGCACAATCCACAAACCAAATTTGAAGTTCATATGTAAAGTATTTCTCAAGTTATCGCGCTGACAAAATTTCTTTTGTTTTAGTCACTGTGACCTTGACCCTTGACCTTTGGGCCCCAAATGCAAAAGGCTTCTTAGGATTGCCAAGGACAATCCACAAACCAAATTTGAAGTTCATATGAAAAGTATTTCTCAAGTTATTGCGCTGACAAAATTTCTATTGTTTCAGCCACTGTGACCTTGACCCTTGACCTTTCGGCCCCAAATGCAAAAGGCTTCTTAGGATTACCAAGGACAATCCACAAACCAAATTTGAAGTTCATATGTAAAGTATTTCTCAAGTTATCGCGCTGACAAAATTTGTCCGGACACACACACACACACACCCACCCACCCACCCACCCACCCACACACCCACATACCCACCCACCCACCCACGGAAGGACAAGGCGGAAACAGTATGCCCCTTCGGCTTCGCCGCGGGGCATAAAAATGCATGCAAAGATTTTTATGAGTTAAATGTATTCACACCAATTTCAATAGATCAAATTAGGTTTTGCCCTTCACCGACGTATAAACACTGTATACTCAGTGTGTTACCTCCCGAGTGAAAATTGGAAAAATCACTCGGGTGGGACTCGGACCAACGACCTCCTGCTTTCTAGTGCAGACGTCTTACCACTCGACCACCGAGCTAACAGGATCAGTTGGCTGGTTCGAATCTGATGTACATTGCAGCGGGTACCGCATTTAACTATTCATAAGATGGAATTTTGCGTCGGGGTGATGTAAATCAAATTAGATTTTGCCCTGAGTAATACAGTGTTTATACGTCGGTGAAGGACAAAACCTAATTTGATTTACATCACCCCAATGCAAATTCTATCTTATGAACAATTTCAATAGGCTGAATTGTACAAAACTTGAAAATTTGAGTCACAGAGCCCACACTTAAATAGGTTCACAGTAATGGTATACTGAGGGGTTCACCTGGGTGTTATACCTTAGGGCAGAATATATATACAGCTGTATCTCACCTTCGGTTATTTTGCCAGTTGGGTTCAACGGCGATTGGAAGACAAAAATAATCTGTTGAGATTAACAGAAATGGTTTTAAAGACATTTAATGAAGTCACATCAGACATACAATGAAAACTTCTATTGCATTATTTTGGCATCAACTTTCTTCTTGTTTCTTCAAGTATTTCCAATAGTTTATGCCTCTGTAATATCTGAAGGTATCAGACTTTTTTAGCTGGAAGGTTTGATAGATAGCACTGTCACCGAATGCAATTCTTCTTTCCATTGCACTCACAAACATTCATTATTTGTTTTATATAACACCTGAATAAATCGTTGTCATCTGATTGGTTGACTTTTAATAGCCAATTTATTCAGCTTAAAAACTGTTTCAAAGTTCGACAAGTTCAGCATATTTTATTAATGCAAACTGTTCAACAGGTTGAGAACCATCATATTCAATTTACCTCGATTTAAAACAGCGCCACTACCAGCAGCAGTGACACCGTGCAATGGAAGTTCTATTCACCGTGCAACAGAACTTCCATTGCACTGTGCGCTGCACGCCACACGCGCGCCATGCGTTGCTACGAATAATTCAATGGCATGTGATCAACGATCCACCAATCAGATGACGGGGATTTATTCAGGTTTTGTATAAATTTTTTTAGCACTTGGGCAGTGAAAGAATGGAAGCTTTTGAGAGGGCAAAAAGTTGGAGGAATTGTGTTTAAAGGTAGGGTTTTTCGTTTGAAGCAACAAAGGTGCTAAAAATCTAAAGACAGGTACTAACTAACCTGATTAATTTTTATTCTAGGATCTTGGTTTCAATTCAAAAGTTGCCTAGCGCGTGCACCAATTCACCGTATTTGCCAAATTACAAACCTTGCAACTACAAACGGAAAATTTCCAAAAATGTGTCACTTGACGCATCTTTGGAAATGGCCTGTTATTGTTGTCTTCAAAATGACAGCATGCCAGAAAGAATAATTTCACAGGGAGTTTAGTGCCATCACTATCTTTAAACCAAGTAAGCAATTCAGCAATAATTTGGTCAGTTACTGTTTGGATAGCTGCAAATGACCTGCTCCCCCTTTAACATCTAAAAAGAGGTTTTACTTGAGTCCCTTTAGTGGTGCATGTCGGAAAATGCAGGTACCAGCGCCACTACTAACAAACATGGCACGAACGTAATACACAGCATGAATAAACTACAAATGTTAAGGGTTTTTTAAAGACAAAAGAGATCAGCACTCTAAGACATTAGTATTTTCCGTGAATAAATCCATCTCTGAAAATGTTAAATTTTGGATTTTTACAGGCACTGAAAATCAGCAGACGAACACATGGCCCTAAAATGAGCACACTCAAATGAAGGGACAAGGTAGCCATGATGCGACTACTGTCACTATATTTAAAAAAGAAAAACACTATTAGAAGGAAAAAAATATAAGCCTTACACATATGTTATGGTATAGACAAATGTAGGCAACCTCAACCATGGCAGATATCTGTCAGCCATTGTACTACACAATTGGGCCCTAAACTACCATTTCTAGTTCATTCATACATATGTGGATTTTGTGGTCCAAAGTTCTGTCTGGCTCGTCAGACATTTAATCTTTTTATTAATTGCATGACATTTTGTCACTATGCTTGACTTTTAAAAATCCTTTGAGTTTTACACTTAATTCGTCGAAAGATCACATCTGCCGTTGTAGGTCATCCTTCAAAAATTTGCATAACAAGCCCCTCCCCCATGACATACTCTTTCAGCCATGCATATATCTTGCAAGGATGTGTAACCATTTTGGATCAATTGCTATACACGTACAGTTTTATTTACAAATTTACTGGTACTGGTTATACTTCAGGCCAAAAAAACCCAACTAGTTCTGCTTCCAGTTCCCCTGCATGTCTACCCTATTTTGACAGCCCCTACCCTAATTTCTTTTGGCAAAAATGAGGGGGGAAAAAATCTGAAAATCATCAATTACTACCTTTTACCCTTGACTACACACAAACACCTCCATATGATCGTGCACAACAAAAAATTGCCCAATTTTTTTTTAAATTCTCTACCTACCTACCCTATTTTCGAATGCCAAGTAAGCGGAAGCAGAACTATATTTATTTTTTTTGCCTAAGGGTTCAAAATGTGTACTGTGTATTTGTCCGTAACAAGTAGTATACACTTTAATGCACACAGCTGTTGCTAATTCGTCATGTTTTTTATTTGTGATTCCAAAGCATGCCATCAATCTACGTGTAAGTGCGGAAAAACGGAAGTCAACGTTTAATCATTACCTAATTCCCAAAATTGAAATTTACAGGCAATTTTTTTTTATCAATTACAAAGTTCACTACTGATAAAAAAAAATGGTATGATGGTGATCATGTTGTGTGAGAGAGTCAAAAAGTTAAAAAACTCCATTGAGACTAAATTACAGCGTTGAAAGTTTTTTGGGCAAAAATGTAACATTCAAAAGCAGATAAGAAAGGCCAGACAGGAGAAGTGTTGAGTTACACGTAAATTCATAGTTTCTGTAATTTTAATCCCTCTTGTTTTACTGAGTTGGTTTCATTACTTTTTATTTGACAAGCACGGTGGTTTTGTCATAGTATTTTTTTTCGTTATCAGGCCATTCAAGCTGTGTGTTTTGTTACCGTTTGTTTCTTACTTCAATTTAGTTAGGCCTTAGGCCAAAAAAAAAAGTCTCCGGTTTCTGGTATGCGCGCGCGTCGCCGTAGCCATGCGCGTCGGCACAATGAAAAAGGGTTTTTTTCAATGGAAGATGATGTCTCAAAACCGCCAAACTCACTGGTTTGACTGGAATCCTGCTGCTGCACAATTTTAACGTGTTTTTAGATGGGGTTATGATCGAGAATAAGCTTTATGTGGCCTCTCTGGACTCCCATATATTTGCACTAAGTTTAGTCGGGCACCATTTGCAGTCACCAGTCGACATTTGAAGCAAAAAAGGTCAGGTTAAAAAAAAAAAAAAAAAGCCGCGTCGCCGCACCACTTTTTGGACAAGCTCCATACCAGAAACCGGAGACTTTTTTTTTTGGCCTTATCATATCTATTTTCCCACAATTATCAATATATGGAATATGGAAACAGTTAATTACAGTGGAGGTCATCTTTTAACTAAGCCAGAGATTATTTGTATAAATAGGCAAACAAAAACAAAACAAATTAAAGTAAATTTCAAATTTACAACTACTTAAAAAATCAGTTGAACACAAAGATGGTATACGAAAATGGACCTTCAATTTACAGCCTGTATCACAAGCGTGCTAACACATTTTTTTCTTAGCTGAACAAAAATTAATTTATTCATTAAATAAAGTGAATTTTAATATCAGGTAATTTGGAATTCACCTGGCAGTGTTCCTACTTCAGACTTACATGTATAGTATTCAGCGATTTACCCTAACCTTCTAAACTCCGTCAAAATCCATCCCCCATTTCGGTGGATTTTGGGGGACTTGGTTCTGCAGGCCTTATTTGACTAAATATTGATGGAGTATGATGGACTTGGACCTGGAGGCCTAAAGCAAAGCATGCATTGGAAGCAGTGTGATTGATGGATTTGGGGGGACTTGGTCCAGTAATAATAATAATAATAATTTGGGAGGCTAATTATCCTTACTCGCAGCTGGTATGCTGAATTGCTAAGGACGCGGCTACAAATTGGTCAGGCCGCTGGCACGTAAAGGCGCCTATGGCTGCCGGCCACATCGACCCATATAAGACCACGGAGCACAGCCTGAGATCCAAAAGTGTTTGATTTTTCTGGAGGGAGGAAAACCGGAGGGCCCGGAGAAAAACCCTCGTGGCACAGGAGAGAACTAACGTACAACTCTACTCACATGTGATCCGCGGCCAGGATTCGAACCGTGGTCACCTTGGTGAGAGGCAAGCGCTTTACACACAAGCCACCCATGCCACCCAGTACTTAGTAAAAGCCAGTAGGGAGTTCAGACGAAATTGATAGTTGACTCGAGTCTTATTCAGTGACTTAAGTAATTAGCACATGCACTCTCTAAAACTAAAACACTTGTATGTAGGTACAAAGTTATTGAGTTACAAAGTTTTGAGTTTTTGGGTTAGGTCAAGTCTGAACATTCCTGCACCTACCTTGTCCTGCTTGACTGCATGTGATACCACTTCTCTACTCCCCGTTTCCAAGCCTTTGTAGGCATAGGGTTCGAATCCCATACGAGCGCAATAGTACGAGGCTGCCTGCAAAATTATAACAATGGTTAAATGTAAAGGCTGCTTACAAGATTTTAAAATAAATGCACCCCCCCCCCCAAAAAAAAAACCAAGCAAAGTTGAGTTTATTTCCCATTAGAAAATAAGAAGAAATCCACAGTGAAGAAAGTCAACTATTTGACCCGTAATTCCTAGATAATGTACAGTGTTTGTTAAGTATTGCTACTTTTTATTTGTAACCTCAGTGAAGGGCAATCATTTTACTTATCAATATGAGTTTCAAAATAAGTTTAGACTGAGAAAGGTCAGAAATTCCGAATGTGATCATTAACTATCATAACTTCCCCACTGACCAAATTTTCCAAAAACCACTAAAGCAGCTTCAGAATTAGTCGAAAATTTTGGGACTTACTGGGACCGAGTGCTGAAAATCATGCAAAACGAAATCAGGCCAGCTTTACTCACCAAATTAGCCAGCAAAATTCTCCAAAGTTTTCATTGGGCAAAGAAAGGGTCTTCCATATTTCACCAAAAAGTTGGAGACTCAATTTAATTGCACATGAGATGGAAGTCAAGTGATTTCAAAATGAGGCTAAAGACTAGACTGGTGCATGTCCAACCATGGTCCAACTATTTGAAAAGACTGACCTCTTCATTTGTTGTCATTAGTCTGGTGTCTGACTATGGAGAAATGTGTAGAAATAGAGACTAGTACCAGACATGCCAGTTGTTTCTTTTTGGCACAGTTGATTGATGAAGTACTGAATGGTTGGTGGACTGGTTGTTTCAGGTGCCAGTCTATTTTCTTGTATTGCATGTTTTCAATACCTTACGTTTTGGGACTCTGATCATAAACAGTATTGAGAGTCCCAAATTTTCGGACTAGTGTATGAGAGTAGTATCGCATCAATCAACTGTGTCAAAAGAAACATCTGGTAACCTGTTTGTATTCTACCTAGTCCCAATAGTCATACAGGGCGTTGTGTCATGGAGAAGTCATGCCACCAGACTACTGAATGGTCAATCATTTCAAAAACTTGGACATGTACCAGTCTAGTCTTAGGCTTTGAATTGAAATCACTTCATTCTCAGCTACATACACATTAGTCATTAGGTGCAAAATGTTGAAGAAAAGTTCGCCTTTAAAAATTGAATTGAGACCTCAATCTTGGCTGGTGGGATACTGAGGACCTTGTCTTTGCCTCATGAAAATTTTGGAGAATTTTGTCTGCTAAAGAGCAAGTAAAACTAAGTTGGCCTAATTTTGTTGTGCATATGTTTTTGGCAGTGTATATTTTGCCGGAGACGGCAAACCTTTAGTAAACGTTAGTTTGCCGGATATGCACTGAACATGCGCAGTTACTGTTTTTTTGTACTTAAACATTTTCCGGTGACAAGTTTTAGTCTGGCTCCATGCCAAAATTATCGTTGTTACCTCGTATTCACAAGATGGGATTCAGACCATTTTATAATTTCGGACTTTATTTCCCTTTAAAAAAAAATCCTCCAGAGCCACAAATCTGAAAAAGAAAATGTAACACTCTGCAAAAAATGTTTGAGACATGTTAAAATAATAAAAGAAGAATATTCTTATTTATTTGGGGATGAGAAAAAAAAACTTAAAAATGTGGTGCGGTCGGACTCGAACGCGAGTCATCCCGTTTACTAGAGCCTTTGCTTAACCATTACACCAAACGTGCTACACAACTTTTGATGGGAATTTAATACCTCTTATAATTCAGCCCGATTTTAAAGAGTACAGCGCCCTCTGTTGATATGGATTGCCGCCGGCAAACCTTTAGTAATCGTTAGTTTGCCGTCATTACCTCCGGCAAAATATCCACTACCTATGTTTTTCTGCACTCAAGGTCCCAGTCTGCTTCAGAATATTACAAATAAAATACATTTCATTTTTCCCCAAAGAAATTTAAGCAAAATCACTTTCTGTAAAATAAGGGTTTTTTAATCCTTACCAACAAGAACTACTTACTTAACTAAAAAAGCCCTATCAGTATCATTCAACATTTCAATGAGACTGCAGCAAGCCTACAAACACACCTCCAAAATTGACCAATCACAGCGCAGTATGCCGGTCCAGCCATCATGGCTGCACGGACACATCACGCGGCGCTGGTGATAGCATTTTTTTTCACCGACAGAAACCCCGCAAATCCCCCATATTTTATGACATACCTGCTTGGCATTTCCAACCCAGAATGTCAGATGATCAAACGCGATGAAACGTCCTTTCTCGGGCTGAAAACAAAATGACGAAGTTAAGAAATCATAGACCTTCCCTTTACAATCGTGCCAATGTCTGAATGTTGTTGACATGATTTTAATGGTCTGCGTAAGAATTTCACAATTTTTTTACAAACCTTTTGGCCCTTGTCCGTGTATGTAGTCTGAAATAAAAGAGACAAAACATATCTTCAGATTAATGTGAATATTTCAAGTATATTTAAAAATCAAGTGAAGTTGAAAAATGTAACATTTTGTTTACCATTTTCAATTTCTGGTCGGCGTTACTGATGCAGTGCGTAGCCGGACGTGGTGTGTACGTGCGAGATAAAATTCATGAGGCGGCTCACGCGCGTGCCTTATTACGTCATTGAATAATTACATATATTGAAACTATTGAGGGCGCTATTCAACATCATCGGTGATCAGAAAATTCTGAAAAAAAATCCCAAGGCTATTTGCTTTGGCTTAATTCTGGCAGCCCTTGAGGCGTTTCTGGATCTGTGATGTTGGCAGAGTAGACATATACGACAGAGACTTGGTATAACTATGGCGGAATTAAGGTGAGTAGCCTATTAAATAACACAGAAAAGCTAACCTGCTTTGGGGTCATGTTTCGTCACCCTGGGCCTGGTCACCAGGTCACGAGCATTAGGCCATAGCCTAGGCTACTCCTAGAAGGCTCCGCGTGAGCGGAGCCTCATAGATCAAGAAGCCCATATAATTGCCTGCAGCACAAAACACTAATAAAGTACAAAAACGTCCATCAAAATGCAGCCATTTCACACAGAACCGCTGCACAGTTTGCCCCTATACTCCGTACTTTATCTCTTGACATACTCACGTATCTTGTGCGGAACTAACATAGGTGGATTCTGTCGGTTTTTAGGCCAAAATGATGAAAAATATGCCCTTTCCGCACTGAGCCAACCTGACACTTGAAACGTGCACGCATATGATCGAGCGATGATTTTCGGTTCGCTCGGAGCGCGCCGCGGGGGGTACGGTACAAGCGAAATGATAGTATGTGCATGCGTACAAGTGCATGTACCGTACCCCCCGCGGCGCGCTCCGAGCGAACCGAAAATCATCGCTCGATATGCGTGCACGTTTCAAGTGTCAGGTTGGCTCAGTGCGGAAAGGGCATATTTTTCATCATTTTGGCCTAAAAACCGACAGAATCCACCTATGTTAGTTCCGCACAAGATACGTGAGTATGTCAAGAGATAAAGTACGGAGTATAGGGGCAAACTGTGCAGCGTTTCTGTGTGAAATGGCTGCATTTTGATGGACGTTTTTGTACTTTATTAGTGTTTTGTGCTGCAGGCGATTTTGCGGGCTTCTTGATCTATGAGGCTCCGCTCACGCGGAGCCTCATAGTTCTAGGAGTAAGCCTAGGCCAATTTTTTATTTAAAAAAAGGCACTTCCAGTTCCAGTGGGGGTAACATGATGACACTTTTTGCTAAGTATTAAGGGAAGATGCAACATTTGCAAACATCAAAAAACGGAATGATCAAATTATCACGAAATACCTTGCTGGATTGTTAGGGAATGACAGCCTAAAGCATCCTGTAAAATCGTGGCTCCTGGTGTGCTGAGTGATATTTTCAAGAAAAATGGTCAGATGGTATTTTTCCAACGCTGGTCGGTTATTCTGCATTTTCTTTGCAATTGATTACACACCTGCGAAGAGGCACAAGCCTTCCAGACTGATTCTCTGACCTTACATTACATTACAACTTAATTACAAGTTACAAATACAATTCCCCAAAGCCTACAAATTGCTCCGTTTCATCTTAAGTGGGGTCAGGGAACTAGACTACAAGAACATGATTGGTTTTCTTGGTTTTTCCAGCATCTACAAGCCCATAACGTGAAACAAGTCAGTTTAACAATATTTGCTAATAATAATATCCTCCAAATCCATTTATTTCTGAAAATTGCAGCAAAAGCAAATGTTGTACATTCCCTTTAAAGACAATAAAGTGTTGTAATTTTTTTATAAAAATGGCACTTCCAGTTCCAGTGGGGATAACATGATGATACTTTTTGTTAAGTGTAAAGAAACCAGAAAAAAGCATAATGTGTGCTCTTATAAGGTCTGAATACAAACGCTTGAACATACAGCTTTGCACGACGATAGTGCATTCACCTCAGAATGTTTTCACTTCACTAGCCGGAAGTGATGTGCAAGTTGCGTCCTCCTATTAACTATTTGTGGGCGCAACTAGAGACACTTTAAAAAAAAAAAAGTAGTTCTGATGAGCCTATGCTTTTGCGTTTTATGTGTTTTTCTGACCACAAAATGCTGCATCTTCTGCTTCTGCTTCTGCTTTTGCTCGTATACTGTACACAACGCCCTGTTGGACTATCTCGGTACAGTGGTCAAATGTGTCATGCGAGCTTAGATTCTGAAGTGGGCGCGGCCAACAGTAGTAGTATAACTGCCATATTACACAAGTGCTCACCATGATCATAAATCACGTACATCATGCAACTGTGCCCTTGCACATTTGATGCGCCCATGAACTGCGTTCAAATTTTTGTATAAAAAATTCAGGCTTTTGTCAGGTCCAGGTTTTTAAGATGTTAGATGGGCACGACAATAATTTATTAAAACACGCCTTGTTTTCATGCTTGGCAACCTCGCAGTATTGTGGTGTGCACCTATAACGTAGCCACATTGGATCCACCCAAAGAACTCTTGAATGACCTCATCTGGCTGCACACTAGCGAGGCTCCGGACCTCTATGCTGTCGGCCTTCAAGAGGTCAGCTCCAAACCTCACGAGGTCATCCAGAGCACCCTCAGCGATGACCCCTGGACCGAGGCCATCTCGACATGCGTGTGTGAGAAGGGATACGTTATGGTGGGTATAATTTCATTGGCCCTTCTGCTTTTTTGGGGGTTGAGTCCACCACAAGTCCGGTCATTGGGCCAATGAAATCATTCCAAAGACCTTCTAAACTCCCTGGGGAGTATACAGCTTAAATGCTGCCCTATAAGCACAACTTGGTAATTCAAATCAAATAATATTAATAACAATGGGTTTTTATATAGTGCTTTTAACTAAGATCATAGTGCTTAACATTATTATTACCCCTGATCATTGGGCCACTTTAACAATAACATTCCAAATACCATCTCAGCTCCCTGGGGAGTATACAGCTTGATGTAGCTAATTCAATCACAATAACCATCTCTGCCCTCACAGGTACCCATTTACTCCTGGGTGGAGAGAAGCAATGAGTGACAAAGTGCCTTGCCCAAGGGCACACGCACCATGACCCCAGGCTGGACTCGAACCCACAACCTGCAGCTTTAACCGCAGACCATGAATCCAATGCCCAAGGCCACAGCACTCCACGCATCTCTGCCCTCACAGGTACCCATTTAGTCTTGGGTGGGGAAAAGCAATGAGTGACAAAGTGCCTTGCGCAACGGCACACGTGCCATACCCCCAGGCTGGACTCGAACCCACAACCTGCAGAATTACCCACAAGAGTTCAAATCGCCAGACTGTGAGGTCAGGACACTCTTTTCTGTGCGGACAGCAATAATATATTATTTGGGTTTTTTTTTTCTAGGTGAGTTCCATCCGACTTCAAGGTATCGTCCAGCTCTTGTTCGCTCGCATGGTTCACTTGCCGTTCCTACGAGACATACAGACAGACTTCACACGGACGGGCCTGGGTGGGACTTGGGTAAGAAATGGCCTGGCATCAATGTCACTTCTTGAGGGCTCAGTATTTCTCACTTGAGACATTAACCCGCCTAGTGGGAAGTCAGTATTTAGAGCAATATGTAAAACCCTTTCAAATCCTGCAGGTCAGTTTCAGGTGAAGGGACAAGAAGTAAGTAGGTATGTCACACAGAGAGTCACTGCACAGAAACAGTACTGTGGGCAGCAGTGAAGCTTGACCAAATCTGCCAACTTGCGTAGTCTAGGGGCTAGACGTTGCATGGTTTGATACGCGACAACCCGCCACTGCGATAACCCACCTCGAGAGGGCGCTATCATGACCAACCAATATCGCCCGCGGACTTGTCAGTAGCAACATCTCCTGAAATCTCCTCCCAGGCAATTACGGTCCATTTTCAGTCCCACACATACTACTCACAACAAAAGAGCTGACCAGTGAAGTTGCACAAAGGTTTGCTGCATCTTTTATTGTACTTTAAGAAATTTGAGAGTTTGCTTTGGAGCTACTATGAATTTTTTGAATTGCGCGCTGCATATATTAGGCCAAACAGGTGCGCGCGCATTACACAACCAATAGGAGATGTCCTAGACGTTGCTACTGACAAGTGCATGGGCGATGTTGGTTGGTCGTGATAGCGCCCTCTCACGGCAGCAGGTTATCGCGTATCAAACCATACAACGTCTAGCCCCTAGACTAAACTTGCCCTGAGCTTTACCAAACAAAAGAATTGTGCAGGGATGTGAAGGATTATACGCCGAGCCTTAAAGAATAAAAATGAAATCAAATGTGTATTAAATGTACTGGTATAAAATAACATCTGTTGCTGAAACGAATTATCAATTGTTACCTGAGGCAAATCATTTTTTAAAAGCGAACAGTGGAAGCACATCCCAGGAAAAGATACCGAGGTTCGCTACCGAGCGCTGGCTGGCCGGCCAGCTGTGCGTGAGCAAACTCCTTCGTTGGAATCCGATGTGATTGCATGCGTGCCCCGGTCATGCATGCAACACGCACGCTGTATGATCAGACCAAACCATTTTTTGGTAATAAAGGGGTGTATTGTCTTGGAAACAATAATTATCAATATTTCCGCAGAAGAAAAGACCAACTAATACTTTTTATGGAGTCCGAAACATTTCTTTATACGACAGTCAGTTGTTCAACGTCACAATATATATTTTTTCTGGAAATGTATTCAAGAAACGACGTAAAACGCAAAACTGGTGCTAAATCACCCCTTACGAAATTAATGGATTTGTCCGTGCATCGTGCTAACTGTTTCTGAAGAAAGTACGATTGTACACTTGATTTTTTGACGTTACTACTCGTTAGTTATCACAACAATTTGATAAGTTTGGTTGTAAAAAAAGGACTTATTTATTCTTAGGACAAAACAAATCAGCATCTGTTGCCACAAAGCAAGATTTGTAGCGCTCCAGACAGACTCCACATGGTAGGTTGCATACTCTCTCAAGTGCTGCGGGAAAATGTTGTCATTCGCCGGCACAGGCTGCCGGGCCATGCGCTAACTTGCCGGCAGCAATTCCCGGTGTTTATTTCTCATCATCAATGTTCATATTTCTCGCCAATCATGATCATCTTAGTCGCGCTTTAAATTGTGTTTCTTCATGTTTCCACCACTTTTTGCAATTTTCCTGTGGTACCTTACATCATTATCAGTAATGGAAAACAATGAAAACTTGAGACCTACATTTTTCCTTATGGAAAAGAATGTTGTATATAAACAGTTCTCTTATTAATCACTATTATCAGGGTTTGACTATAATGGCAAAGATTTCATGAAAAGGTAAACTTGGCGTAATGAATACTTTTTGAAAGACATCTAATGCCGACTACTTGTGTTGCATTTGTTTTACTTGTAATGGAAATAATTTTTTTTTTTTTAAATCCAAAATTCAACAGGCCACTTTTTGCAGCATACTGTTGGGGTTTTTTGCTCTTTTTCCAATCATCAATTATGCTTCCAAATGGCCTTAGATTGCACAACAGAGCATCTACAATATCAAAATTTATCGGGGCCATTGAGCACGCCCCGGACCCCACGCCGTAAGGGCTTCGCGCTTCGTGCTCGCAAGATCCATTCTTCGCATGCCCCTATCCTTTAATTTCATCCTGGCTAGAACCCTGAATGATTGTAATGTCATTTATTTACTGTGCAAATCAAAAAGTAGTGGTGGGATTTAAATCCGGATTTAAATATGATTTGAATTCCACTTCGAATTCGGCTTTGGTTCTCGAAACTGGAGATTCGAAACCAACCCTTAAAAAAAATTAAGCCTTCCATTATTTTTTTTACATAGGCTTAAGAGAACTCTGGTATACATTGTAATCCCCCTATTTACTCCATGGTCTAGATAGCCTGGTCATTCGACCTATTAGTGACTAATAGGTTAATTGTAGTGCTGTTAAAGGGAATATACATCATTTGCTTTTGCTGTAATTTTCAGAAATGGATGGAATTGGGGGGTTGGAAATATAAAGCAAATATAGTTACACTGACTTTTTTGAGGTTTTGGGTTCGAAAATGCTATAAAAACCAAGAAAACCAATCATTTTCATGTAGTCTGGTTCCCTGACTCCATTTAAGAAGAAACAGAACAGTTTTCATATATTGGGGAATTGTAAGGTCAGGGAACCAGTCTAGCTGGCTTGTACCCGTTCATAGGTGTGTAATCGATTGCAAACAAGTGCGATGTTCAACTGGGGCCAGTATTTGAAAAAAACCAGTTTTTTCCAACGCTGATCGGCCGATCAGCGTTGGAAATTGATACAAAAATACCACTTTTCTTGAAAATGACAGTATACCAGGTGCCATGATTTTACAGGATGCTTTACACTGCCATTCACTAACAGTCCAGCAAGGTATTTCAAAATGATTTGGTAGTTTTATTTTTTGATGTTTGCAAATGTTGTATTTTCCCTTTAATGTTTTTACAGGGAAACAAAGGTGCTGTGACTATTCGACTGGATTGCTACGAACGCTCGCTGTGCCTCATCAACACACACCTAGCCGCTCACATGGAGAACTGGGCCGACAGAGACAAAGAATACCACACCATTGTCACCAGTCAAACCTTCTCACATCCAAAGACTCCAACAGTGCTAGATCATGAGTAAGTGACACCCAAAAACAGAGGCAAGGTTTTCTTTTGGTTTTTGTTTGGCAAGCCCGCAGTGTTGAAGTTGAGTCCATCTCAAATCCATCACCAGTCCAGTCACAAGTCAATCACAAGCCCATTCACAAGTCCAGTCAGAAGTCTGGTCACCTGGTCACCTGGGGATAGAAATAACAGTGGAAAGCCTTTGTTTATTTGAATAGCGAGTCTTGGGGCAAGACGTTGTTGTTGGAGATACATGATAACCCAACGTCGTGAGATCGAGAGGGCATTGTCAAGACGAACTGCTATGAGCCACTTACCGCCAGAAACAACGTCTTCAGAATATTTCAACAGATGTACAATGCACGTGCACCTGTTTTGCCTAATATATACAGTGCGCATTCAAATCTTGTTGAAGATACATGATAACCCATCATCATGTGAGGGCATTATCACACCTGTTTTGCCTAATATATGCAGCGCGCATTCAAAACATTTCATATGAGTTTCAAGTAAGACTGGACTGAAAATGGACCGTAATTGACATTTGACAATATTCCCAAGACAGTGTAACTGGAAGACAATTGAATAGCTTGTGTCTTGACTGGATGAACTGTAATTGACGTGTGTGGACTTGAGATGGACTCAAATACAACACCGCAAGCCTGGCTCATCAAAAGAACTTCTGATGTTGCCTGACGGGATTGTGAAAAAATTATAACAGAGCAAAAG